>JBBHKE010000573.1:0-160000 GCA_037447655.1 Zygnema cylindricum | reverse complement strand
ATATTTTCCTAAACTAGCACACAATAGAAAAAGGTACCTGGGGAAGGAGGGATCCGAGGAGGGTACTTGTGAGGGCGGCCAAGGCACCGACCGTCACGGCATACTTGGCAATAGCTTCCCTCTCACCCTCCAGTCATAAAACAAACAACTTCACTTCTCCCCTCCCTCTCCTCTCTCTCCCTTTCCCTCTCCCTCTCCCTCTCCCTCTCCTCTATAAAATATTCAAAATATCTAGAATTGATGAAGGGGAAAGGGAGAGAGGGAGGGAGGGAGGGAGGGAGGGAAAGGGAGATAGAAGTACTGGTTGGTTGACAGGAAGAGAACCAGATTCGCGCTCCAATGACGAGACAAGGGGAGGTGTTGACAAGGCAGTCCACAACCGCCGGTCTCAGAAATCGAAACGTTTGACATTTTGTCGTCACCTAAAAGAGTACAGTAGTAAGGAAGTAAACTGACTGACTTGTAAAAAAAAAGTACTTTCCATTTTTGCGCGTGCGATCCCATCACATCACGCCACTATCCGTACACTACACCGCTAGCTGACCCGCGGCCGACGACATCGAGGTGGCCACGACAGGTACCAGGATGCCGTCGATGCCGTACAAATAAGTGAAACGATATCGCAGCAACGGCGACGATCGATTCTTTGTAGTTTGTACCCTTGACAGAATGGTTCGAAACCTCTACACTACAGTACAGCGACGACGACAAAGTGATCGCGACAATTGACCCGCGGCTTACGACGTCAAGGATGGTTTTGTACGGACGGATTTGAGTCATCGGCGCTTTGTCGTACGGCAACATTAATCACATCGCGACGTTTATGTTGACGTAAGTTGGCGTCAAGGGCGATTCACGTCCAAACAAATTAGTCGTCACGCCAAAATGTCGTGTTATCAATACCGTAGAGTACAGTAACGTATTGTATCGTACTTTTAATTTTTGCGCGTGCGATCTGTCACATCACGCCACGCTGTCGTGTTCTCAAATATCCGTACACTACTGTACCGGAAACGGATTGATACGTGGAGTACATGTAACTCCTACGAAAAACTTTGACGCTCCTATTGGTCCGCGTGTACAAAAACGATAGGCCCTTGACAATCAAAGGGCAAAGCACCGGGTCGCCCGCGACTATTATTTGTACTGTAGCAACTCGGTAATTATGAATGGTTATAAATTATGATACAGTTCGTACTATAAATCAAAATCAAACTTACCGCATTTTATTATCAGACGGAGAAACCCTAATTCATTTAGCGCGTATAATACGGTGCGCAAATTTACTCCTAGGGGTTTTTCTCCATTGCCCTCTGCAATAGCATTCTCTTCTTTTTTTGTCTCTCAGCGAATTAATAACTATACACGTGCAAAATAAATTTCTGGGCAGATATTCCGCGGCCGATGCAATGATTGCGCTTTTATCGGTCTATTTTTGTTTTTTTAAAGGGGATGGGCCCTTTTCTATTTCCCTGGGACTTAACAAGTCAACTTTAGTAAAATAAAAAAAATAATACAATACTGTAACAAGTTAACAAATACATCAATTTCGTAATTTCAATTCGGCTGTAGTACATTAGTACCGTACTTTACCGTGCTTTTCCGTACATATCTGGCAGGTTTTTAGGGGCGATTTTTTTTTTGTACCCTGCGCTTGTCCACGTTGCCTAGATTTTTGTTTGCATTCGCACGTTTCGGGAGTGCTCTGTAGTCTGTACTTGTAGGCTGAGTTCATCCGTACTCATTGGCTGAGCCGTACTGCTTGTTGGCCGGTCCGTACTTCCTACGTCGTGCTTTAAATTTTGCAGGTTTCCCGCTTCGGATCTGTACTTGCCTGCTGATCTGTACGGATTTTTTTTTTGGCGACTGCTCTTTGTTGTCTCTATTTTCCAGCTGTACGGCCGAATCTGGCGTTCGGTCATGTCGCCCGAAAGTTTCTTGGTCGAACTTTTAGGGTTTGACTGTACGGCCTGTCAGTTGGCTGTACTTTAAGTACGTTATTGTGTGTTACTGTACTGTATTGCAACAGTGTACGTCGTGTCACGTCTCTATTGATGCTCTGATAGGCTTTTTATGCTACGTGTCAAATTCTGGTTCGTCGTTTCTTCCTTTTTGTAAGGATCATTTTCACGGAGGTCTCCATGTCGAGTTTCGACATCACAGTAAACGCTTTCCGTATTATTTTACTGCGGCCAGAAATGTAAAAAATACAGCATATCTATGAGAAAAACCGCAACTATTGCCGGCAGTTTAGCGGATGCCACGAGAAAATCTCAGTCAGCATGTAGGATTTTTGACAGCTAACAAGCCGTACAGTAAATTACTGTATCTTTCGTACGTGAAATATTCTGACAATACCGTACAGGACTTTCAGATTCTCCTTCTTTCTTACAGCCATGTGATTTCTCCGGATGGCAGAATGGGCGCGGATGGCATCCAGCTGTTGGCGTGCACGTGTCATCTTTCTGATTAGCCAGGACAAAATCCGAAGAGTTTTCGAGTTTGGAGCACACCGTGAATCGCTATTCGTGTGAAGAAATTATTAAAGTAAAAACAAAACTAGTGTTAGTAATTCTATTTTGTGTTCGACGGCCCAACGCCAACAGAAATTAGCGATAATTCATACATCCAACACTAATTAAGAGACACATTCCCATGCTATTAGTGTTGGGTATCGGGTAAATTCATATCGCGATAATTTCAATATTCGATATATCGAGTATCGATTGAGCAGAATCCTTGATATATCGTACCGACACCAACATAAACCATCGCGATATATAGTATCTTTTAAATTTAATATTTTGTATTTTTATATAATATGTTATTTTAGCGAAAAAGACATATTGTCTGATACGCCACGTACGATGTGATTTTCGTTCCGTGACTTAAAAGGTAGACGCCGCAAAATGTAACCGGCAAAAAAGTAACAATTCTGTAATAGTACGGACAACAAAATTTTATGTATTACAGAGGCCTCGGTTACATCGCTTAACGTCTGTAAACAAGTTTTTACATACGTGTTTTGATTTGAAGTGGTTGCTTAGTAAGGGCGTGTCCCCATGTGTTCAAGTAAGGGTTTTTTTCCGTCATTTACACAGAAAATGGGACTTCCTACTTGAAAATATTACGCCGTACGAAAAATGGGCAAAAACTCAAATACATTTTGCGTCATCTTGGAACTTGAAAGGTACGGCGATTTGGCATTATTATCATCGCGACCCACTTCCAGTTTCTTTCTCCATGACGAAATTTATCTTTGATCAACCTATTGATGTTTGTCGTTGGTTTTTGATTACATGTTTTTTTTTTAAATTCTTTCTTATTCTTTCAAAGTGTTTTTGTAGTTTTGTTCTCTCACTCCCTCTCTCTCTCTCTCTCCCTCCCCCTCTCACTCTCCCTTATTCGTAGTTTGTTGCTTTTTGAACTTTTTTTATATTTGCTTTTTAAATTTTTTTAACCCATTCCCTCCACGTATACTTTTGTTTTGAATTTGTAAATTCAGTGACGCCTGTTGTTTTTCATTCATGGTTTTGAGTAACATGACTACAACGAAAAACACAACGCATGCATAAAAATGAATGTTTAAACTTACGCATCCAATCCAAATTCAAAATACACTTCCTAGTAGCTTGGATGAAGTCGTCAATGGTTTCACAACTCAAAATGGCAAAAATGATGCGAATATTTTCGTAACACAAACATAAAATATTCACCTTTTTTTTATAAAAGAACAACAAACATAACATGAAAAACATGTCATATATCAAAATCAACAAACCAAAAACATGAAATATACATCACTTATGTGAAAAACAACACAATAAATAAACTTGTTTGCTTCACAATTTGTTTTTGTATTGATCAATATACCAAGACCTTCAAACTGGTCAACTTCATGCTTGACATCAAAATAAACAAACTAAAAGTGTTTGGAAGTTATATAGAAGAAACTCGGAAAACTTGGTTTCTCATCAAGTGCTCAACCACATATGGTACACATCGAAATGAATACTAACCATTCCTTGCCTGTCAAAAAAACTAGCAAAAAAAAACTCACTAAAATTTACTACTGAATATTTTATCCGTGTTTCTATCCAATGCCGACGCCATTTTATCCACGACTTTATCAAGAACAATTTCAAGCCGATCGAATTGCTTGTCGGATAGTTTTTCTTGTCGCTCAAATTGTTCCTTGTTTACTTTTCCCATACTATTTTCCAACATTTCACCGAATTCTTGCGACATATGTGAGGAGTTCTCTTGCTTAACCTTGCGTACATCTCGTTTCTTTTTCCTTGACGTTGTGAACTTATCTTCATGCTGAGGCGAATGAAGTCCTGCACTTTTTTTTTCACTTGCACCTTTCACTTCACCCCCTTCATCTTCTCCCTCAACCCTATTGCTCTCCTCACCTACACCTTTTGTAAATCCATTCTCGTCCTTATAATCGCCATTCACATTTGGTTCTTTTACATTACCATTTTGGCTCATTGGATTCTTTTCCAACATCACTGTATCTTCTTTTTCTTCCACATTATTGTTCGCGAACGGCGGATCGTCCCCAGTGTCCCATGTGACTTTTGGGTGCACCGACTCCCTCATGGTGAGCCATGTCATTTCCTCGAATAGTTTCTTCGAAAAGGAGGGAGGCAAACCCATGCGAGTTCTGGCTTTTTTTTGCATGTTAAAATAAAGGGTTACGCCACTTTTAGAATTGTGGTCCTTAATTTTTTTAAACTCATTAGTTAAATTATTCCATTTCTTCTTACACTCATTCCATTCTCAATTTACCCCACTCCCCTTCAAGACTTTAGAAATTTCCTCCCATTTCTCAACATTACTCCCAAATTTGGATTTTGCACTTGCCCTTTGGTTGACGTAAGTATTTTTTTTTTTTTTCGCTAGGTTCAACTCCTCTATCTCGAATAACTCCCACCTAACGTTTTTGGTCTTAGGCATAAGATTTTCTTTTTCTTTAGTTTTCATGTTATCCGCTGTTTTTCTCCTTTTGGAAGGGGTTAATACAATTTTTTGGGAGGCCGGTTGTGCCGAAAACATAGGAGCTGATGATGAAGGTCTTTTTCCTGATAATGGTGTACCTTGTGGAACAACAACTACTGGTAAAAATGACATGCCAGAAATCGGGAACCTCCGATTGTTGTTGCAGGTATCCAGGTTTGTGAAGACGCTGCTAAAGGTTAGAGGGCATAATTGTAGCGCTTGTGGTAATCCAGAATCGTGAGAGGTACCCCTTGGTGTGGTTTCAACAAGGATAGAAGGAGGAACTACGGGTAAAAATTGAGGCGTATTCATAAAAGAAGGTGGTGTCGCATTGTAATGTGTGTTGTTCAATTGCTCACTTATGTTATTAGTGTATGGAGACCAAAAATTGCGCATTTCGTTTCCTGACATTTTACCTGTGCAGGGTGTCATAGCGATAGGGTGAGATAAAAGGTGTAAGTTATTATTTAATCTTCTTCAATTGATTTTTTACGTTTTTTGTTCATTTCATACCGCAATTCAAAAATACTTTGCAACACACAGAACGAGACAAATTTGTAAGCAATCTACAACTAGATTTTTTCAAAATGTCGTAATTAGGCCCCAATTTTACAACCCATAGCAAGAGCAGCAGTAAATGGTGAGCAAACTGGTGAGCAGCAAGAGCAGCAAGAGCTACCTCAACTATAGATTGCTAATGCCTGGCTTGAAAAAGGTCGTTATTGATATCAATAAAGAGAATTAAATATTAATAACAAAAAATGAATAGGGACATTCTTACGGCCAATTAGAGGTATCCATAGGGTTCCCCATCAACTTAAGAAACAAGTGACGACCTATTTTCTACCGGATAACATAACAAGAAAATCATGCAACCTTAAACTGATACTTTTGTATTCATTGACACGAATTTCCTGTGTACTTGAGAAAGAAGCTTCACCTGCTTACTGCATGTGTCAACCACTTTTGTTTGAATTGTCTTGTTTTTTTCTTCGACCGCCAATACTCTCAACTGCAAAAAAAATTAAAGACAGGTTACCGATTGTTTGAAATAAAGGACTTGATGTCGTCCAAAGAACCGGTCGGGAGAGAGTGTAGACAAACTTCACGAAAACTGTAAATACCCTAAAATTATCAAAAAAGTGAAGCATATGGACATGTTTAGGGGCCTAATGTTTCAGGCGCAAAAAACAAAGTAGCACAGACATTTTGCGTTTGCGGAGTGTAGTGTACCATCCACTTTTCAAATTTCCAAATAATATCCAAAACACCAACCTACGACACAATAGAAGAAGTCAAAAAAGGGTCAAAACACGCAGCTGCGCAGCAGGGCCGCCAACAGCAAAACAAGGGAAAGAAGAAGGAAGCTAGGCATTCATAGAAGAATGTAATAAGAAGGTGCTGAAAAAAGGAAGAAATACTTAGAGGAAAAAAAAGGCAAAAAATTGAGGGTAATAACCAATGGAAAGCATAAAAAAATAACCTGAAGAAGATAAAACATGAAGAAAAAAGAAGACAAAACTGGACGCGGAATGTGAATAACGACTTTTAGGGCTTAAACATTTGGAATTTAAAGCAGTTTACTTTAAGATTTAGGGTAAAATTGCCCAGTTCATAGAGTAGGTTTACAAACAAATGATTAAACAAGGAAAAAAAGATAGAAATTTGACACTAATAAAATATAAAAATCAGATTTTGCGGGCAAAGGGAGAATATACTTAGGGGATTCATAGCAATAAATATGAGGAGGAAAATAATCAAAGGAAAAAAGAAAAAAGAATAAGGAAAAACAAAAAAACGGAACAAAAAAAGGTAAAACATAATGAAAAAAGAAAAAAAAAAGAACTCAAAATGTAAAATAACGACATTTACGGCAATTTACTTTAGGAAATAGGGTGGAATTGCTTAGTCTAGAAAGCATCTTTACAAAAAAATGATAAGACGAGAAAAAAAAAAGAGTAATTGGACACTAATAAAAGAATCAGATCAGATTTTGCGGAAGAACCCTAAAAAATACTTTTGGGAAAAAAATGCAAAAAAACGACGCAAATAATCAAAGGGGATGCCTAAAAGAAAAAAAAAAAAAAAAAAAAAAAAAACAAGATATAATGATAAATAAATAAAAAAAAAGAAAAAAAAATATGACACATAATATAAATAAGGAAAAAATACCTTTTACGTTGTTGAAAAACGGCTCTCGTTCTATTATTTCGAGTTCTTGGCCAACTAGCGTTCTTTTGACTCCTTATATTGAATGTGAGAGAACGGGAGACATGGAGTGTGAGGGAGCGTGATAGTGGAAGTGGGAGAGAGTGTACGGTAGGTGGAGAGTGTACGGTAGAAGGAGGTGAAGCTACTCGGCGGATTTCACCTTGGGCGAAATGACGCTGGTTGCGAAAGACCCCTGGAAAAAAAAAAAACGTACAGTTCGCAAAGCGACAAATTGTTTTTTTTTATCCACCTAAAAATTTTCCACGCGTGTGGCGCGTGCGTGGGCCGTTTTGCATTCGTTGTTTGGGCGGTACTTTCTCTGAAATCACCTCGCGAGGTGATTTTTGATAAAGTTTTTTGACTTGCGGGATTCTCTTGCCCGGGGGTCGAAAAAAGGAAAACGCCAAAATTTGTTAATATGACGACAAACATGAAGTACATTCAAAGTATCGACTTGACGTTTGCTGTACTTTTCAAGACTTGATTTTTTTGTACGGCTAAAGTTTTTCTCGTACGGAACTGCGTTTTGGGTGAAAACGACGAAATAAAGTCGATACTTTAACACATGGGGACGTACCCTAACTCCTCAGATAGGCGCCAGGAGCCACCCGAGCCGGAGATATTGAACCCAAGACCCCCATGGAGATGGGAAGGGATGCCTTAGTACGAGCCATAGACCAGATTTGCCATGAAAGGCCCTACAGCCCAACAAATCCTGGATGATGTAGCCCAACAAATCCTGGATGACGTAGCCCAACAAATCCTGGATGATGTAGCCCAACAAATCCTGGATGATGTCCGTTAGGCGATCGTTGAATGCAGCGAGCGATGATTGGTGGGGGTGGCAGGTGAGGTAGGAAGGACAGTGGTTGAAACGCCTCGTTAGAAGAGCAAAAAGCACCTGAGGGTTGAAAAGCTTGGGGATATAACCAGTCAGATAGCATAGTCGTGTAACCGGGTCGCAAAAGAAAACTCTAGTCTAGAGGACACCCTAACACACAGATGCCCTCGTATCTGGAGGGAGTGGAAGGAGGGAGAGCAGGCGGTGACGCAGCAACACACTTTGGTTGGTTGCCAAAAAGGAAGTTAAGTTCTGGCAGAAACTGTGAGGGGGACAACAGCAGAGGGTCAGCAACATGTGTGTTATGAGCCGCTCAAGGGAGGGAGCGAGGAGGGAGAGCAGAGGTCGACACGTGTCAGGCGACGTAACGAGCAAGGGCAATGACGGTCCTCATTCATGGTCGTCCTGATGAGTGCCATTCGTCAACCGCAAGGGAGAGAGACCAGGACATTATTACCTGAGGAAGGTAGAGAGATGGTGAAAGAATAGTAGTGCGCAAAGAGGGAAGGTAACAATAAGTAAGAATATATAGTCAAAATGTTGTATTAATTATGTATTTCTAATGTACTTTATTGCTATATTTGTAAAACCTAGATTAGTGTTGATTAAATTCACCTGTATAACCATGATGTCATATTTCATCGTCGATGAATCAACATAGCGGACTGTTCTCTAACAGTAATACAAATACATAGAATATGATAGATTGCTTTGGATAGAAGTCGGCAAAATAGGTGACAACGAATATATCAATGAATATATTGATGAGTCTATCACAAATGAATTGTCGATTGTTTGGGTACGACAAAGCAAAAAAAAAGAAGAAAAGTGACCAAGCAAATTCGATACTGTTAAGGACCAATATGTTAAAGTTTGTTCCCATGTACTCAGATGGCTTAACCTCTTGTTTTCTTAATGAAGTCTTATTATTTTAGACCTGATATAACAACGACAGGTTAATCTTAAAATTGCATCATTGTGAGTCCCCATTAGAGTAGAGAAATTATGAACAGGTGGATTGTTTCGTATGAATGATGTGAACAATTGTGAAAAGTAAAAAAACATAGAGTCAAGAATTAGAATTATTAACGTTATTAAGAGGGCAGAAAAAACCAAAACCAAATTGAGTGTTATTAACACTAATAGGGACCCAAGTGTACATTTTGGGGTAGGACAAACCTGCACAGGCTCTACTATATCAAAAAGTACAT
This sequence comes from Zygnema cylindricum, assembly GCA_037447655.1. NCBI lineage: Eukaryota > Viridiplantae > Streptophyta > Zygnematophyceae > Zygnematales > Zygnemataceae > Zygnema > Zygnema cylindricum. Next base: position 150,733 of record JBBHKE010000573.1, on the reverse strand, counting down.
GAAGTATAAAATCATAAAAACACAATTGCATCCAAGCTGTGAGTTATTTATCCCAACTAAAAGACATAGAAATGATATGTTTTCAGTCAGCCATAACTTTGCACCAAAATTCCCAGCCTAATTAAGCGAACAATGAAACAGTATGCAACATTAACAGGATGGGAAAAAAACAGTAACTATTAAAGCAACCAAGGCAAGTGGTTACATTCACTAGTCCTCGCGGTAATTGCTTAACAAAACTCTTCTAGACCCCCTATGCAACCGAGGAATATGATAACTAATAACCAGTGCTTGCCGACTTGAAAACCTAATCGGATAAAACTGACGATATACGCATGCCAATAATTTGCCTAATAATAAATGCGAGCATCAGTTTCGAGCAGTTGAACACGTGACACAAGGAACAATTCTTGTTCTACCATTAAACCAGTAGACTAAATACTAATTGGAGGAACTCTCTCTAAATCCACCACTGCATGTTCTGCAGTATACGAGTTCCCCAACATTTTTCTTAAAGTTTTCCATAATATAACTTTGTTCCATTTCTACTTTCTCCAGTTTCTGCTTGCCTTCAAAACTTTGAAATCAAAGGTTTCCACGAGGAAACTTCTTCCATAAAGGAGCCTGAAGCTGGTCCTCCTTCCCCCAAAACTTTCACCCTTTGTTGGGGTACAAATTTTGTCTGTCCCATGACCTTCTTTGCATACTCCAAAGCCCATCCCACCTGTACCCAAAGACCAGCGATGCCACTTTAGTTTATGATGGGTTTTCTAGGAACACTTTAGAAAGTCCTCCAATGTGACATATGTCACGACGTATGCCACTTCAAGTACTTTCATGTGGAGCTCATGTGCAACATTTATGTTCGAAATGTGCAAATGCTGAAGGAGAAGTCCTACAAAAAGTCCCGTTCTATAGACTTTAATTTTACACATACCAAACGTGGTGCTACATCATGTCACATAATGAATAAAAAGGGGTCTATCACATCCTGTTATTAGATCTGCCACATGTTTGTGTCATCCTATGTTATGCTATAAAAAAGTAAAATTAGCTAGAAATTAATCCGAACGGCTTTCACACTATTCGCACAGCAGAAAACGAATCAAACGGTCGACTTTTCTCCTCAAACTAAGGTGGAAAGCTGTGCAACTTCATTAGTGAAGGGTATTGAGGGCTACTTTGCGATGGCTGACATAAAGAGCAAACCCGGTACAACAAACAATACAGAGGAATAATTTTATCAATCACACGAAGTATCTCAACATAGTGACACATTAAAAAGGAATTGGTTTAAGATTCAAGTCACGACAGTGTCAAATGCATAACAGTTCCTATTTATATGCCCATTTAGACGCTAGACAGTTGAACTCCATAACTGCCACTAAAAAACTTCGCACTCAGAGTCAATGCACATTGTCATATTTCATTCAAAACACCAACTAAAAGCTATGAGTAATAGCATTCTATCAAAATGTTGACCTGAAAAAATTGTCAATCATGTTACAGAAAATCATCTATCTACTTTTTACATTGACACTAGTAGAGAACTGGCATTTTAGAAGATCAAATCCATCAAATTACATCAAATGAATTTAAATTACATTGCCTGATGTCACGTCACAGTTCTCTTTTAGCCGTTCTATTAACTTCGTCTGCTTTTTCTTTACTCGCCACTTATATTTTGGTGCTTTCAAAGTTTGCTTATTGCCCTGTTGTTTTCAGCTGGTCTTGCCATTTCTAGAATTTAACTTAAAGAGGGATAATCAGTGCTTTCGTGCAATACAAACCATAGTTTAAATGTGCGAAAACAACTGGACATGCTATATGATGTTTCCCCGTAGTATATGCATATTATACTCAAAAAAACCATATAAGCATATAGTGCGGGGTAACCATTCAAATTGTTTCTGCACATTTGAACTCTGATATGAACAAGCACAGGACAAAGATGCCTCTCACTCTGTTTTCAACAAAAGGCAAAACAGAATTTGATTGCTTCACAGAGTCATTATAATGTCACACACAGAACCAGGTCCCGGAACAAGCACAATGGAAGAATCCAAAAAATGACAGAGAGAAGAATGATTCCCTATCTTGACAGGTCTCACCGTAGGGAAGGCAAGATCAAGGTCGGCTATTTCCTCCCATGTAACCAATCGAGCCTCCAGGCTCTCAATGCCTGTCATTACAAGAAAAATACAAAATTCCAAAAAGTAAATTATAAGTGTTCCACACTAATAAGGGTGAGCAGTAGACCCCCAGAATAGCTTTACATGGATGGAAGAACCCCGATATTGATAAAATAATATATAAATTTGGAAAAATTATTATTACTATGTCTAACATTGATAAACAACACATGATCTGCCTGAATACTGAGATTTTGTACGTAAAACTTTGCAATCAAAAGTATTTCAGACATCATTAGGCTGTGAGCGTAAACTGTCAGACGACAATCCGAACCAAGAAAACATTCTGGAAAACGTACCAGGTGATAGATAAGATGATTTCAAACGCCCCAAGTATAGCAGCTGAACCTGTAAATCAACTCGTTCCCCAAAATTCCAAATCAATGGCCTCAGGTAACGCATTCAAAATTACGCAGTCTAAATTTCTCTCAGCTATCGTGCCCTTCTGAGATATGGACTATTTGTTCATTTCTCTTTTACACAAGCATTCAGAAACCAGGCTTGAAATTCAATGTTCTCACCAAACCCCCTCCTTGAATTCCAGGCAAAATAAAAGTGTCAGGTCTCCTTTGTCAGTTTCTAGGAACACTAGCCTCATTAAAACCTGCAGTAATCTTATTTATCGTATTAAGCAAAGTCAAACAAATTCCTAACACTAATAGTAGCTATTAGAGCCAGAAAAACTATCAGTATTAATATGGAATTATAATTACCCGTACTAATTTGAGACTTGATCGTGTGTCGACTTCTTGTCCACTCCTTAAATTAGTGCTATTAACGTTATTTTACAATTTTTGGGTCAAACAAAGAGCACAACAGAATTTGTGATATTGACACTAATAGCGAGGAACATTGTACTTTTAACATATTAACGTTCAAAGACAATGAGCTCTTTTGAACAGAACCAGCAAAGAGCAGGAAACTCACTTGACCAGGTACATTGTACACAGCCAATAAAGGACCCAATTCTGCAATCGCCCCGGCCTCCTCCATCACCTCTCTCGCTGCCCCCTCTCTCGCACTTTCCCCCATTTCCATGAATCCTGTCATGACCAGTTTTAGCGAAAAACCCAACTTTCATTGCTCAGAGAGCTAACGCCTTCAGGTTTAAAGAAGTACAAAGACTATTAGGTGACCATAACTTATGGGAGCTGAATTTTAGTATGTATTTGAAACCGACGTGGTCAAAGATTTGTTTGCCAAAGGGAACAAGTTTCCACAGTATTTTTGATTTAAAACTAGCAACGTTGATACATGAGCAAAAACAGTAAGTGTGAAAAACACAAATACTGGGGGAAAACCAGGCGAGGAGATAGGACTGGTGTTTCTACATGGAAATTTCTATAAAAATTTTGAAAGATAGAGTTTGATTTTGATTTTGAAGGTTTAGTTTGAATCGCCTTACCTTTTACAAACATATAGAAAACAGTTTAAACTGTGACAAAATTTTCGGCCTTATAGTCTCTTGTTTGTGCGTTTTATAGTTTTTGCGGAAAATACCTTGTGGAATTCCCCAACGTCCCTGACAGGGCTCAATTGCACGCTTGCAAAGTAACACCTGCCAAAAAAAAACCGGAAAGACAGGTTACTTTCCCTATTCAACTACCCATTTTCCGCTTTTTTTCTTGTTTTTGTTGGCTATCTTATCTGTTGCGAAAGAGTTGTTTTGCCCTCTTAAGCTATGCAGCATCTGAAGGACCTTCGTATTCAGTTATTTTGTTGGAGATGATTTCCAAGTTTAAATGTATTCAAAAACAACAACTCCGTCGAACTAACATTTCTCAAAGATATACTTTGTCTAGTAAAACTTTGTCAGTTCTCAAAAAATGAACTTTTAGTTCGAATGGCTCCTTGTTCAGCCTACTTTGTCAATTATGAAACAGTAGTTTTGACTGAAAGTATTACAAGACAGATTAGACTATCACTTTTTTTCAGCTTTTTTTCGAGGACGTTGATAAAAAATTCAGCAATGTACCTTTCCTTCCCAAAAACATATGGCTCCCACAACGAGTTTTGGATTGGTGTAGTGCACAAAATTACAAGAAGAATCTGAACACACATCCCTTTCCCTCTCATCACCTGCCAACAAATCCATCCAACAAAGACGCCACCTGTCAAAGTACGGCTGGCTGTCCATTTACCTCAGCAACTCGCTTTGCCTTTCAATCCAGGAGAGAGCTCGAAAGGAGGTTGTGAGTGAAAGCAATGATGACCTGAAGGGACTTGGCTGACTGTGGGCTCTCCACATTGAGAGCAGAACTTAACTTTTCGATGGTCCACCGTCCTCTCTCTGCAAAGAGGAGGCCAGTGCCAGACATCCTTTTTTCATTGGGCTCAATTCCACACACAATCCATTACAAAACATAGTTTTCCCATAGGACAGAATTTTATGAGTCATCCCGTAAGGGTTAAAGAGACAGGAGCCAAAGTTTGCTGTACACATCAAATTAATGGAACGTATAACACCGTTTGAAAGCCCTCGATTTGCATATGATAAAAGGAGGAGCAGGTCTCAAGAAAATATCCATGGGATCACTCAGGTTCTGTTGACTAGCATTATTGAATGGATTGCAGATTACGTACAGATTTAAAGACTATAAGATATGATCTAAAAAGCTCTCAGCTGACATGACACAAATAACTGTGAATATGCAGAATGGGCCTAATTGAGCACCCTTCTAACCTCAACAAAATTACATACACAACTTCATTAAAAAACACAAACCCGATCCATGAGGTCCACAAAGTGTGGGTACATAAAAAAAGGCGATAAAATGTAGGTCACTACAAGCCTGCAAACCCAATATGCAGTTTTACGTGCAACTCAAAGCTGTAGGTTTGACAAGCAGGAAAGAGGCACCTGTCAGGTGGGACAGTGGAGCTGGAGGTCACAAGTACACGTTCGTCAGCTGAGCTTGCTTTCCCTATCATTCTTGATCTCACACTCCCGGAGGATCCGATTCTTCTCCGTTGCTGCAAACAGCATACACGCATCATAAATAGTCCATGCATCACAAATAGTCTAAACCACAATAATTTTTCACATAGATATTTTGCAGTCCACATAATACTTGGTAGGAACCACAATTCACAAACCCTTAATTGATCAGACAGGAACCGACAACAAAGGCCCACACAATTTATGCAATGGATCAAGCTATATTCTGACCATAATGTCAGTTCCCCTAGGCTTTTTATGACGCACAGTAACCTTTTCAATACAACAGTTACAAGCAATCATGGTGTCAATATCATCCACATTCTAATAAGACATGGTTCATGTACCTCAAGAAAGATACAGGGTGATCAAGATATCAACAAAGATGGGACAAATCTTAGAAATCCCATATATGAGACATTTCTGAAAAAAAATTAGGAAGGTCACGACTCCAACTCCAAAGTGTCAAAAAATTTAAACAGCCAACTTAAAGCTGATTATGAAGAGAAAAATAACTAAAACATATGATTTAACAGACAAAACAAGCAGCAACCTAAGAATGACAAACAGATTGAGTGCGACCCACATTCAGGTTAAACTCAATTAGTGATACAGACATTAAATCACATTTTGCATCTTCGGAAAGTTATGAATTCAATACTATTCCTCTTTAGAATCTCCCTTTACAACGGTACAAACACTTGTACCAACTATTGCAAATGGTTACTGCGTAAGAACTTCCAGGTAGTTTAGCTCCTTAGTTTAAAGTTTGAGCTTACACATTTGCTCCCTGATCACAACCTTCAGCTATGGATGAATTTCCTTATCCCCAGACCCATTAGCTTCTTATTTGTTTAATTTTTTGCATGGGCTATTATTTGAGTTTCAATAAAAATCATAGGTGCTTCAAATTGAAATTTCCTAATCCTTAATCTGAATGTTACAGACTTCTAGTCTTCCTCGATTGATGACGATGCCGTAATTTCCTTTGAAGAGACACTGTCCATCTCAAAGGAAATGTTCTCCTTTGCTGAACGAAACACCCTCTATTCTTGTGACTAAAAGCTATCTGTTTATAGAGACCAGAAATCAACAGAAATAGGTATACGGCTCTAAAATGCAACCAATTGCCGTCACTTGTAACACTAGTTCAAAAATGTACAAGTTGTCAAACTCCAGCCAATATATCAAATGACCGATAGCAGGAGATAGCCTGCAAGCTTCCATTCACAGAGATTAACCTCATGATCATGGAAGCGGCAACTTTGTGCAGGTGAAAACATTTAGAAACTGAACAATTCCTAAAAAGGTTGACTGCCTGCCCTAGAGGGCCCAATGGAACCTATATACTGTCTTGCTATTGGAAAGCAAACCAGAACCTAATTGCCACACTAACCCAATCGCATTCACTGTTTTTCACATAATTCCCTGTTCAAATGAACACAGCAGTACTGCTTTCTCTGCAAACCATGCCAGAAATCAGCCTGTCTAACATCATGAATTCAAACATTCCCTTGCCCGATTTGATACACCCAATTCCGTTAAAATCTAGTTTTTCAACCAATATTCTCTCCAACCACTCCATACCTGAGAATTTACGGCAGGCCTCCAATATTCAGCACACGAAAGGGGAGAGAGAGAAAATGGGGAAGTTGACAGACTTGAAGGCCACCCAAACTGTGGGAAAACCTTTAAAGAACCACAAAATGGCAATTTGACAAATAGAGAAGGCTGAATCAGACTAGAAGCAGAAGAGAGAGGCATGGCCACCTTCGAAAAGATGCATACTCCAAACCAAGGCTGCAGAGGGCTCAGCAGTAGACCATTTCCATGCTCATAGCAGTCAAAATCCCTTTCTCTCTCACTTCTAAATAACGCTTTAGCAGCAGAAACAGCTAGTTCACAGAATGCAGTTGAAGATAAGTTTACTTGAGACTCATGTGCAGGATGAATTTTTGTTTACCAACGCAGAAGAGTATTTTACTATCTTTATTATTGTTTATTTTTTAAGCAGACACTCTTTTCGCGCACGGTCTCTTTTTTTTCTCTGGCGCGCTTGTAGGTTGTACGGTACACACACGAAGACACCAGACAGCGTCACAAAAGAGCTATAAAGCATAAAGTATAAACTGACCTTGTCTTCACACGTGCGAAGAATTCTACTCCCCCCTGCCTCTCTTGTCTCCCTCTGAGGGCCCATGTGCGAGCCCAGATTGTTCGCCTTTGGGGGAATGGCCAGTGTTAGAGTCAGATTTCCTCTTCCTTATACAGGACTCATTCGCCTGCCTTTTCCTCCTCGCTCACCTCAAGTTTCTCTTCTCAAAACTTCGCATTCTCTGACCCCTATGGCTGGCAGTCGTCCATTTTCTTCCCTTACTAGCCTTCAAAATAACTATTCTTATTGTCCTATTCTATGGTTACCGTCAGCTGTGAGGCTCACTCATGTGAATTCTATTAGCAATTATGTGGTTAAAGTGCAGTGCCATTGCAAACCAAAAGTTTTGTTTACTTCGGAGCAGAGAATTAGTACTAGGAGAATGCTTTGTATGAATAGTACATCTTCAAATTCTGTTGCAGAGGTCTCTGATAGTTTGGCAACAGACCTGACAGGGAAGGGAAAGGAAAGTAGTTTGACAAAAGAAGCGGAGGAATTAAACACAACGGCAATTGAGGAGGATCCAGAAACCATTCAGAAACGACTCTATCGCAAAGAGTTTAAACAGCAGATAAGAAGCTGGGAGAGTTTAGAGTGTTCGTTCTCCAATTTTCCACATTATTTAAAGTGAGAATTGCATGAATGGCTGGATGGCTGCAGCTTTCTCATTTTAGAGCTTTTTTATCAGCTTTATGTTTTTCAATTTTTTGTGGTTTATCTTAAACCTTTGTCCACTTCGATGTAAGTGTGACCATGTTCTCCCATTGTTTATTGACAGTGAAAAGATGAAATCTCAGCTAGTGGATTGCGCTGTGGCCAATATCAAATTTCCGGAGTTGTATAAATATGGCGGCAGTTTGCCAGCTTCAAGTCAGACCCTCCTTTTGTCCGGACAGCAAGGTATGCCATTTTGTCACAAAAAAATCCTTTTGTGTCTTCTACTGTTCGTACAATCAAAGAGATCTCTGGAAAAGGAAAAAAATTCTGCAAAGATGTATGGCAGGATCCTGGGTGGAGTGATATTTCTCTACGATGGTTTATCAGTATATCTTTTTTCGTCGTTCATATCCATAAATCGTATATGGTTCAAAATAGACTTGTCAGTCTTCCCCTAAAGTTTGTAACTTTCATTTAAAGGTCAAAGTTTGCAAGCATTCGTTGTTCACAATCCTTGTTGAGTGTAGTTGCATTTTTTAAATGTTGTTTGATAGAAGCCTACAGGATTGCATTTAGTAACCTTTAAAACATACCACTTAATTTTTCTTAGGTGAAGTTGTTGGATATTTGAAGAAGCTAGCTTGTTTTGCTGAACGATTTTTTATCTTTTTTTTCTTAAGCATTTGATTAAATGAGCATGTTGTAAGAGCTGTTTTTGTACGTCATTGAGTTCAAAACTTGGGTTTTATATCACCCATGCTTTTTCTGCACAAGTTTCTCTGTTATTCCCCCCCTCACACTTTTTCAATAGTTGATGACTACTCATATCGCATCAGCGATTTTCGTGCAACATTTCAACTACTTTGGTTAATGGCAAGGCTGGAAGATGAAGGACTTAATTCTACACGTCATCAAAGTAGTTAAATGGAAGTTCATGGCATTCCACATGAAGTTGTTGTAAAACATTTATCTAACGCCTGTTAAACATCGAAACAGTTTAAAAATCCCTGACATGGTTACACCAGGGCAAAAGGAAGCCTGATAGTTGAGGTTCACGTTAAGTACATTCTAAATATTATTTTGTAATCTCAAGTAAGATGGCTTAACACTAGTAGCATCTTCATTTTTTTTAAAAGGCCCATGAAGATATCAGGAGTATCTTAGTATCCATATGGCTGGTAAAGTTGCGGTCTATACCAAACAAGTAAGCAAAAGAAGGGTTTAGGTGGACATTTGGAAGTCATATTCTTTCTCTTCAGTAGTCAGACTGCTCCTTGCTAATTTACGCGTGCTGAAACCTAAAACTAGTATTGGCAGGCTTACTAGGAGAAGTATAATGACAGGATGTCAATAATATTTATCCTAGTATTGTTAGTTTTACATCTATATTCAGGAGGGAAAGAATAATGTCAGCTAATGGAGAAGTTACCAATGTGTTTCACACCAACACCTGTCATGAATCACCTCTAGCCGTTCATAGAAATTTTTGATTTAGTTTCCTGAGCGACCATCAAAATGTGTTGGATTTGTGTAATATGATGTGTTTTTGTGTATCTTGAATTGTAAAGGCTTTCAATGTTATCCATGAGTTTAACTTTAGTATAAACACAAATAATTGATTCTTATGCTCAATTTGCGACTGCAAATAATTGTTATTATTATCTGTGGTTCAGAAACGGGTAAAACTGCTCTTAAGTTTTAACTTATTTCCCAAGTTCCTATGTAACTTAAAGGTCAATTGGCTTGGATCTTAGGCAAAACCGTGTTCCCCAGCAAACTGTGAATTGTCATTAGAGCTAAAAATACCATGGTGCCGGTTTTTTCTGTCATTTGACCATAAATTAGTTGAGCAACTCTACTCGCACAAGCGGCCAGAAACCTTTCGCTAAACTATGCATATTTTTTCATGCATTCGCTTGACTTCCTGCAAGATAAGCAACAAATACCAGTAGGTACTACCTCGATAGTTGTCATCAGATTTTATTATAATTGCACAGTTTTTTGGCTTTTGAGGGTACTCAAATTGGGAGGGAGTGCTAAAATCTTAAAAATTGTAGGCATGACATCCCTCTAGCAAACTCGGAATAAACTACATGCAGTCAGGATTGGTATCACAACCTTATTTTGCAGGTGAAGGAGCCGGTTAAAACTTTGTCGGTTGAATCCTTCCATTGGCTGACATCTATAGACACTGTAACTATTGTGAATGGACAATTGCATGAATGTGGACTGTGGTCCTTAAAAAAGTAAGGGCGTCTGTGGATGCCTGCAGTCCACAATGTTTCTTTGGCATTTGCTATGGTCCATACTATTTTGTGTTTTCGCTAGAAACAGTTAGAAAAAAACTATTCCAGTCCAGACTACTCTCAATGTGTCGTTTACCTGAATGATTTCATTTAGTATACATCTGCGATATGTCATAACAAAGTCTGTTTTCAAATTGCGGATTTTGGCCCCCCAAAATTCCTTGGTTGTGTAAACAGCTTCGCGGAGGCTGTTACGAATACTTACGTTGTTGGACTCTTGGATTTTTGTTGGAAACTGCAAGAAAAATGATTTTGTCAGATAGAGGAAACTCTGGAAATTGGCTCAGGATTTTACATTTATACTCCATACTATGGTGTCTGTTTCCTGATATGCAATTCTCTTTTTTGCAATGCACTTTTCTCACTTGCTAAAGTCAAAGAAACAGGCTGGGAAAAACGAAAAGACCGTCATGTGACTGCTGCTCAGTTACTTGCAATCACTTCCATTGTTTTATAGTGTAAAAGTGTCTTAGAGAATTAAAATGTCTTACAGTGTAAAATTCCGTTTGCAGGAACGGAGGACTACCAGGAGCAGTTGGTGCAAGCACTTTGTCGCCAAGTCAAGGCCGATTTTTTGCTTCTGGATGCCAAGATTTTCTCAGTAAGCAAAGCAATCTCACTTTCAGTCTGGTCCACACAGATGCAGGACTTTTGCCCAATTCTTGCAGTTGTGTGTGAAAAAGAGTTTGAAATTTTAATCGTCTCATAAGGACCCTTCCCTGATATTTTGGAGGTTGAACCGAAGCTTGAATCTGTGAAAAGACTGAAAATGAGTAGTTCGCCAATGTTGGGAGGGCTAGACTATGGGATATGACGAGTTTACTTCACGATAGTTAAGATGTTTTATCTTTTGTTCCTCTTACAATGTTTTTTTTTGTGTTATATGGAGAACGGTTTGGATGCAGTTGGAGTTTGATGATAGAAGGGATTCCGATCGGAGGGCAACAGAAGACTTTATGGACACTTTATTTGAAATTACTGATGATGACGAGGATGACGGAGAGGAGGAAGAAAGTGAAGGTGAAGGAGAAAGTGAAGATGAAGGTGAAGATGAGGATGAGGAGGATGACGAAGATGAGGATGATGATGAGGATCTTAGTGAGGCTCTTGGGGAAGATGAAGATGATGGGAATGCGCTGGATATGAGTGGTTATCAGGATCATTTTGGTGTTCGAGGTGGAGGGAGTAACAATGAAGACACCAGTGTTGAGGCGGCTGTACACAAAAGAATCAGAGATGCCATACGAACTCGTATGGGGAGAGTGCGAGAGGAGGCAGCACATAAAAAGCCGGTGAGGATTTCAGTTTTCTGGTTTTTTTTCTGCATTTTGGTGTCTCTTGGTGTTCTGTTCTGCTTTTGGTCCCTGTTTGGATCGGGACGAGTTGGAGTTTATCACCTTAGGACAGATGCGTGCATTTTTTTTTTTGCTTAAAGTTAGCTTAAATGTATGCGTGCAATTGTTAGAAACAAGGGCGAGCTGTTATGGCTTCCTCTAACATGTTTTTTAAGCAATTTCTTATAGAAATCTGAGTCTGAGTCTGACGCAATATTTGGAATGTCGGGATGAACCAGATGATTAGTGATGAGTTTCTTTAGCTCTCACACAGCGAGGTTCAAACAGGACAAGATTTCAGCCTTGTTTTTCTGATTATAATGGTTAATTAATGGAGGTAAAGCTTTTTTGGTGGGGCATTTGGACAGCAATTCTATGTGATGGACAATGGGCTTCATGGCCAGAGTTCCTCAGCAAAGGAGAAGATGTTACAAGTGGGAAACAGACGTGGGAGTCCTCCATGGTTTGGACTGAAGGCAGGAGACCGGGTAAAAGTAGCCGGTACAGGCAAAGGGATCGGCAAAGATTGGAGGCGAACAATGTGAGATTTGATACCCAAATTCTGTGATTCAACTCAGATGAAGAAACAGTTGTCTATGTCTAATGGAAGATTGAATTTCTTCTTGAATTTTGTATTTAGCATGTTGGGCATGTGGATTCACAGACAGTTAAAAACCTTTGCAAGAATTGTAAAAAGAAAATGCAAGGATTTTGTATTTTTTCCCTCCCCGCAATTGTCAGGATAAAAATATAGCAAAAATAGTTTCGGTTGTTAAAATGTTGAATTGGAATTTCACCTTGCTTGAGCCTGTGCAAGTTTTGTTTGGAAAAGAACAATTTTTATGGAAAGATTGTTTAACCTCCCCTGCCCATTTTTCCGCATGAAGTCTTCTCTCAGTGAAGGAGATTCAATTGCTTTTTCTTGAAGAAAAGCCTTCTGGTGTTTCCCATTCAAACGTTTCTTCTCTTATATACATTTAAGGGAAGGGATGAAGGGATTGATAGGTTGTTCTCAAATCTCAAGCTTAGGGCTACGCGCTGATATCCTGAAATGCTAGTATCCTCAACTCTAAGAGTTGAAGACTCATGGGAAGTCAAATACAGTTGAGAATAGTGGAGTGTTGTTTCTTTTTGTCCTGATGTTGTCTGGTCCACTGCTTTTTCTTTCCACAGATTGCCAGACGGAAAGCACATGTTTATCCACAGTAGTTGTCACGTGAGCATATGGCCTTCAAATATTCCAAAGCCATTTTATGACGTCTATCGGTCAGTATTGTCTCCCTTCTTCATTACCTGCTCGTCCCCCGTTTCCTCAGGATAACTTTCCGTGTTTTTTTTTTGGCAAATTTATGGGAGAGGATTAGTAAAATTGTGGCTGCCTGCAGTGCAGGGAAGGAAGAAAAGGCAGAGGAAGATTCCCAAGATGCCCTTGAAGAGGGATGGAAGGGTACTGTAGTTGAGCTTCTTTTGGACCAACCGGGGAAATTGCGCGTAAAGTTTGATGCTGAGGTTGGAGAAGAAGGGGAAGAGCGAGTTTGCAGTGGTCAGTAACCATGGAGGGCTTAAACTTTTTATGGTCAAAGTTGAGGAAAATATAAAATTTTGTTGGGAATGGGAATTAAAATGGTGCCGGCCAGAATTGGCCAACCTGGCTTTTTAGGGCTTCGCTTTTGGATTACATTTTTTTTTTACGCAGAATCTAACCAGGCAGTTAAATTTACCGGACAGTTAAATTCGTTTAAAGAAATTCGTTTAAAGTTTGTTAGAATTAACAGACTGACGGTTTGTTGCACTGGCTGGACAGTTAGTGATATTGAGAGGGAGACCCGACAATGGGAAAAATCTGTGGTTTGTCAAGATGCTCTCTTCGAGGCAAGTTCCTTTGTGGAATTATTCATGAACTGTCCATGCTTTGATGTTTTCTGATGTCTGGTTGCTGTTTTTATGTGTCTTTACGAGCCAAAACTGACTCCACATTTCTGAAAATTCTGGCTGTATATTTTTGAAAACATGGGATTGAACATTTTTTAAATTTCTGACGTGTTTTTTTTGCAGTTTCTTGTGGATTATTCTGAGCAACGTCCTCTCATTGTCTTTGTGACTAATCCAAGCTCTTGGATGGATGCTGTTCCAATACCAAGATTGGTTCCCTTCATGAGTCGTCTAGAGGAGGGACTCAAGAGCCTCGCAGGGCGTCCTGTAATGCTTGTGGGAAGTGTTATTTCAGAAAATGAAGATGGTAGTCGGACAAATGTGAGTTCCTAAATTTATTTCTATAGGCTGGTGAAGGCTAGTTCCTGTAAGGTTTAATACTCAAAGAACTGGACATTCACGTTCAATTTGTAGATGACACTCCCATTATGTGGAGGAATTGAGTTAACAGAGATGCTTGCACCATCCACCAGAATTACTATGGACTTATAAAATGCAGAGAACTGTAGTATGATAATTGCAAAGCCATGAACTCACAGGGCTGTTTAAGGCTTGTTGTCCAGGAATGGTAAGGTTTACTGTCATCAACATTATTTTTCTTGTGGCTCTCAAATTTAATACTTTTATTTTTCATCCCTATTAGGGTTAATAACACATTTGTTTGTGTGTTGTATGGAAAACAAGCCGCCATGTCATCAACCTTAAATAGTTGGTTCTTTTTCTGTGTCAATATTAATGATTTTTTTACTCTAATTGCGATGAACGTTGTTGTATAGTCCAGAATAATGAAGGGGAACAGGATACCAGGTGACTAAACAACCGTTGAGTGGGTGAATGTCGGTTTTATAAGCGCAATCAGATTCCGCTGATAACAAAATTATTTTATGAAGTAAATGAATCAGTTAATTTTGTGATGCAGAACAAGAGTCTCCAAATTATTCGTGGGCGCCTCGTTTGGATTCAAGGGATGGACGAAGTCGCGGCACAAGCAGCTGAAATTGATCATATTTTTACTGACGTAGTGGTGATTGATCCACCACAGGTTGTATACAAATCCCTTTCCATATTATGTAATGTAACATATGAATTGTTATTTTTCGCTCTTAGTTTGCTTTATGTTTGTTTATTTTGGTTCATAACATTTTTGAATTCCCTCGAACAGGACAAATTAAAGATTGAGGAGTGGAATCAAATGCGTCTGCAAGCTAAAGAAAATCGCATCCGTAGGGAAAATAAGGCTGGTGTAACACGTGTAAGTTTTGATGGTTCCACTTTTCCCTGTTTGGAACTGGGTTATGTATATGAGACTGAAACTAAGTCAATACATAAAAGAGCCAGTTGGATTTTACTCATCAAATAACCTTGTGGTTGATGCCATACAATAAAAACATAGATTTTTGATTATACTGTCCATGTTTCCAAGTTTAAATTGCCGTTGACATCCCCAGCGTGACTGGAATGCTTTTACCTGTCACATTGGAAAAACAGGATGTGCAAGGAAAGCGCATATCCTTATATTTTGAAGTGGGTCTTTTGGAATTATACACAGGTTCTGACTCGTCACAACCTCCGATGCTTGGAAATACCAGATATGCCTCCGATAAAGGTCATTACAAAAAGTGAGCTACAGAAACGCCTCTTTATGGTTTCTCATTCTTGGAAACATAACGCTTCATTTTATGGGAAGCCATGTTCTTTTTTGATTTTGAAAAGATTTTCCATGTTGTTTTTATGTAGATATTGAAAAACTGGTGGGAACGGCACGTACCCTTCATTTATCACGGTCTTCTGAGCCCCCAACCATTGTGGACGAGCAACTGGTCATATCTCCAGAAAGGTGTGTGCACTGCCCATCGCTATTAGTGTTCATAACACTAATTCGGATGCGACTAAAATAATAAAATAGTGTTAATCACAATTTAAGGGAGTGGATTACAATCCGCCACTTCCATACACTAAATTCGTATGATACATTTAATTCAATATTTAAACTAATAATTCCTTTACACTGTTAGCGATGGGCAGTGTAGCTTTGAGACTGCTTTTGCAGTTCTAAAAAGGGAAATAGTACATGCAATCTGCCCAGCGATAGACTCAGCTTAAATTAGAGTTAATACACATAGAACACAGAAGGAAGCTACACCAGCAAAATCTAGGGGGCCATTTGATCGACATTACTTGCATTGTTTTAGGATTTTTGCAAGAAACCTTCGTGGAAAACTGTTCAACTCTCATGGCGACTATAGGAAGTTATCCAACCATGATATATATATATATATATATATATATATATATATATATATATATATATATATATATATATATATATATATATATATATATATATATATATATATATGGAATGTTTCTCGGTTGTCTTGAATCAAATAGACAAAATTCAGGTACCTTTGGTGTTATTATTGCTTTGTTCTTCAATATATCCTAATTCTGTAGGCACGGGGAGAATTTTTCAAGCTTGCCTACTTTTGTTGTGTTTTTCTTAGCCGTATTATTTTAGAACTGTCTAATCTGTTTTTTTAAAGCAAAATTAAGTAACTAAGTTTACTGCAACAGTGAGTTAAATGGACCACACTATTTTGCAACCAAGTCTATTTGTTTTTCTAAAGAAAAACCCTGAAATTATGTTTAGGACAACACATGAATTAAGTTGGAATGCACCACACAATTTTCGTACAGACAGGCGTTGTAATTATGAAAGTTTCCAACAGGATCCAGACTAATTACGGTACATTGTATACTGTACGAATGTTGATACATTGTTTATGTTTATGTTTTCTTCTTTTGGAAAACCTGTGCAGTCTTAAAGAAGCTTTGGAGCTGACAGGGATCTTCCAAGAAGCCAATTCTACTACCACAACCATAAAGCGTCCTCAGAAAGTGGGCTTTTAAACTTTTCTCTAACTCTACTCTTTCTCTCTGCATTTACGTTTCCCTTTCCATTTTCTCGCCATATCTTAAAAAGACAGCTAACTTCAACGATAAGGAATAGAAACACTTGAAACGCTACTCCAAAGGGTTTTCTCTTTGTAAGTCAAGCAGTACATGAATGTTGGGGGTCTTTATTCTTGAAGTTTACTTGCAGAGCTGAAATATAAAAATCCAAAACATGTCAAACTCTGTTCCAAGACATGTTCTTTTGAATTATACAGGTTTAATTGGTTGAAAAAGGGGTCTTTTACCATTTTTTATTGCAGGAGAACATTGAAACCGACGAATTTGAGAAAATTCTGTTGTCGGAAGTGACTGCTCCAGAGGAGGTTGGTGTGAGTTTTGAAGACATCGGAGCCCTCGATGAAGTCAAAAACACTTTGAAAGAACTCGTTATGTTGCCGTTACAAAGACCAGAACTTTTTGCCAGGGGAGCTTTATCCAAAGTGAGTAAAAATTTCTGCCCTGTTTGCATCCCCAGTGGCGCAGAAATTGCCCAAATTGGAAAAGAATGGGAGAATAGATTGCAAATTGTGTTATCAGCAATACTGCAGTTTGGGAGATTGCCATTGAGAAGATAAAGGACCGTGCTTACAAAATTTTACATGACAAATGTTTAGGTACATCTGTGTTTGAAAAAAACGCCTGAAATATACCTGTTTCAAATTTCTTGCAGCTGAAAAAATCCCTTTACAATAATCTGGTACCTTTGCAGATGTCTCTACGAAAAACATCCCTTCATTTTACGACTTTCGCTTGTATAAATTGTCTTTATCTTTTCCTGCGTATATTTTGCGCTTTTCTTCTTTGTCCTTCTTTGCCTTGTAGTCTTCCTCTTCCTCGGCATCTATGTGTACTTTTGTTAAGAAGTTACATTGTATTTACTTTTTCTCTCCTTTCACATTCATGTTTTAACCATGGGTGGCACAGCCAGTAAAAGGAGTTCTTTTATTTGGACCTCCAGGGACTGGAAAAACACTATTGGCAAAAGCAGTTGCAAGTGAGGCTGGAGCCACATTTATTAATGTTTCCAGCTCTGTCATAACTTCAAAGGTCCAATGACTTCCTCCTCCTTCTCCTCTTCCTTTGGGTTTTTTGCATTTTTGTTCAAAGAAGAGTAGAGATGGTTTTTGCATCGTTTTCTATGATGACGAGTAACAGCTGCTAAACATACACTTTTGTGATTAAATCTGGGGTTATTATGGGGTCTATATGGGCTACAGTGGTATGGCGATGCAGAAAAGTTGACACGCGCAGTTTTTAGTCTCGCTCGAAAAATGGCTCCAGCAGTCATTTTTGTGGATGAGGTATTATTATACCCAATCTTTTCATTACTTGGTTAGGAACTTTTACAAAGGGAGACAACTTTCCTTTGATCATCATGTCTCACTCAACTCTTTCAACTGTAAAAACTGTCAACTTCTTTCACTTTGGTATATGTAGTTTGTAATATCTGTCGAGCTTTAGGGTTTTGGTCGACGACTTCGCATTGTCGCTTAATTTAAAATGGAAAAAGAGTCAGTTACAGCTGATTTTGCACATAGAGGGAGTGGGAGGGAGGGGGGAGAGGGAGGGAGGGAGGGAGGGAGGGAGGGATGGAGTGAGGGGGAGGGAGAGGGGGAGGGAGAGGGGGAGGAGAGCGGGAGGAGAGCGGGAGGGAGAGAGGGAGGGAGAAGAACAGGGAGAGGGAGAGGGCATGATTTTCTCTTCCTGTAGCTTTATAAAAGCAGATATGGAAATTCCTCTTTCATAGGGTTGAGAAAAAAGGAAAGAAAAGAGAAGCAAGGGATAAGGTGGCCTGGTGGTGGGCGTTGTCCTGTGTGCAGGTTGACAGTGTGCTTGGGCGGCGCGGCAGTTTGGAGCACGAGGCGTCGCGTCGCATGAAGAACGAGTTTATGGCGGCGTGGGATGGAATGAAGAGTAGTGATAAAGAACGAATTTTAGTTTTGGCCGCGACAAATCGACCATATGACCTCGACGAGGCAGTTATTAGGCGAATGCCACGAAGGTGTTTTGTTTATCTCCCCTCTCCCCTCCCTCCCCTGCCCCCTCCTTTTCTTTCCCTTTTTTTTTTTAATGATCCTGTTATTTTAGTTTGTGTAGCAGTCTGTTTGTGTTGTCTCTGGAAAAATTGTTGCATTTTTTTCTTTTCAGAAATGAAAGGATATTCTACAGATTCAACATTTTTCAATTACTTTCCTTCTCCCATCCCACCCTCCCCTCCTCCCTCTCCACCCCCCTCCCCCTGCCCCCACCCTTCTTTCCTTTTCCTCTCAAAGTTTGAGTTGCAACAGAAATGTAGATATTAACTTGTTGATTGAAATTCCAGTGTTTATATATTTTATCTTCAGTCAAATAAATGTCGGTTAATGAATTGACACTGTTGGTGTGTTGTAGTGTTATTATAAGATGGGTTTGTCTTCGTAACCATTTTATTGGTGAATTAAGTCATTATGTTTAGTATAAGACCTGAAATAATGTGGGATATTCTTTCGAGAATCATTTGAACATTGATTAGTGTGTTTTCTCATTGGTGTTATGAATAAAAACTGTTAGAAATTTGGGCACATTTGGTGGTACTCGCAGTGTTTTCTTTCCTTTTTTCGATGCTTCATGTAACATGCAGTAATTCTAGGGTCCTTTTTTTGGTTGTCCTACATATTATAGTGTTAACTATAGTAGATACTAAAAAAGAAGGATTACAAGGGTTCACATCATAGATTTAGAGTGTGGAAATTGTGGTTGGATTGCTCCTTTTTGCTCGAACTCCATTTAAGAGGAATATGAATTGATTTTGTAAATTTTTAAACTTATGAGAGATTTAGGGTGGATCCATTTCTCCACACTTTGAAACTTTTGTCTACACAGCTCTTTTTTTTCCTTTGTAAAGGAGTTGAACATACTATTTTTCCATCTGTAGTACTACTCCATCCACACTATTTACGGTGCCTAGTGAAAGAGAAAAAGAAAAATTCAAGTTTTTTTTCCCTCTCCTTTTTTTTTTTTTTTTTTGACACAGAATCCTGGCGGGGTTGGTGGTGTTGGTTGGTGGTGAGGTCGTGAATCCAGAAAACAATCCGCACTATTTACAGTGTGGTGGTACTCAACATATGTTTTCCTTTTTTTTTTTTTGATACAGAATTATGGTGGGCTTGCCTGACGCCGTGAACCGGGAAAAGATTTTGCGAATCATTTTGAAGAAGGAAACCATGGAGGAAAATTTCAGTTTCGAGGAATTGGCGGCAATGACAGACGGTTACTCCGGAAGTGATTTAAGAGTAAACATTTTTCTTTACCTTTTTTAGGGCATTGTAGGGTATTTTAGGTAATTTAGGCTTTAATTCCATTTTAAGGTTTTTTTTTTTTTTTTTTTTTTTCTCTGTGTGAAGAGTGGAAAGGTCGAGCAAGTTATGTGAAAAAATTAGGTTCCAGGTGTCTGGAGAAGTGGAAATGTTTATATTATTCTCGTTTAAATTGTGAGTTTCTTAAAAATATTGTCAGTCATTTGGATATCTCTAACATGTTACTGTTATGATTTGCAGAATTTGTCCATAGCTGCGGCCTATCGGCCAATCAGAGAAATTCTACAGAAGGTATTAATGCCGACTTTCTTGTGTGTTTTTTGGGTTTTTATATGCCCGTGTTTTTTTGGGTTTTTTTACATTTTTATACGTCTTAGGGCTTTAAAAAACAGGGATTCACGTGTATAAATTTCTCGATAATGATGATGATATGAGTGTGTGGCAGAAATTTTAGTCGGGTTCACAAACCTCTGACAAGTACTTATTGAAGGAATATGACCCTGGTACACCATTCGCCGTAATAAATGTGGGTTGTTTTTTTGCAATTTTCATGGCATATTTTGAACGCTGAAATCGAGCGTTGTTCACTTAGAGCAAGTTTTTTATTTGCGGCCAAAACCATTGTTTTTACTTTCGTTCCAAAATTGTGTGGTCCACACTAATAACGCCTTACCCATCTTTTTTGTCTCGGAAGAAAATTAGTATTGTCACAAAACTTGTTGGAAAGGTTTTTTTCACAGAAAGTTAAAAGTGTTTTCTGACTAGAGGGTTGTCAATTTGTAACTGAAACCAAAACGTAGAAGTAGCACATAATATTCTGGCATTCTTCTTCAAATATTCGGATGCCGTTTGAAAACAAAAACGGAAAAGGAACAAACAAACAAACCTTGTTGGAGACTGTGAGTCACTATTGCAAACTTAACAACACACTGTATCTTCTGTATTTTTATGATGTAGGAGAAGGAGAAGCAGAGAGAGGATAGCGTTCACACGACGGAGGGAGGCAGTACACCTTCTTTGCGACCAATCAGTTTAGAGGATTTCAGACAAGCTATGACTCAGGTAGGTGATGGGGGGGAGATGGAGAGAAAATCACTAGTTATTTATATGTTTTCCATGTGAAATGATTTTTTGCAAGAGTTTTGCATTTTTAAGAGCACGTTTCACCAATCCTATGTCACATAAAAAGAAGGTTTCTCTCATACTCTGTGTTTTCCTGTTTTATGCTTTCATACTATGCACTTATTCCTCAAATGTTGCAGCCAGATTTTGCTGCCTGTATCAAAATTGGTCACGATACGATCACTGGGTGTTGTATTGTTATCGTTTTGTATGGGTATTTTATGTTTTCTTACTTCATTATATTGCTATGGTATATGTTGCTATTGTATTTCTTGATTTTGTATGCAATACTAGAAGCGTTTCAGGGAACTCTTGAGCAGTACTGCTCTGTGAACTTTTTTTAGAACGATAATACTATTTTTTTGCCCCTTACTCCTCTCCCACTCCCCTTCCTCCCCTCTCTTTCTTTCTTTCTTTCTTTCTTTCTCTTGTTGGGCTTTAACCATAAGATAGTCGAAGACGCAAGCGGCCAGAAATTATCCACGTCAACCGATCCTATAACTATAGTCATGATTTTTATTTTGCATTGCACTAATACTGATAATTCCTTTGATAGCCATACAGGATGTGTTCATAAAAAAAATTGTCTGTAATCTTGAGTCCTCACGGACATGGTGATTATTTTGCATTATGCCCCTTTCCGGTGTCAAAATAACATTATCTTTTTTCAGAGGATACAAAATAAGACATAAACACACTTTACACACACCCACACACGCACAAAGGGAAAAAGAAAAACATTAAATAAAATGAACAAAAAAGCTTTGTTTTCTTGCTGTCTGGGTCCTTCCTCTCTGATTTTTCTCTCTGGGGCATTTCTCTTTCTCTTTTTCTTTCTCTTTTTCTCTTTTTTATATATCAGGTGGGAGCAAGTGTATCATCAGATGCAAGTAGTATAACTGCTCTCCAAAGATGGAATGAACAATATGGAGAAGGAGGGAATCGAAAAAAGCAACAACGTTTTATCGGTTTTGTGGGTCCAGATTAATATGAGGGAATAGGGAAATACAGCAACGTTTATCGGTTTCGTGGGTCCAGATTAGCGGAGACTAATGCCGAAATTAGATAAGATAAGATGTTTATTCTTTTTGGCTGTGTACAGTGATCTTTCTTTTTTGAGGTTTAGAGTTTTTAGGAGTTTTTGGGCACATGTAGGAGGAATTGAACAGGAGTTGAACAGTATGGAGAAAGGAAGGGCTAAAGGTACCAGAGGAAAATATCTTCTGGTTTTTTTGAGGTTTTATTCATCCTCTGAGTGTTAGTGTGCATCTTTCTCCCAACTGTTTACAATCCGTAAATAATCTTTAGTTCTGTTGTATGTTTTCCCTGTTTCTACGTTTTTACTGGTTCTTCATTTTGATGACCATTGCCAATTTTCCACTGGTCTCGTCTGCCTTTCAGTTATGTTATTTCTTTCTAATAATTTGCACATATTATCCTACCATACGTGAAATTAGAAGTTGACCATGTCTTAATTCACTGCTTAGTATTGGAAAAACCAGGGTTGAAGTCAAATTTTGTAATTTTAGCGCAAAGGGGCTGTTTCGAGATGGTAAACTGTACGTTTTAGTGTGGTAGATAGTTTGGCCAGTGACGTAGCAATACAGTGGTATTGGAAAAGGGAGCATTATAGAGTGAAGATAGTGCGGCACGTAGCACATCCAGGCAATTAAGTGTTGGTTTAGGTGTACATTATGGTCGCACAAAGTTCCATGGGAGTGTGCGAGGGAGAGAAAGTGTGAGAGTATGAAAGTGTGTGATAGGGAGAGAGAGCGAGGGGACAAGGGTGAGGGGGTGAGGGAGTGAAAGAGAGGGAGGGTGAGAGTGAGAGAAAGAGGTGAAAGAGAACTCTGAGGGCGGACAAGTGGGTCTAAAAACAAAGTGTTATGTGGAATGTCTTTTTCAGCAAGTTCTTTTTTGTATTTTTCAATCGTTATGTCTCCAAATTTTACTGTTGAGTGTGTTGAGGGCTGCAATTGCAATGCCAACAGGATTATGAGCAGCATCCGACTTTTGGATGGATGCCATGCCAAGCAGTGAACCTATCAGCGGGCCTTCCCTACCTCGATTTCTCGCTTGGCTAGTGTGGATAAAGTATACTTGTTAAATTTGTTTTTGAAATGAAATGCATACAAAAATAGATAAACTGCAAAATGTTGCTCTCATAGCATACCGAGGATGCGTAAAACAAAGGAAAATGGAAACAACAATTCCAATGAGAACACTATGTTTATAGCTAAGATTTTGAAAAGCCCAACCTATGGTTCATTAAATTTTAATTTCCACCTATTTCTAAATTGTCAATCCTTTTCGGTCATTGTCGTGTATTCCATAGTCATGATCTTTATTGGCAAAACAAAGTTTAGCGTGAACAATGCTCCACGCCCTGTGCTCGGGTTTTTTGATGGTCTATTCAACCATGACGACAAAATAATAAAATTTTGGTTTCTCATGCCTTTTGTAAAGTCTCAAGTTCAAACTTCAAAATCCCAATGTTCTGATCTGTAGACGACCACTCATCTCTCCGTTACCGGACGACGACAAAAAGAGTTGCCAATTATTTTCGAAAATACAGTGAAAGCGATAATGTTTTTGCGCGCGCGCACACACACACACACACACACACACACACACACACAGGGAGGGAGCGAGGGAGCGAGGGAGCGAGGGAGGGAGGGAGGGAGGGAGGGAGGAGTGAGGGAGGGAGTGAGGGAGGAGGGAGGAAGGGAGGGGGGGAGGGAGAGAGAGGGACGGACGGAGGGTCGGAGGAACAGAGGGGATGGGAAGGAGGGGAGATGCAGAGCAAGATAGACATGCCTTCATCTGTCTTTCTCTCTCCCACTCATGGGGCTGGCTCCCTCCTCTCCTCCTCTCCCACTCTCTCCCTCTCTTTTGCGACTAACATATGGTGTGAGAGAAAGTGTGGGAAAGAGAGATGGGGAGGGATGCAGAGGGATTAGGTGTGGGTCGGGGTGGGATTGAACCGGGAAACAATGTGTTGGAGTTGAAACGTTTTGTGGTGTTTAAACGCACGAAACTTCGTTTTAGCGCACGCGCATTAAACTCTACGTCTCGTACCGCGCGTCCTAAACAGGGTTTTACCGGTTTAGTATAGCCGTCGCACTTTTGTTCTCCAACTGTACATTGTACCGCATCAAAAAATTGGCGCGACCAAACAGCGTCAGTTTTGTTTAAACAAGGCTAACGAGCAAAGCTGGCTTCTGTTCGTATAGAATTGAAAGTTGTAATTTGTAAACCTAGTTGTTCAATACGCGCGTTTTTTTTCATTTTTCCAGTTTCTACGTATTGTACGTGACTTTTAAAAAATACGCAAAAAAACGTCTACTGTAAACTGAAACTGGCATTTTACGGGAACTAATAAACAAAATACTGTAACTGTTAGATTTTTTACGGAAACTGTACGGTAGTTAACAAAAAAAAATCGATGCACGTATCCGTACTTTCTGTTCAGTAAACCGAGCAGAATGTACATGGATTGTACGGGAAAATAATGTGACGTCTACAAATATTTCCAAAAAGAGACGTTGCGGCGTCACACTATTTGAGCGCCGTGAGTTCAAATTTTGTACGGGCGTCTTCTTCAAATTTCGAAAAGAAGCCGCCATTATTACTTGAACAGCTGAACGCGAAAAATCACAGAAGACGCCATTACCGACGCCAAGGGAAGAAGATTTAGAGTAAAAATAGTTAAAGGACATATATGTATTTTTTTTTTGTTCTAATGTGATTGTTTTTGTTTTTTTTTATCAATGTGTTACGTCGTGCAATGTTGAATGATGAAAAATGGAATCTGCATGTAGCATGAACTTTGTTTTTTTGAAGTTGCATGCTCTCGAATAGGTAGAGAGAGAAGGCCATGGCTGCCTGTCTGTGTAGGACATGCAATTATATTATAATAATAATGTATTTTGTAGGCTTTGTACCTGCGCCTGATTATGAGATTTAATATACAACGGTTCACTGTTCCTTAACCAGTTGATGTAGATTTTTCAATACATTCATGGGTTGTGATATTACTTTATTTACATATTGTTTTTCACCGCTCATTTAACGGAAAGCGTACAAACTGCGGTACATGTTCAATTCAATTTTTTAAAATGTACGAATTTGTACGGAAAAAATCATTAACGTTTTTTACGATTTTTTCAAATCGACCTCTCCAGTTTCTTCGTATTGTACGCGCGTTCGAAACGTGCGTAAAATACGTTTTGAACAACTATGTTTGTTAGTGTTGGGTATCGAGGACCCATTGCCGATATTCGATATATATCGAATTTCATGTACCCGATATTCGATATATCGCTTCGATATATCGAATTTCAAATCATCGCGATATATTGCCGATATATCTCCAATATATCGTATCGACGATATATCGAAAATGAAAATTTTAGAATTTTTTTTCAAAACCCCCCCCCCCCCCCCCCCGCGCTCAGGGGGGGGGGGGGGGGGGGGAATATCCGTATGATTTTTCGTACTCTTTTTCGTACGGTTTTCTGTACTCTGACTGTACGGATATGCAATTTTTGCGATATATATCGCGATAATTTATGTTGGTCCCGGTACGATATATCGAGGAATCTGCTCGATCGATATTCAATATATCGAATATCGAGATTATCGCGATATGAAACTACCCGATACCCAACACTAATGTTTGTAAACATTAAAACATTTCATACGGTTCATACTATATAACATATACGCTACACCGCCAATCGCTATTAGAGTATATAACGCCAATTCGGTGCCCCTAAATTTTGACCCCAAAACCTGAAATAGAATTAATAATGCTATTTAAGTAAGTGGACCATAATCTGCCACGTCTCAGGCACTAAATTAGAATCAATAACGCTAATTTTTTTTTGACGCTATTTAATCCTTAGACTCTAATAGGCGTAATAGCGATTGGCGGTGTATTCGTACGTCACGTACGTTTCGAACATAGAATCCACAGAAGCTTGTGGCGACCTACTGGAACTATCTCAACAGACAGAACTGCGGAAACACGCACAGTCAACAAGCATGAAGAACTTTCTAAATGCTCGAGACACCTAGAAAAAATTAGTAAAATACTGTAATTTGCAAGCTTCTGGAAAAAAGGGGGGAGAGGTAGAGAGATATAGTGGAGAAAGAGAGAGGGAAATCAGCGAAGTTTGTCACTTTCCTCTTCTGGGCCCAACTTTTTTACTGCACGCGTGCCAGATATGGCTCTGTTTATGGATAATGACAAGGCTCCAGAGGCTTGGAAAGATGCTGAAGATGACGCAGACCTTCTTGGATTGAAAAGTATGATGGAGGAGCCACCAGAAGAGACAGCAGAGCTTATGAAGGTGAGAGTTATGCTATACATAGTTAACAGTCTGGTTTGAAATTAGACGGAAGCTGGGTTTAAGATGAATCTTTAATGTTCGTTTGGTCGGCTGAGAAAAAAACATGATAGAAAATTATGTACTACGTTCATCTGATGGTGTTTTCCTGTTCTTTGGAGTTTTTCTTGTTAATGGTGTTGAAAAGAGCAGTGTGGACTGTTGATTGTTGGCTAAGTCTTTGTCTATCGTTAGAATTTGTTCTGAAGCGAGAATTAGTTTCTTATTTTCCAAATTGGATAAGGTTTTATAGAATGTTTTTTGTTGATGTAATTAAGGTGCATTTTATCCGAAACATAATATCATGTTTTTTGTCAGCATTCGGAACACAGCAAACAAACATATTCTAATTAAATATGGGAGCTTGGCCGATTGTTTTTCTGAAGCTAGTTTAGGATGATTCCATAATGTTAAGAACGGGCCCATGTAGATAGTTTTATAAAGCGAATAGTCTCTTTCTTGGAGAAAACTGTACAGCTATTGGCGTATTATAGGATAAAATGTCCTGTGAGGGAAACATGGTAGTTTCTACCAAATTCTAGTTGTCAAGAAAGATGCTTGCACTCAAATAGCAAAAATTCTTAGAGAAATGCTAGAGCTTTGAATTGTTTCTTCACCTTCAGAGCAGTTTCGGTTAACATGTCAATGCCAGTGCATTTAGTATAAATTTGAACCAATTGTTAACCTTTTACGTCTCATAGGCTATCTCAGTCTCTTCTCAGGTTTTGATGAGTTTATGTGCCTGAGTGTTCAGCGTAACCTTGCAAACAGAGACTTGTCATTTGGGGAGAAGTCTGTGAATGGCTATGGCAATGCAAAGTTATTCCATGGTGCCGCAGAAAACATGGGCGATTTCTCTCATAGGGTAGTAATCATCACTTCACACACTTCTCTGTAAGTATTATTTACAGACTAAATTGGTCCATGCTTGACAACAGGCATCATATGAACCAATATGGGACTTGTGTGGCAGTGCAGGAGCAAGGTAACATGGCCCTCAAAAAGGGTCGAAAACATTACCAAATAGCTCTTAAATATTATACCGATGCCATTGAATGCAAGGGAAATATTGCGACCAACAATTCAGTGTATTACGCAAATCGGGCACATGTTGAGATTTTGTTAGGAAATTATGGACGAGCTCTTAAAGATAGTGAGGTGGCCATACAACTTAACCCAGAAAATGTGAAGGTTAGTTGCAATTCCTTGGTTTCTTCAATGGTATGCTTGATGAAAAATAACTTTGTTCATTTGGGTGGTTCAATGTTGATGTGGGATTGTAAGATTTCTGGTGATCGACATCTCTTTTTTGCTTGAGCATTCATTTTAGTTTCTTGATGTAATGGTCAATGTTGGCTTATAATTTGTTCAATAGCTCGTTGAGCAACTGTAATTAGTGAACCACATGCCTTTTGTGTTTCAAAGTAAGACTGACAGCATATCAAGACCTCATTTTTATGCATGTTTTTTTCTGTATCGATTTGAAATGGAAATCAGGCTTATTACAGAGCTTCTAAGGCAGCTTTCATGATTGGATCATTCCAAGTGACGATAGGGCATTGCAAGAATGGTTTACTGCACGACCCTCAAAATGAAGAGTTGAAGAAGGGTCTACAACAATCTGAGGAGAAATTAAGAGAAATCACAGAAAAAGAGCAGAAAATTGCTTCTGTTAAGGCAGCTGCTCAGGTATGCATGAAACTAATACACCATTTTTTGTACAATATGTTTTGAATATTGAAACTTAAATGACGATATTTCCCTGTGTAGACCTGAATGGGCGTTAATATGGTTAGCTTTCGATGTATTGAGCCAGTAATGGCATTTGGGTTATGTCTCGACAATGAGTTTTAAGTATTCTTGATAAATGACCAGAATGTATATTAGTTCCAGCACCATTAAATTTGAACCCGGTGGAGTTTCTGGTTTTGTTCCTTTCCTTCAAATTCTCCTCTTTACTCTCACTTTTCTATTTCTCATTCTCTTGCTTCATCGACCTTGCCTTCTCCTCATGTGGAATCATTATCATTGATTTCAAAGTTGTTGACAGCTTCTTGCATGTACTTCTGTCTAGTTAGTAGGTTTATTAGTCTTGTTTTGCTCTGTCGCGTAAGCCTATTTTGACTTCTTGTGGGCAAAACATTTGATGTTGATGCATTGGGGGGGGAAGTCGCTGGCAGGAGCTTTACGGCAAAGAAGTATTAGAATGGGTAGGGCTCTCTATAAAGAACATACAGGAGAGAAGAAGCCATGGCTGGATGCAAGTGGACTCCTCCATTGGCCCGTAGTTTTCCTCTATCCGGAGTCCATGACAAGTGATATTATTGAGGATTTCTGCGAAACGGACCTCCTTGTTAACCACATTGATTTTATATCCACTCTTAGGAATGGCATTTTGTTCCCAGTGCACTTTTCACTGTAATGTGGACAGACTAATAGTATATACATTGTTAATAAGTATTAATGTTGTAATTACTTCTAGTGTGCTTCTCCTAGCATAATCAAAAGCGGAGAAGCGGGACAATGGATTTTTAGTATTCAGTCTGCTTTAATATCTAAGGTGAGGGAAACAGAGCACCGAGGTCGAAACTCAAAATTAAATGAGTCGAAAGCCTTGGAAAGGACCTGGAGCTTCGTTAGCTCAAATTGTGTCTGCATGAACAGGTAAAGACAGGTAAATTTTCAAGTATAGTGAAAGGTTGTCAAATGAAGGAGCTTCTGTCTTTTTATGTTGAATTTCTGAATGTATAGTCCTTAACTATTAACACATGTTCGGTGAAGAGGCGCCTCCCTTATTGTGGGATAAGGATGGACAATATAGACGCGATACAGTGGAGGTCTACTTTCAGGTATGCCCACTTTTGCATTTTCTGCTGGAACATCCACTCCTTGCGCAGTAAATATTGTGGACTTAGCCCCGTCTCAAGTCAATCCAGGGCTCAAAACATGTTTGAGATATTGAGATTTCATGCTATAGAGGAAGAGTGTGCACCTTAAAGATGTTTAAACTGGTGTTGTATGTCGGGGAGAATACAATGTGTCGCCAAGGTCTTGATATATCTAGTGGCTACGATTAAATGGTCACTGACGATATATTTGCGGTACATAGTACATGATATGTATGTAGTGTGCTATGCCGTACAAATTGTACCACTGAAAGTGTACTAGTGGGTAGTATTGAAGCGAAGTATATTGCTGTACTTTGCCGTCATCTTCACAAATTGTTCTCTCTGGATTCCATTTATGGATATTGTTAAGGAACTTCACTGTTCAAGTCTGTCCTCTCTTCCTCAACGCCCCCTTTCCCCCTCTCTCTTTGGCCCATCATATCTGTAATAGCAGGTTACTTATCACTCTTTTGTAGTTTTACAACTAGTGGATAGTCATTATTTGCATGGATGTTCACTGGATGGAACATTTCCGTTTTTTTTAGCAAATGCCCATTATTGGTTTTGCGTGTACGGAGACTGGTTGATGCAGACAAATTCCACAGAACCTCTTAAGTATTCCCAAGTGGCTCAGTCTCTTGTGGAAGACCAAGGTGGAGTGAAGTTAACTTTCACAGATGATAATATCGAAAACGATGAAGACACACTGGAGGGAGTAGACTGGTCTGGTAGGTGGAGAAAGTTGTTCTCGAAATAGTATTACGTGAATTCACACATGTATTAATGTGGAGCACATTGTATGTGTTCTTTGAGTTTCTTCCATACATGTGGTGTAAATGCGTACCATTCCCTCATCTCTACTGCAGTGTTTCCGCATTTAACTCCGATGATTGTTGAAATTTGCACTCTTGGGGATGCAGAAAGGGGAGAAAAGAAATGGTTACAAATGGGAAAACGTGAGTCCTTAAGCTCTGTTCTGTCGCGGCCAGGTCATACTGTCCCAGGGTTACCAGGTGAGGGCCTTCTTATTTCCTTTAAGCAACTTTTTATGTTTTGTAGAAGATGTCTTTTGTAACTACCGTAACAACACAGTACTCGAACCGCAGTTGGCAGTTCAAAATTATTTTTTCCTGCCCGGTTATTTGAACCAAGTGCCATTCTTTTTTTGACGAAATGAACAAAGCCAGAGTCATCTTGTTCTAATTTGAACCCTGTATATCAATGTAAACAGAAGTATGTGTAAATGCTGAAGTACGTAGTACAAATAAATCACAAGTAAGTACGAATAAAATACATGTAAAAAAAAATACCACTTAAAATTAAGCCAGCCTCTACGCAAAATATGTACGAGGACGAAAAATAGTACATGTGAAGTACATCTAAAGTACAGGTATTACTTGGTCCAGTTTGGGCCAAATCTGTTTCCAACCGAACTAAACTGGTGGTTTCACCAGTTCGCTTTCGTTAAATCTCTAACCGTTTAAACCGGCATGGTTCGGTTTGATCGATTTTATTGGTTCGGTTCAAGCACGCCAAACCCTATTTGAGCCGATGTATGGATGTATGGACGTACGGATATACCGTATCATAAAATACGAAGCTACACAATAAAAGTACATAAAGGACAGCTGACAGCTGTACGGGGTAAGTAGAAATAGTATGCTAAAATTTATGGCACGTCATTTCAGGACTTCCTTACGTATTTTTTGCATTTTTAGGGCTCTTAAGGAATTTGAGCTGTTTAATGGTCTGAACTGTCCGGTCCGGCAAAATCCAATGGTCTAATTTGGTTTGTAAATTGCAATCGCGTTCTCAAACTGAACTCTTCGGTTTGGCCCACACCGGAACCAAATTGAACTGAACCGGGTCGAACGGTAAGTACACTGCATTTTTTGCTTCAGTGTACAATGAAGTGTAACCGAAATCGTTCCTTTTTTTTGGGGAGCGTATTGTATCACGGCTTTCAAAATTTTCGTTCATTTGAACCACTTGTTTTGGATTTTTTTAGAGTTTGAACTTTCCGCAAAAATATAATATCGTACTTTTCAAACAATGATTATTTAAAGTTCAAATTCTGCCTTGTTACGTTATTGTAACATTAAAAGGGGTAAAAAACTCGATTTACATGTCTTTTTGGGCACAGTTTTCTCCATTTGTACGCGAATCTCCTCAATGATTGCTTCAATTGTTTTCCAAACACAAGTTATTGACTGCTAATTTTTCTTCTGTTTTTTAAGAAAACGACCTCTTTTCTTGAGAATTGACTGTGCCATATTTTGATAGAATACAATGTTTGGATTCTTTTGCAGTATTTTTTATTGTTGCAAAGCGGACAATGTTTCGAGATTTATTCCTTTCGGGCTCGTGGACGCCTCCGTGAGAGGTCAAATATTGTCTTTGATAAAGAAACTGTCGTACAGATGTTGAAGTAGGGTTTGAAGTGAAACAAAGAAGATGCATCGCTATTTTGTATGTCGAGACTGGAATTCGATAAATGAATGTGTCCCTGACTCTTCTTTACAGATTTGACATTTTATTGATTACATTGTGAGGTTGACCCCACACCTCAGTCTAAAACATGAAAACTCAAATAAGTCATGTGATCCTGGAGAATTAGGTGAACATTAGAAAACATGTGGACAATGTACTGCAAAATTCCTTTTGTCTGGCAGAAAGACGGCAAACAGATGCCACAGCAGATGGAGCAATGGACAATTATGAAACTGGTTTGAGTTTATTTCATAGTTATTGGCTTTCTGCAGCTTTGCAAGTAAATGCCAAATATTGGATGCGTCTCGCCATGAACGCGGAATACTATGCAGTATTTCCAGGGTGTTGTTCAATGCAAATGAACCCAATGAGTTTTGTCTTTCTGTGGGACCCACTTGATTAAAACCTTGTCCAACTGAAATAGGCATCATTTAGGTTGAGTAAAATCTGATGTACTTTTGGTTCGAAATCTGCCAACGTGTTACTGTTTCTAAACACCTGCTCCTTGACCTTTGCTCTTTCTCTTCTCTTTCTGGTGATTCTACTTTCTTTTTCATGTGTAACCTCCATTCTCTTCTCCATTGAAGCTTTCAACATGCAACGGAATCAACGTCCAATATATTTTGTCATTTCTTTTTCTCTATTATCTTTTTCTCAATTAACTTTGCCCAGAAACATATAATCCCTCCATTGGATATGTGAATTAAATGGGAGTTTTGACTTTCACGAAAATTCTTGCCAGTTTTTTTTCAACTCCAAGTATTCTGTCGACAATCACTGTGATAGTCGCGAATTTGGTTTCATTGATTTATTGTGAAAAATGCTACTTCTGGTAAGCTGTCCAAATGTCTTATCGACAAAGATCAACAGGGCAAGGATTAGACACATGGAATCTTCTTGCTAAGCAGGAAATATCCAGTATTTTGGTACACTTCAACGTTTAAGTTTTGATTCAAGTATCATAGGAACTGTACTGAGATGGACTGCATTCAACAACTTGAAGATAGCAATTGGCCGGGTTACAGATGCGAGGGTCACGGCATGTCAAGCATGAATGATTCGTCATGTGTTGTTCCCCATACGGTAATAACGGGACACCGAGTTCTATGTTGGCAATTGCATGACTGATACCCAGGTTGTCGA
This sequence comes from Zygnema cylindricum, assembly GCA_037447655.1. NCBI lineage: Eukaryota > Viridiplantae > Streptophyta > Zygnematophyceae > Zygnematales > Zygnemataceae > Zygnema > Zygnema cylindricum. Next base: position 117,935 of record JBBHKE010000573.1, on the reverse strand, counting down.
CGAAAGCCAGGATTCAAAAGCCAAGTGTCATGAATTCTTGATCTTCAAGTCAAAGTCTTTTACTTCTGCCAGAAAGTTGACCAGAAGTCAAAGAGAAGAGTGGCTGTAGATGCAGGCGATTAAGGCAAAAACACAAACATATTGCTGACCAGTCATGAGTCCGGAGAAGCAAAATCTCGCCATTCATGTGATGTAGACATGGACACGTGTGAATTTGAAAAAAAGGGTCGTAAGCCAGCAGGCAAGATCAAATCACACAAACTTCAAAAGATGTCAGAGTCCCATCGCACTAAGAGCACCAACTTTTAGGACATTGAGTCAGTGCGCTAAGAAAGAATACGGAAAGAAACCGAACAACAATTGCCAGAAACATGGAAATATTCCAAAGCTAACTTTTTACGGTATACATTTTGTTAAAATGGCAACGTGATGTCTTCACATGGGTAGATCCTTAAACCCACACCTAAAAAAAAAGTAAAAGTGATTGGAGGTAAAAGTAAAATCCATATACATGTTAAAGAAATGTGACAGCAAATGTCATGTGTTAAGTCATATATACTCATTAGAAAACACAAAGCTCATTCCTTTGTTGAATATTACCATAAAATCGTACATGTTGCTAAAAGACTGAGCACGTTGATCCATTCTTAGAGTTTTGCGCCAAGTCCACCAATTTAAGTTGCTGCTCACCTTCCATTCCAAAGTTATTCCACTTTGGCAACGGCGTGCAATAAGCGACCCTCAGTTGGAATAAGATGTGGAAGGCCTCCGATAATCTGTCAAACATGCCCTGCATTCAGAATCAGTATTCTGTATACCCCATTAGTGTGCCCAGATTTTGTATGGTCCTACCCTTTGACACACAAAAGTGGGCAGAATTGAAATGATTCTTTCCAAATCGGCTGCAGTGAGCGTCTAAAGTCTCAGTACTCAGAACACGGGCCTTGACCACATCAAAATCAATTGACTTTTTTTTTTTCCTCTCGGCAAAGTTCATTAAGCTACACTTACCATTTTATGGAATAAATTCCATAAAATGAACTCTCTCGACAGTGGTACACGCCTCACCATAATAAGTCTGGACGACCCATATTACTTTACTTTTGTTTATCATTGATTGCAGTGGTCGATAATGAATCATGTCCAACCTAAAATTGGTCAGTGTAACCAAGTACATTCCAACAAAATAAATCTTCCTTGCTTTCCTGAGTTGGTGTGAAAAGTATTTCCTATTGAATTTGGATACTAACAGGAGCCACACTAATGGTGGGTGAGAGGCAAACTTGAAGAAAAAGTTATAAGTAGTTCTAAAACAAGAAACAACAAATGCATAGCAAAAAATGACAGAAGGATGATGAAAGCATACTGGATACGCCACTCCAAGAGCGTCGTTGACAAGCTCTTGTGCTTCTTTGTCATATCTGTCAAAAGAAAAAACGAGGGAGAGGGAGGGAGAGAAAAAAAACAAAAAGAAATAACTATAGATCATAGGACGTCTTGGACCAAAGACCACCATGACAGACTATTTGCGTGTATACACTTGTACCCCCGGATAAAAGTTTGACCACCCTGCTAACAATAATTATTTTTATGTGCTAAATCATGCGCTTGGAAAAATTAAAAAATCACAATGTTAGGCTTAATGGGACCCACTTAATCTGCTTAATGGCAGTGTTGGATTTAAACAATACTTCCTAGACCTGCAATCGTTTAAATGATCGTTTAAACCACTAAATATTACCGTTTAACTTGTTTAAATCATTTTAAACCTTGAAATACTCCTGCAAAATTCAAAATAAATGTGTGATTTCATGATCTTGATGATGCCATTTATTTTCTCTTTTCAAAAAATTTCACCACCTCTGAGCGCCTTTTCAATTTTCTCCTCCCCAGTCTACTTTCATGTCCTAAAAGAATCTCTCTCCCGCCAAAACTGTTGAGCTCAAAATCTACAATTCTGAAGTCTAAGTCAGAGTTCTTAGTTCTGAACTATTGAGCTCGATTAACTTTTGAACTGAAGACTTAGAAATTTACAACTCTGAGTTCACAAAAGTTCTAAATGCTTTAATTACTCAGAAATGTTATGAGCTCAAAGGTAACGACAGATAAATTAAATATTTTCGTATATACCGTTTTAACTATATCGTTTTCATTCACAAAAAATAACGTTTAAACAACATTTGAACAACATACAACCGCTTGAACGTTTACTTTATTTGACCGGACTATGACAACACTAAAATTGTCCATTCCTCAAACTCCTAACTTAAAATTTGAAATCGAAATAAAACTTGAACAGGATGCTCCTACCTTAAGGATTGTTTTGTTAAAGGACAAGCGAGCCACTTCAAAAGCTCTACGTCAAACTCTCCTCCGCTAATGTCTGCCTTCGCGCGTGTGAACACCCGGCCGTACGATCCGCCTCGAGCCAGAGCATGGAAAACTGTCCTTGGAAAGATAAGTCCCGACAGAGCCATAGGAGGAAAAGCCGCAGTGGAAACGTAGAAAGAATACGAAACTACAGCACTACAAGTGAATCAGTATTAGCGTAGGAACGTCAATAAACTACACCGAAATTTCCAGGAAAATCTTCGTCAGGAAGAGTCAAATACACAGGCTACCATGTACAAAACACTTCAACAACGACTTATTTTAGACTTCTCATTTTTCGAGTCAGCGACATTTATAGCAGCAAAATAAACCCCAAGCAATTCTTGACGATAATTATGATTCACGGTGTAGGCGTATACCGTGCTGCAGGGGCTGCAGGCTGTAGGTATGTAGCATGTAGCATGTGGCATGTAGCATGTAGCATGTGGCATGTAGGTCTTCTTTCTTCCTTCTCTTTCCGTCTTCTCACTTTCTTTAGGTCTCAACACCGCGAATCGTTATTAGTGTCAAAGTCACTAATTTGGGTTCTTAAAATTCTGATTTTTTTTTTCAAATAGGATACATGATTTTAATTTTTCCTTCACGTTAATTAAGGTACCGTACAAAATAAAGTAAAGCCCGAAATTACAATAAAATATAAATAGTGTGGTGTACGGTCGATGTCAGACCGTACATAATTGTACCTTTTTAAGTGAAAATTTACAAAAAGTGAATTAAATCAGACGCGCACGCATAGGAACGTGCGCTCAAAAAAATGGGATTAGTCTGATACGTAAATTAGTACAGCATGTACGGATATTTTAAATTCGCGACGGCGTACGATTTCTAATATTTTGTACGAATACATATATTAATGTATATAATCGTACGGCGAATATTCCATTTTTGCTCTTCCCAAATTAGCATAAACGCCGAAATTAGAATACACCTTTTTTTTGAAAATTTTCAAATTCTTAATTTGCATCAATTACGGTAAATTTTCTTTAACACTATTTAAAATTTGACACTAATAACGATTCGCGGTGTAGAGATTCAGGAAAAAGATATGGGAAAACAATCAAAACATAATATCGAACGAGGGGAATCTGCTATATGAACCGAAATCTTATTAGCAATATAAACGACACACGAATTCGTACAGTACACCGTCAATCGCTATTAGAGTAAAGGAATAAATAGCGTAAAAAAAAAAATAGTGTTTTTAACACTAATCGGGATTTTTTTTTTTTTGAAAAAAAAGATATATACTAATTAATCCCTAACTGTAATTTGGGTTGTCTTGAATAATAAATACCCGCCCTTTCGATGTCTACAGTAGTATATGTAGCCGTACAAAAACTGACAATTCGTACGCTTCGCGCTGTTCACACGGTCGACGGACGAACATATGAGAACGTAATTTTTGTCGACGAGTTTGCATCTCTTTCTTCCAGTGCACATTCACATGTGTGCGCAATAATGTTAAGTGTCTTTTTATGCCTTTGTAATTCAAAAAGTATCATTTCGTACGGAAATACCTTGTCTGTACCCCACACTATTTCCATCGCAGTGTACTTTCCTTATTAACGCTAATTGAATAAAAAACTTAATTAGAATAATGGAAAAAATAGAATTATGGATTGTATTTCGGGTTTTTTTTTTTGAAAAAAGGGCACCGAATTGGCGTTATATACTCTAATAGCGATTGACGGTGTACTATACTCTCATACTTTTCGTACAGTTTAGAAAAACGTCCAAAAAGATAAATAAAATCATTTTTGACTACAGCGCACGTGTAAGACGAAATTTCACCCAGTTGTAATACATGCAAAACAAAATAATTGCGTTCGAAATATTTTTCGCCTGTCAAAGAAAACATGAAAAATTGGCAGCGACGTGGAGCCTTGAGAATTGACACACATTTGCAATTTTGGGTTCGAGGCATTTTCAGTTGGAAGGAAATTAGTAGTGTTGTGTATCGGTAAGGATTTACCGATAACCGATATGGACTTTTTTTCGGGTTCCCGATAATCGATATATTGGTACGATATATCGACATCGGTCTTATCGCCTATAAGTAGCCGATAATATTGGGTACTTATCGGTGATAATGCCAATAACGATAACTATTGGCGATATCTGTACGGACCGTACAGATAAATGTACGGCCTGTACACGCAACTGTACGTCGTATTCCCCGGACGCGCAGCGGACCCCCTTACTCCCGATTCCGGTAAAAAATCGCGAATTTTCCATCATTATTCCTAATTTAAGGGGGTTTTCAAAATTCCTGCTGCCAGAATTTTCAAAATATGGCGTCTGGAAATGGCGGCAGTCTGACAGGTGTGTTCGTCTGCTTCTTTCAGTCTGTTCGTCTTTTTTTGGAAAAAGTTTGATTCAGAAATTTTACAATGTATTTTATTTTTTTCGTTTCGATAGTATAGTTTTATAACAATAAAGTATTAACTTATATTTGTCGACGTTTATGTGCAGCGCTGTCCGTAAAGATTTTCAGTTAAATAGATACGCGGAACAAATTCTTATACGTGGCATTCCACGCTATATAATGAAAATTATATAATACAGTATGTTATATAGTACTATTGTATGCATACTATATTTTTAAAAAGTTATCGCCGATATGGAATTTGTTGGTCTCAGACCGATATATCGGAACCTCTGACCGTTCGATAACTGATAACTATCGGTATCGGTGTTATCGCGATAAGTTTTTTACCGATACACAACACTCTAAATTACAAACGTACTGTCTGTACATTGTTCGTATGGTAAGAAAATCTGTGCTAAACATGTTTCCGTTGATATAGCAGGTTTCCCTCCGTCGATGTATGTTTCCTAAAAGTTATAGATTCCGATTTCAGGATTTCTGATTTCGTTTTCCGGGCTTACCGTACCATGAAAAGTGTAGGATAAATTGCCGCACCGTACATTCTAAATTCAATTTTTTCGGTCGTCGAATCAGAAACATATTTCACTAATACTGACATGGATTTCTATATGGTACATTAAAAATTTGAAACGGGTAGATGTACGGTACTCGCACAGGAATTAATGAATTGGCGCCAATGTTCAACTTTTTGGCGCCAAATTTGGATTCAAAATTCAAAACTTGAGTGGTTCGACAGTGTTTTTTCGTGAAAGTACAATAACAATGTTTTGGTACTGTTTGTTTTTCGGTAACATAAATGTCCTTAACATCTTAAATTTAGCTGTTTCCCATTGTCGAATATCAAACCCTTCTCTTTTCCTACCTGCAAATTTGTCGATAGCAAACAGAACTGGCAAACTACGGAATTATAAACCTTACGAAGCATTTTTTTTTCGGTTGGTGCCTATTAATTTGCTTCTGCAAAACTGTTCGATATTTTCTGACTCTTTTTTGGCATTCATAATCTTCTTCCTTCCTTAAGTGAAAGTGTTTCCCGCTCAGAAATGGCCACTTCAGTTTCTCAATACAATCGGACTGGTGAGACTTTAGACTATGGCCACGTCAGCAAGAAATTGAAGCAGACTTCGCTGACGTCACTTTTTGGAACAGCTCAACATAAGCTCCTGGAAACTGTCACTAATGGACGAACCATGAAGTCTCTGAATAACTCTGAGAAAACTCCCTTTTTTGACACCAAATCTCTTTCTCGGCCTTCATTCTTAAACCCTGGTAGAAAGGAAGAGTCTCCAGTTTTAATAAAAAACTTGAAAAATGTAGGAGTTCATAAAAGACAGTCAAGATCCATCGGTAAAAATTCGGCAAAGCTTACTTCCACTTCAATTGGAAAGGAAAAAATAACATTAGAAATAGACGAAGAAAATGTTGCCAAAGCTTCTTCAGAAGTGAACTCGTTAACTGACATTTTTGTCAGGAAACCTTCTACAGAACTAAAAACTAAAAAATGCACTGAAATAAATGACAGTCTTACTTCCTTCAGTTACTTAGTCCCCAAAGAAAGTACAGAAAATGATGATTCCGAATCAGAAAAAAAGTACTTTAAAAGTACACAAACTTCTCACGGTTCTGGACCTATAGTTAGGGTAAAAACGTCTTCTTTTCACATTAAGAATCCGTCCTCTAGTTTCACTTTAGAGAAGACAAACCTCCCGGCTATTATAAACGCTAATAACTTTATAAAAAAGGTGACAGATAGAAAGAAAAAAAATAAGAAAGTGAAAGCAGTAAAGCATCCTCCACTGATACATGAAGCCCCTCTTTCACCTTATGAACAAGAGCGCTTGGAACGAATTCGAAAAAACCAAGAATATTTACTCAGTCTTGGAATTGAACCGGGTGTAAACCCATTCATCTCAGAGAAGAAGAAAATTCTTGCAAAGAAAAAGCCAAATGGGAACAGAATTCAAACTCTTCCGGTTCGTAGGAGCATGCGGATAAGGGGCTTTGTTGAAGGTGAGAACCAAATAGATAAGCACAATGGCATATTAAATGGGACTCAAATAGAAGGGGAGACAATGGTGGAAGGAGAGACGGAACAGGTTTTCTACGATGACTCTTCGGTGTTAAAATACATGTGTGAGGAAAAAAGCTCAAAGGATGGGAGTTCAGAGGGATTCCTCAGTAGCAGTGGAGGGGTGGGAGGAGTTGATGAAAAGGAGTCTTTGGAGAAAACTCTTGCAGGATTCAAAGTTGTTGAAGGATTTCTGCAAGATTGCGCCCTTTCAAAAATATATAGTATGGATATGGCTGGTGGGAATCGCTCTCTTTTGGTGGCTGGTGGGCATCAAGGCAGAATTGCGGTTTTTCCTTCTCAAAATATAAAAGTGGAAAGTGGTACGTCTCATTCAGAAAGCAAACATGGGATGGAGAGCCATGGTTTGAAGGAAGACAGTTCCGTACAGCCATTGATCTCATGGAAAGCTGGACGAGGCTGGATATCGCAAGTCCAGTTTCTTTCGGAGCAGTTTATGGTATGTTTCAAAAGCTTTTATGTAGTGTCTAAGCCGTGCATTCAATGCTTTATACATGATTTGGACATGTGTTTTTGCATTTGTCGTTATATGTGTGTATATATATATATTCTACGTTTTTTTTGTTTCTTTTGTTTTGTGGTTTTGGCTGCCTATGTCGTGACATTATGCCATGGAGGGAGCACCTAGAATTGTATTTTGTGTGCACTAGAGCTCGTACACTTTTTTTTCCTTCATGTTGTGGTCTGGTTCTGTTTTATGAACAAACTGTAAGCCATACTCATCTTCCACCTATGTCTCTGAACGGAAGTAATTTGTTGGGGCAGCCATGAGAGACAAAGTCTCAGGGGAGAATTAGAAGAGAAAATTGGGTAAATTTGGTAAGAAGTTTTCATAGGTCCGCCTAATATCGGCATTTGAGACTAACTTGATGATCTTTTCGTGGGATGGTCCGTGTATTGCAGGAAGAAGCCACATTGCTGCTCACTAGTTCCAATGACCATTCAGTTGTGCTTTGGGACTTGAACAAGCAACAGCATCAGGCGCGAGCCAATCAGAGCACCACGCCGAAGATAGTCGCCCAGGCAGATGACCTCCATTCCCAGGGCATCTTTGGGATGCACGAAAAGAGTTTGAGACTCGCAACTGCATCGAAGGATGGAACACTCGCTTACGGCACGATTGGGCCGACAGGCATTACCAAGGAACGCACCATTGAAGATCACCACAGTGCAGCAGTGAGAGGAGTCCGTTTCAGGTATTTACATATGTGCATGAATTGGCAGTGATTGACATTTTTGTCCCATGAGTCTTTTTTGAATTTTTGATGGGAAAGCGATAACGATATGGCAGCGACCCAGCTTCTTTGCTTATGTTAGGCTTTTCAATGCTCAAGTGGCAGTATCCTCTACAATGGAGTCTCACATTCCATAGACCTTTTTTTGACCGCTGTTTGAGGAGTAAAAAAAAGGTCATCCTACTGGCAACTTTATCACTAAATAGTTAGGATCGAGGCTAGAGTCTGTCTGTGGGTTTGAATTTTCGGCATATTGGCTGCTGGTCGTAACGAGCTTCTGATAGAGAAAGACTTATTTGTACAAGTGGATAAAAAAAAAAACGTCACCCGGTAGGATAGAAATGCAAACGATCCAATTCGTATGCTATATGTCTTTTATTCGACAGTTTTTCCCCGATCCTTTGTTGCGTTCGTATCCAGTTTTCTGCCCATTTCATATTTTGAAAAATTGGAGGAAGACTTGAGGACACAACGCTGTGAAGCTTACTCCAGGAAAAGTGGTACTGTTTTCTAGCTATTGATATGAAAGTGTTTATGATTGCAGGGATCTTAACATACTGGCTGATTGTGGAGCTGATGCTGCCATTTGCATACTGGACCTGCGCATCCCGACCCCATGCATGCATACTCTTCACGACGCCCATGCTTCAGAAATCAATGTGGTTGAATGGAGTCCAGCCAATGAGAACCTCCTTCTTTCCGCCAGCCACGATCCTGAAATCCTCATTCATGACATAAGGTCTCCGGCACAGCCCTTGCATAGGCTGTCTGGGCACATGAGTCCGCAAATAAGGCGTAGCAGGCACATTTATCGACCTGCTTTCGTGTGGGCCGGGAAAGGCGTTGTAACCCCGGGGGAAGGCTCGGGCAAGCTTTCTTTGTACGATGTGGAGACGGGGAGAGCCGTCAGCAGAGGCTATGTGGGGTACGACTCGCTTTCATTGATGGTCGATTACACTCCACAAGGTGGCGGTAATCACTTATGGCTGGCTGGTAAGACAATTGTACAGTTATCTCCGATATGGAAGAGATTGAGTATGAACGCAGCATGTGCCTCGTCGTAACCATAATGTTTTCCCGTCACTTTTTTAGCAAAAGTTGTAGCTTTTAATATTCGTGGGCCTGCGAATTCAGAATAATTAGAATATCGCCTCAAAATGAATTTTACCGATTGTCAACTAAATTCTTTTGTATGATCATTCGCCTTTGGCATCATTATGTTTCGTTTTTATTTAAGGTTGAATTACATTAACCAATGAGATGCAAAATTGGGGCTTGATGTCTACAAAATCTCAAGTATAGTCATGCCCTTAATTTTTTTGTCAATGGTAATCATTCTTGTATTCTTTTTGGAACAAAACATACTTTTTGACTTTACTTGGGACTTCTCCATGGTAGTAACTATGCTCAGGCAATGAGCAGACAGGATGTTGCAAACTTCAAGTTCTCACTAGCGTGCCGCCACATGAAACCCTGCACCTCCATGCACATTTACGGCCAAGAAGAAGACGTGTGCACTTGCAGCTCGAAACGGCCCATCAGATACCAATTGGTGGAATAGTGGATACCCATCCGAACAGAAACGGTTTTGTTAGACGGTCTTATAAAAATTAAGGAAAAGGCAAGAGAGTTGTTTCCATCTTGTAACTTGTTGTTGAATGAAGGGACACCATATTACAACAACAACAAAACGCCTAAATGCCTGATGGAGCTTATCTTATTCCTGGAACAAAACAGGGCTATGATGTGATCACTAGAGTTAAGTTGCCAAAAGAAATTTTGGACGCTGTCGGCGTGTCAAGCAAGCATACTAGAGCTGTTATGCACAAATGTCCGACATTTAACAGGTTGAAGTGCCACAAGAACCACCAGAGCTGTTTTGCACCGGTAGCAGTGTTAGGTCACAACTGATACCCAGGAAGAATTAAGAGTTTATTGCAGTTTCAGCGTTTTAACATCAGTTTGACACCTTTCAAGGTCATATTCCGATTTTCTCTTCCAAGTATCTAGTGCAAATAGACAGTATATCTTGCTCTTCTCGGAAGGTCAGTTTGTCTTTTTATACTTATATTATCATTATATATCTCTCAACTTGAGCCAAAATTGTTAAGGCTATGTCATTGAAGTTTCATTTCATATTCTATCAGACACCCTCTTAGCCAACAAATAAATTCTGATAAGTTATACTGACGGTTAAAAGTTGCATCATGAAAAAAAATATATATATAATTCTGGCCCAAATTCCAGAATTAAAATGTTCAAAAAGTCCAGGTACTGAGTATTCCATACATCCATACATACATGATCAGTGCATTTCTGTACTTTGAAAGCATACAGGTGGACGATTTCATCCACCTGCACATGTACGGGCGTACCAATGACGCATACTTATCTAAATTTAAACTTTAACTGGTGCAAAAACATTCGTCAGACGTTTATATGGTAAAAATGTTGTCTGGCATCACTGCAAAAAGAGCTATGAAACATGCTTGCTAAATATTCAAAAGAAAAAAAAAAACAGCCACAAAAGAAAATATCATACATTTTTTATGGCCCAAATTAGGTGACGTACAATCCACGATGGATGTGAGATAGGAACCTTACATGTGGCACAGGCCACTAGCCTTCAGACATAGGCCACGCGCTTTCGGACAAGCTGAAACCAGATCCACAGAAAACCACCAAAAAATGAAGAATGTCGCGTGACGCCCACTTCACCATCCATTGACATCCGAGATTTGTCGGGCCTACTTTTTTCAAATTTTCAACGACAAAATACGAGCGAAAAAACAATAACAAAAACGTCAAAACACGAACATACAAAGTGTACATTCACATAATTTTAATTTGCGGGTAGTCGTACAAATACGAGTTTCAAATTTGGTGCTTTTGGAATCTTCTACTGTGCTTGTCGTCTAAACATGAATACGTGGTTCTAATCGAAATAAAGCACGTAGACGATAGATTTCTCGTTAACACGACCTGATGGAGAAGTGAACAAAATAATGCTACCACTAAACGTATTCTACGATTACTGTCGGCGCCTAATGGAGAAGAGGCCTTAGGCCTCGATTCCATTAGACATAAATTCCAAGAAGGCAAAAGTGTGCCTTCAGAAGTATGAAAGAATCACCCGAGGATGGTTGGATCATTGACTTAGGAGCATCTATGCATATGTGTAGAGATAGAAAATGGTTTACATAATTGAAAAAGATTCCCTTCGTAGAGATAATGGAGATGGGAGTGGCCTCGATTCCATTAGGTGATCCCAATAAACGTAAGGAAACGTCTTATGACAGGTTTACTTACTCGCAGTGCGCTCCATTTTGTCTGGCCAGTAACAACCTTTCACAATAATGATTGGTGCCAAGTAGGTTAGTGTTCACATTTTGAAAATCTGAAACTACTTTTTTCAAACGGAATATCTGAAGGTATTATCTGGACAAGCGGAGGTACTTAATGGTTCGTACTAAAATTTTCCGGCTAGAATTTAATTTTGAAAATGAAAATGAAAATTTTGAAACAGAATGGCAAAAAGACGCGACAAACTTTGAAGGTCGGTGGATGTTAGACAGAGCATGGGTGTATACTTTCGGTTTACTTGCATCTAGCATTCCAAGAGGCACATGGCATGTACGAAGTGTAGGCATGTGATCGCGTGTTGGAGGTGGATAATTTTCTGCCTTTTCAGGTGTACCTATGGTACACAACCAGTGTAAAGCAACTCGAGTTTCTTCACACAGGATGATCTACGCGATTTCTTTGTTGATCTGAAAAAGTGAAACATTCCAACGGTCAATACTTACGCGTATAACATTGGAGCATCTTGACAGCTACCCGGTTAACATGTTTCATCTGACAAAAAAAAAAGTGGTACGAATCTATACAAAAACGTACGGCATCTAGTAATAAACCCCACTTTTACTCTAATGGAATGTTACCCTTATGGTGGCGTTACAGAAATCGGCTCCTATCCGTACCACGTTTTACTGCTTAATTTGTGTTTATAAGCGTAAAACATTACAAAGAATCTTGCCAATACTCTCGAAAGGTGTGGGAGGTAACACTGGCCGTTGGATATTCATTTGTGAGGCATTCGCTTCAATTTTTCTATAGGTGACAACCCAACACCTACAAAAAAGAAATAGTTGCGACACGTCGGACGATTAAGCTACTTGTCACGATGGATTACCAACGAAATTCACAAAATTTGCACATGATATGTACCTTTAAAGATGCAACCGAAAATAAAATAAAAATTCCGCAAAACTCCTTCTTCGCGCTATTTGTGGCAACGCTCTTTCGTCACACTATTTTTGGCAACGCTCTTTCGTCACACTATTTATGGCAAAGGACTTTCGTCATGTTCGAAACAGGAAACTTAAAAAACGAGTTGGCGTAGAAGATTGGCGTCTGCAAAAAGTACGAAAGTTTTGTCGTATGTTGGCACGCAAACACATGTTAAGCAAATGAAGATTTGAAGGTAAGGGTGAACCTCAATCAGGATCCGACAGTAATCGTACGGATACGTTTACTAACAGTGATATTTCGTTCACTTCTCCATCAAGTCGTGTCAACAAAGAATCTATCGCGTTTGTACTTTCTTTTGATTGGATGCACGTAAGTTCATGTTCTGACGTTGAACATGTCAAATATTCCAAAAGCACAATATCTGAAGTCGTATCCGTACAGCTAGCCGCAAAATTAAACTACGTGAATGTACAATTTGTACGTTCGTGTTTTGTCTTTTTTATCGTTGTTTTGTCGTTCGTGTTTCATCGTGGCGCCGCAAGTTTTGGATGTCAATGGATGGTGGAGGAGGCGTCACGGCACATTCTTCGACAAAGATTTTCTCCTGGTTTTCCTTAGGATTTGATTCCCGCCTGTCCGAAGACGTGTGGAATATGTTCGAAGGCGCGTGGCGTATGCCACTTGCAAGGTTTCTATTCTGGATCGCACGTGACCATTCCACGCGTTAAAATTTTTCACATCCAATTTCTAGCTAGTCTCCTCCCGAGGAGAGTTGAGGAGAGTCGCCAGACACTGGACAGAAGGAGCGTTCGCTTCAAATACACATAATCGGACGGTCGACTTTGTCGCCCAAAAGTTTGGAGAATCTTATCGAATCTCTTGTAATCATGTTTTTTATAAAAAAAACACTACAGCCATGTACGAAATGAGCTGGACCTGTACGAGAATGCACTTTTTCCAGTAATAAACCTCACTTTTCGTCTGATAGAGGTTCACCCTAAATTGTTGATGTCAAAAATTCTTTAAGGATATTCAGTATCGGATCGTAACTTACGTGGTGCCACTCAATTTAGAACACGTGGTTTACAAGCTCTACGCAATGGAACATCGTCTACAATTTAACAGCCCGTAGAGTTGGCCGTACGATCACATAATTTCATGATGGAACGCCACTCTTACCCTACTATCAAAAGTGTACCGTACCATGAAAAGTGTAGGATAAATTGCCGCACCGTACATTCTAAATTCAATTTTTTCGGTCGTCGAATCAGAAACATATTTCAGTAACATAGAAAGCTATATGGTACATTAAAAATTTGAAATGAGTAGATGTACGGTCCTCGATCAAGAATTAATGAATCAGGGTGTGGTTACTGGTTACATCATGAGGTCTTTGTAATAGTACGGACAGCACTATTTTTGTAATACAGAGGCCTCGGTTTCATCGCGTAACATTTGTAAATAAGCTTTTATATACGTGGTTCAATTTGAGTGGCTCCACGTAAGTTGTGGATCCAATCTCTAAAATCGTCAAAGATTTCGAAACCGACCAATTTCGTTTCAAAATCTGTACTTGCGTATCATGTACGTGTACTTTCGCAAATTGAATTTGTGTTTCAAAACAAACGACAAAAAATAGCGCTCGAAGCCATGAAGCTGTAAGAAAGGCAAAAACCGTGCTTCTTAAGGAAGGTAAAAATTGTACTATTTCTGGCAAGAAGGCGCATACTACTTTTCGGCAAAGATTTTACTGTCGCCTTGTCCGAAGGCACGTGACTTTGGGGACGTGTGAATATTTTATATTTTCGTCGTTACACGTATCTATCGTCCACGTGTAACGATTTTACACGTTCTGTGATGGTGCACTCACCTCCGTGAGGTAGGTTCCCCATTACTGAGGCAGGTGGAGCGATTGCTTCGCGGATGAAGACCAAAATATAATCGGACGGTCGATTTTTTCTCCTGGATCCTTGGAGAATCGTAATCTTATTTTTTGTAATGTTTTTTTCAAAAAAACTCACGAAAATATAGTACGTCATGGTACGGTCAAGTACAGAATTCTGTAATAAACCTCACTTTTCGGATGTAACCACACCCTCAGCCAAATGGCGCCAATGTTCAACTTTTTGGCGCCAAATTTGGATTCAAAATTCAAAACTTGAGTGGTTCGACAGTGTTTTTTCGTGAAAGTACAATAACAATGTTTTGGTACTGTTTGTTTTTCGGTAACATAAATGTCCTTAACATCTTAAATTTAGCTGTTTCCCATTGTCGAATATCAAACCCTTCTCTTTTCCTGCCTGCAGATTTGTAACATTGTCAAAGTACAAACCCTTCTCTTTTCCTACCTGCAAATTTGTCGATAGCAAACAGAACTGGCAAACTACGGAATTATAAACCTTACGAAGCATTTTTTTTTCGGTTGGTGCCTATTAATTTGCTTCTGCAAAACTGTTCGATATTTTCTGACTCTTTTTTGGCATTCATAATCTTCTTCCTTCCTTAAGTGAAAGTGTTTCCCGCTCAGAAATGGCCACTTCAGTTTCTCAATACAATCGGACTGGTGAGACTTTAGACTATGGCCATGTCAGCAAGAAATTGAAGCAGACTTCGCTGACGTCACTTTTTGGAACAGCTCAACATAAGCTCCTGGAAACTGTCACTAATGGACGAACCATGAAGTCTCTGAATAACTCTGAGAAAACTCCCTTTTTTGACACCAAATCTCTTTCTCGGCCTTCATTCTTAAACCCTGGTAGAAAGGAAGAGTCTCCAGTTTTAATAAAAAACTTGAAAAATGTAGGAGTTCATAAAAGACAGTCAAGATCCATCGGTAAAAATTCGGCAAAGCTTACTTCCACTTCAATCGGAAAGGAAAAAATAACATTAGAAATAGACGAAGAAAATGTTGCCAAAGCTTCTTCAGAAGTGAACTCGTTAACTGACATTTTTGTCAGGAAACCTTCTACAGAACTAAAAACTAAAAAATGCACTGAAATAAATGACAGTCTTACTTCCTTCAGTTACTTAGTCCCCAAAGAAAGTACAGAAAATGATGATTCCGAATCAGAAAAAAAGTACTTTAAAAGTACACAAACTTCTCACGGTTCTGGACCTATAGTTAGGGTAAAAACGTCTTCTTTTCACATTAAGAATCCGTCCTCTAGTTTCACTTTAGAGAAGACAAACCTCCCGGCTATTATAAACGCTAATAACTTTATAAAAAAGGTGACAGATAGAAAGAAAAAAAATAAGAAAGTGAAAGCAGTAAAGCATCCTCCACTGATACATGAAGCCCCTCTTTCACCTTATGAACAAGAGCGCTTGGAACGAATTCGAAAAAACCAAGAATATTTACTCAGTCTTGGAATTGAACCGGGTGTAAACCCATTCATCTCAGAGAAGAAGAAAATTCTTGCAAAGAAAAAGCCAAATGGGAACAGAATTCAAACTCTTCCGGTTCGTAGGAGCATGCGGATAAGGGGCTTTGTTGAAGGTGAGAACCAAATAGATAAGCACAATGGCATATTAAATGGGACTCAAATAGAAGGGGAGACAATGGTGGAAGGAGAGACGGAACAGGTTTTCTACGATGACTCTTCGGTGTTAAAATACATGTGTGAGGAAAAAAGCTCAAAGGATGGGAGTTCAGAGGGATTCCTCAGTAGCAGTGGAGGGGTGGGAGGAGTTGATGAAAAGGAGTCTTTGGAGAAAACTCTTGCAGGATTCAAAGTTGTTGAAGGATTTCTGCAAGATTGCGCCCTTTCAAAAATATATAGTATGGATATGGCTGGTGGGAATCGCTCTCTTTTGGTGGCTGGTGGGCATCAAGGCAGAATTGCGGTTTTTCCTTCTCAAAATATAAAAGTGGAAAGTGGTACGTCTCATTCAGAAAGCAAACATGGGATGGAGAGCCATGGTTTGAAGGAAGACAGTTCCGTACAGCCATTGATCTCATGGAAAGCTGGACGAGGCTGGATATCGCAAGTCCAGTTTCTTTCGGAGCAGTTTATGGTATGTTTCAAAAGCTTTTATGTAGTGTCTAAGCCGTGCATTCAATGCTTTATACATGATTTGGACATGTGTTTTTGCATTTGTCGTTATATGTGTGTATATATATATATTCTACGTTTTTTTTGTTTCTTTTGTTTTGTGGTTTTGGCTGCCTATGTCGTGACATTATGCCATGGAGGGAGCACCTAGAATTGTATTTTGTGTGCACTAGAGCTCGTACACTTTTTTTTCCTTCATGTTGTGGTCTGGTTCTGTTTTATGAACAAACTGTAAGCCATACTCATCTTCCACCTATGTCTCTGAACGGAAGTAATTTGTTGGGGCAGCCATGAGAGACAAAGTCTCAGGGGAGAATTAGAAGAGAAAATTGGGTAAATTTGGTAAGAAGTTTTCATAGGTCCGCCTAATATCGGCATTTGAGACTAACTTGATGATCTTTTCGTGGGATGGTCCGTGTATTGCAGGAAGAAGCCACATTGCTGCTCACTAGTTCCAATGACCATTCAGTTGTGCTTTGGGACTTGAACAAGCAACAGCATCAGGCGCGAGCCAATCAGAGCACCACGCCGAAGATAGTCGCCCAGGCAGATGACCTCCATTCCCAGGGCATCTTTGGGATGCACGAAAAGAGTTTGAGACTCGCAACTGCATCGAAGGATGGAACACTCGCTTACGGCACGATTGGGCCGACAGGCATTACCAAGGAACGCACCATTGAAGATCACCACAGTGCAGCAGTGAGAGGAGTCCGTTTCAGGTATTTACATATGTGCATGAATTGGCCGTGATTGACATTTTTGTCCCATGATTCTTTTTTGAATTTTTGATGGGAAAGCGATAACGATATGGCAGCGACCCAGCTTCTTTGCTTATGTTAGGCTTTTCAATGCTCAAGTGGCAGTATCCTCTACAATGGAGTCTCACATTCCATAGACCTTTTTTTGACCGCTGTTTGAGGAGTAAAAAAAAGGTCATCCTACTGGCAACTTTATCACTAAATAGTTAGGATCGAGGCTAGAGTCTGTCTGTGGGTTTGAATTTTCGGCATATTGGCTGCTGGTCGTAACGAGCTTCTGATAGAGAAAGACTTATTTGTACAAGTGGATAAAAAAAAAAACGTCACCCGGTAGGATAGAAATGCAAACGATCCAATTCGTATGCTATATGTCTTTTATTCGACAGTTTTTCCCCGATCCTTTGTTGCGTTCGTATCCAGTTTTCTGCCCATTTCATATTTTGAAAAATTGGAGGAAGACTTGAGGACACAACGCTGTGAAGCTTACTCCAGGAAAAGTGGTACTGTTTTCTAGCTATTGATATGAAAGTGTTTATGATTGCAGGGATCTTAACATACTGGCTGATTGTGGAGCTGATGCTGCCATTTGCATACTGGACCTGCGCATCCCGACCCCATGCATGCATACTCTTCACGACGCCCATGCTTCAGAAATCAATGTGGTTGAATGGAGTCCAGCCAATGAGAACCTCCTTCTTTCCGCCAGCCACGATCCTGAAATCCTCATTCATGACATAAGGTCTCCGGCACAGCCCTTGCATAGGCTGTCTGGGCACATGAGTCCGCAAATAAGGCGTAGCAGGCACATTTATCGACCTGCTTTCGTGTGGGCCGGGAAAGGCGTTGTAACCCCGGGGGAAGGCTCGGGCAAGCTTTCTTTGTACGATGTGGAGACGGGGAGAGCCGTCAGCAGAGGCTATGTGGGGTACGACTCGCTTTCATTGATGGTCGATTACACTCCACAAGGTGGCGGTAATCACTTATGGCTGGCTGGTAAGACAATTGTACAGTTATCTCCGATATGGAAGAGATTGAGTATGAACGCAGCATGTGCCTCGTCGTAACCATAATGTTTTCCCGTCACTTTTTTAGCAAAAGTTGTAGCTTTTAATATTCGTGGGCCTGCGAATTCAGAATAATTAGAATATCGCCTCAAAATGAATTTTACCGATTGTCAACTAAATTCTTTTGTATGATCATTCGCCTTTGGCATCATTATGTTTCGTTTTTATTTAAGGTTGAATTACATTAACCAATGAGATGCAAAATTGGGGCTTGATGTCTACAAAATCTCAAGTATAGTCATGCCCTTAATTTTTTTGTCAATGGTAATCATTCTTGTATTCTTTTTGGAACAAAACATACTTTTTGACTTTACTTGGGACTTCTCCATGGTAGTAACTATGCTCAGGCAATGAGCAGACAGGATGTTGCAAACTTCAAGTTCTCACTAGCGTGCCGCCACATGAAACCCTGCACCTCCATGCACATTTACGGCCAAGAAGAAGACGTGTGCACTTGCAGCTCGAAACGGCCCATCAGATACCAATTGGTGGAATAGTGGATACCCATCCGAACAGAAACGGTTTTGTTAGACGGTCTTATAAAAATTAAGGAAAAGGCAAGAGAGTTGTTTCCATCTTGTAACTTGTTGTTGAATGAAGGGACACCATATTACAACAACAACAAAACGCCTAAATGCCTGATGGAGCTTATCTTATTCCTGGAACAAAACAGGGCTATGATGTGATCACTAGAGTTAAGTTGCCAAAAGAAATTTTGGACGCTGTCGGCGTGTCAAGCAAGCATACTAGAGCTGTTATGCACAAATGTCCGACATTTAACAGGTTGAAGTGCCACAAGAACCACCAGAGCTGTTTTGCACCGGTAGCAGTGTTAGGTCACAACTGATACCCAGGAAGAATTAAGAGTTTATTGCAGTTTCAGCGTTTTAACATCAGTTTGACACCTTTCAAGGTCATATTCCGATTTTCTCTTCCAAGTATCTAGTGCAAATAGACAGTATATCTTGCTCTTCTCGGAAGGTCAGTTTGTCTTTTTATACTTATATTATCATTATATATCTCTCAACTTGAGCCAAAATTGTTAAGGCTATGTCATTGAAGTTTCATTTCATATTCTATCAGACACCCTCTTAGCCAACAAATAAATTCTGATAAGTTATACTGACGGTTAAAAGTTGCATCATGAAAAAAAATATATATATAATTCTGGCCCAAATTCCAGAATTAAAATGTTCAAAAAGTCCAGGTACTGAGTATTCCATACATCCATACATACATGATCAGTGCATTTCTGTACTTTGAAAGCATACAGGTGGACGATTTCATCCACCTGCACATGTACGGGCGTACCAATGACGCATACTTATCTAAATTTAAACTTTAACTGGTGCAAAAACATTCGTCAGACGTTTATATGGTAAAAATGTTGTCTGGCATCACTGCAAAAAGAGCTATGAAACATGCTTGCTAAATATTCAAAAGAAAAAAAAAAACAGCCACAAAAGAAAATATCATACATTTTTTATGGCCCAAATTAGCCACAAACTTCCCTGAATTTAAAAAAAATTGTGTATACAAATGGCACCCACCCATCCAGCACCAAAGCACCCTTTCCAAAAACATAACTAACCAAAATTGTATAAAGCCAGAGGCATCAATAAAAGCTGATTTAGATAAATTGTCACCCTATACCCACACTAATCCAAACTATCTACAATATGAGCAAAATTGGTTTGACTTGCAAAAAGAAAAGAAAAGAAAAAAAAAACAGAGTAGTTCTATCCTAAATTAAGACAAGGCTCCATAGCCAATTTATTTGTCTCAAACCTTACAAGGTCAATGTTTAAGCTCCCGAGAAAATAATCTTTACCAAGAAGTAGATATTCCTGCCACAAGTACATTCAGTGAACAAGTTAACATCAACCAGCCAACAAATTTCCCACATTACAAGAGACCATATGGACAAGAGAGTATGCATATAATGTTCAAAATATTTCTAAAACTTCATATAAGGCTAAAAAATCTTCCTTTATGGCACATACAAATTCCTTGAAAGATAGTGGCAAATATCTCCGAGCCATTGCTGCAACAAGGGGTTCAACTGGGCACAAATCAGAGCAGCTTGAAAAAACGTTTCTAGGAGGCACCTTTTGTCATTCCGTTGCCGGTAAAGTGACAGTGTGGTAATGCCGCAGCAACTACGCCTGCAGAATCGGTTGCAGTTGCGCCAATATGGCAGGATGAACTCGGGCCATGGCTGCATTGAACGCGGCATCTCCGTGGACAGCCGCACACACTTGCAGCTTTTCTCTCAATAATGGACCTACACTCATGGAATTCACCGGATCCGCTGCAAAAACCTACAAACACCAGGAACCAGCAGCGTATCTGTTGCACTTTTAGCCTGGAGATACAGAAAGCTGATTGTCACATAATCAGGACAACATGCGTCCAATTTTCAGATGTAAGCCCTCAGTACTCAGCTTCTGAAACACTAAGCTCGACAGAAAGACACTTAAAATTACACCACAGTTTTAAACTAACAAAAAGGCATGACAAACAAGAAAGCCTCATAGCGCCGTATTACTGAATGGTCAATTAGACTCCCCACTTGCAAGTTTGACAGGCTGAAAATTGACAAACTTCCAATGAGGCAGGAAAGAACCTAACCTGTCTCCTCCTCATGTATTCGCTCTCAGAGGTTTCGGTTGAACTGTCTTCACTAGCATCTGCAGCCCAATAGTCATACCTGATAGACACGGCCGGCTAGAAAAATCATTAGTGTGGCAAAAGTAACACAGAACAAATGACCAATTCTGAACAGGCTGTCAAGATATCGCCATAGGTGCAAGATGAAGAGCACATACAGCAACTGGGTGCTTACCCCAATGATGCTCCACTGCCTTTGTCGCCCTCCGTTTCATGTAAAACCCCAGTACACGCACTGTACAAACACAAACTATTTCATAAGACTTCAGAGCAGATAGTGACGAAAACGAAAACTCACGAAGTGCACACAGGGAAGAATAACAAACTAAAAAACTCCCTGTAACCAATCTGTTCAAACTTATATTAGTATGCAAGCAAGAACCACACCAGAAGCCACAATCCACATTTATTTTTTATGATTACTGATAGTCCAGATTCAGTCATGTATAGGCCTTGAAAATCACCACCTTTATTTGCAGTGCACAAGCAGCTGCCTAGCCGTTATACATCGACCTATACGCTGTTTCACATATTATTCTGACTGATTACAAGACAATCTATTGTACTTACAGGAGGATTACAAACAAGAATAAAACAAAAAAGACATCTTACGAAGGACTTTGAGTTCAAAACATTCTATAACTCCATCCTGCAACTCTTGAGAAAAATCACCCAGCTTTTAATCTAACACGCAGTGAGGTAATGTTCCATAGCAACCATCATGCAGAAATGATGTCACTTCAATTTCATGACAAGCCGCACCACCTACCTTCAATCAACTAGGCACTTTAACAAGAGGGTCCAGTCTCTGTACACATTAGCCACGCCTCAGATTTTGGCAACCTCAACAAAATATCTAACAAACATTCGCAGACTGACATACGTAATCACGTGGCTCAAACACCTCACTGTGAAAAATTCTAGGCCACCAATGCAACACCTAAGAACTTTGGGACACAACAGAATATTCTAACAAGCAATCCCAGACTGCCATACATAACCCTGCTGTCCAAACACCTCGCAGTGACACATCTAAGCAACCAATGCAACACCTAAATATTTCAGGGAAACATAACTTACTTCAAGAGGTGGTTTTTTGCAACAAAAGTAGCAGTATTACTCTTTCAAAGGTGTTTCAGTATATTTTAGAGTTCAAGATATTGTTGAAGTTATGGAGTCTGAAGGTGAACAGCAATGAAGCTAACAAACTCACCTGACAATCTGTTCAAGCCTATCCAAAAGCTGTGCTTCGTTGATGGTCAAAAGGACAGACAATGCTAATGCTGACAATTTCCTTTTGGCAACTGAAGAAACTGAGTCCATCTGCAAGGGACACAGTAAAAAGATTAAAAAAACACTTCCCGGGATAAACGAAACGGATATGGCACACGAGGAGAAGTTCAATGTGATTAAAGCATTCTTCAGCCCTTGAAAAACAAAATTTGACATCCTTTAGCTTCCCAAATCTAACACAAAGCAAAAACAATA
This sequence comes from Zygnema cylindricum, assembly GCA_037447655.1. Lineage (NCBI taxonomy): Eukaryota > Viridiplantae > Streptophyta > Zygnematophyceae > Zygnematales > Zygnemataceae > Zygnema > Zygnema cylindricum. The sequence goes on along the minus strand of JBBHKE010000573.1, from coordinate 95,548 downwards.
AAGAGTTAAATTGAAATTGATATCTTTTTCTGCAAAAGAAACACAGTAGTTAGAAATATGAAGTAGCTGAATAAGATATGAAAATTAACCACACTTCCCTGGTATTTCAACAGATCCTACATGGAAAAATTTAAAAAATTATATATTAAAAAGCCCTCAATTGTCCTGTAATTTGGGAGAGCCATTAGGTGAATACCTTTTCAAGCCAGGCATCAACAAACAGAAATAATGTGGCTTTGCCACCAGCCGCCAATGACTGCTGTTGAACAAGAGCAGCAGTTGAAGGCAGAGATAATAACCGAGCAAAATATGAGCTATTTTGAAGCAAGACTCGAGCAAGCACACAAGCAGCAGTTGCCTTCACTAGATCGGAGTCATTTTGTCCAGCAATCACAATATAGAGGAGTTTCTGCAACAATTAACACAAGAGTCAACAAGTAAGTCCCAGGTAGATTTGCTAACCCTACTTACCGTCAAAGAAAAGATGCTTCATCACATAATTGACAAAATGTCACATGTGGGATGATGTAATCTAGTGATCACAACCTACTGTCTACATTCTCCTAGTGATTAATTTTCTCAAATAAATCCTTGCTATCAGAAAAAACTTGACAGTAACTTTAAGATCTGCCGCTCATCAGCCAGTATGTTGACACTCATTCCTGTTGCGTCTAATTAGAAAAAGTACTGTTCAAAAGGTTTAACTCAAAGTAAATCAAACCATTTTGCCTTTGTGAACTTGCACTAATGCAGAGAAGCCAACGTCATAAACAAAGAAAATCAGGACAAACCTGCAATGCTTGCTCAAGGACGGATGGAGCCTCTGAAGGAAAACACTGCAGGTAAACACCACAAACAAATTTCTCGTCAGGCCTGCATGGATTATTGCCAAAGCAGCAAACTAATTCATTTAAAAGCGCTGTCAAATTGCAAAAGCCACATGATATCTACTAACCTGCAAAAGTGTGTCGATGACCCCAAGTGTAACCATGACGCCCTTTTCATTCACATTTCCAATCACGGCATCAAGAATTTTCACCACACTTTGACCATGATGATGAAGAAATTCACCACCCCCAATCAAAATGTAGCTTTCAATAATCTTCATTGCAACCTGTAATCCACAAAATGCAAAGCAGAAGAGCAATGCAAGTTGATGAAAACAAATACACCAAAGACAGCTCTGTTCACTTACATCTTTATCAAGAACATCTAAGCGCTTTCATCAAAACAATTGTTCAACAGAAACATAAAATCTTAAAAGGCCATCCATCTTAGCAACATCATGAATACACCTTCACAAGAAATACACATACAGGTAAATGGTCGAAATTGCGCTCCATTATAGGCACAAGATGATGAAAAAGATGCATAAACTGAGGTACCATATTAGGAGCATGTCGAAGAGCAGCCTGCCACAACTGGTGAAACGAGCCATGGAAAACAAGCAACAGACTTACTACACATGTTTCTGTAAATAGGCACATTCATAGCACTATGAAGTCTAGGTGAAAACATCAAAACATAAGACTATCGGGCAGTGCCAAAACAAGCTGGAAGTTGTTTCCATGTACATCAACTACAGAGGTGCAACCATTCCTCAAATAACCACAAATACAGATGAATCAGCTGTTGTTCAAAAGACAATTTTTGTCTATTGCAAAAGTTAAGTTCATTTCTCCAGGCGTGAAAGTACTTTTAAAATGCAGAAGCCTACAAAATTCCCAGAGTGAAGGCCTCATCAGAAATTCTTTTAGGTGAAATTGAATTTGATAACCTATGATTCCCAATGCAGGAAAATGCTTCCTTATCTTGTATTATTTATGCCTTTTTCTGCAGTTGCTTGTTTTTATGCTTGAAATGCTAGGTTTTTTAATGGTTTTGGATGTTGATGCCGTCGTGGATAGCCAGAAAACAAGACACAGAGTATTGTTGGAATTACTGACTCACTGTTAATCTTTTTGTGACTTGTTAACAACTTTTTCTCAAATTGTTTGGGTTTTTTCACCTACTGTTATCGATGTTGGCCATTCCTTAGTGTGTAGGAGACATTAGATCATATTACCAGAAAATTTACATCATCTTCAGTGAGCATAAACAAAACATGTGCGACAATGTTCTGACACCAAAAAACGCTTGTTGAGAAAATGCAAAATAAAAAATTACAGGGCATTAAGGGTTTAATCATACACACTTGCATCCCGTCTTCAAGCATATTGAGCTCGTCCGGCTGTGATATGTCCGTGCTGTAAGTCAAAATCGGAAATAAGAGTTCATAACAAAGAGGTGAACGAGGACCTAAAGATATCAGCAATCGCTGCAAAGCCAGCATAACTTGTATTCGGAGCAAACTCTGACCGTCAGCTGCATCCCACACCTGTGAAACACAATATGCACCATCATCAGCAGCTCTATAGGTGCTTGCTGTACTCGTGTATTTGTCTGCACAAGACGGCTACAAAGAGGGTAATCACTATAAAAGTGCACACAATTTTCAGAGTACAACATCCTAAATCCTGGAGCTGACCAATAGCACAAGCAGAAGAGGAAGTCTATCACAAGCCAAAAAAAGCAGACAAAGAGACTGTCTGAAATCGACAGACACCTCAAGCATCCACTGCGACACACCTTTGGAAGAAACATCATGATTTTATCCGCACAAGGAACAATCCTCTCTCCAAGGCGATCAATGATCAAAGATACCAGGTTAAGAATTTGAAGCTGCGTGAAACAAATCTGGAAGGTTGTCAAACATCGTCCATATGCATTTCCCTCGAACAAGATTTCTAGCTGCTTTCAAATGATTGATCAGTAACTTTGATATATGAGATCAAGCAGGCCTAAAAAATTAATGTAACTTGGATCAGCAATTTAAAGGGAAAAGCCGAGTGATTTTTTCCTCTGCGACGGCATTTGAGTGAGGAAGGTGGCCAAGTAACAGATGAGCAATGTAGCTAGGCACCATCTGACGCAGAGTAAAATACCTGAGAATCAAATTCTTTTGCACTCTGCATCATCTGAAATAGAAGCTGCAAAGACAGGTCAACAAAGTCCACAAAGTCTTCCTCGTAGAAATGAACATCATCTATGAGGGTGCGAAGAGAACGGCAACTTGCCAGCTGCATTAAGACCAAACCCAGAAACAGCAACCACCAGTCAGTTTCCTAAATCTGCTAAGAATCAAAGAGCCGCAAACAAATTCATGGCTGGTTAACAAGAACCGAGTTGCTAAACACATTCAGACAGGGTGTGATTGCTGAACATTATATCAGAAGGTGACAAACCAAATGCTAGCAATGTACAATAGTCGTGATACAAAGACATGATAGCCATACGGCAATACAGAATATAGTAGAATGGACAATTTTTGAAACAACTTTAAAAACATGTTGACTGCCATGAAGACAAATCGAACATGAATTTAATGGAAAAATACTTCAATTGGAAAAAGAAGGTACTGCCAAAGATTCAAAACTATTTTGACAATCGAATGGCCAATAAAAACGGTCAATGCACCAACAGTTCATTTATAGCAGGACAAATTGAGTAAACACGGACCAAAAATGCATACACAGCCAATAAATTAACAATAAGCAAACACAGCTTTTTAAGGGCCCACCTGCACCGCCAAGTCCCCATCCTGCAGAAGGTTGATGAGCCCACTGTAAGCCTCTCTCCTGAGGCCATCTTTAATCTGCAGCAGTCACAGTGAAGGGCATCTTAGATCACTGAACCTCGTGAAATTCAGCAAAATAAAATCGCCAAATATACAAAAAATAAGACAGGAGCCAAAGATAGGTGTAATGGCACTGCATCACACAAAGACAGCCTTGAGGAATGGACTCTATAGAAATCGCCTAACCTTGCTGACCCATTGGCCAAGTAACCAAGCTACTCGTCTTCTCAGGATTCTTCCATTAGGATGCCGATTAGCGAGCTCAAGGACCAGCACACTCCTATACCTGTAAACAGAAATACACAGATATTGAACTTAACTCTTACCCAGGAAACAACCACAATAGCATGAAGCGTTGGATGGTATCACAGGAATCAGAAGATGAGGAGGAGAATCAGGTAACTATGGTGAACTGACTGATCACGTAGATGTATGCGAATAAATGAGGAGAGACAACAAAAGATTCAGAAGGGATGGATTATGGACACATATCTCTTGCAATCCAAACAAAGGAGTAAACTACACTTCCCACTCCCGGTTTCATCAGCTATCAACGTAAAATCACAACCAACCGGCATAACAACATGCAAAGATTCTGCACTAACTTGACACTTCCTGCCGACATCACTTCTAGCATTTGCATCGGTGCGAATTTCAGCTTTTAGGTCCATTCTTCATTTCACATGGGCTCATAATCTATTGATCGCTATCTATACATTGAGCATCAATGCGCATGTCTTAAAAGCATGGTACCGGCACCATCACATCCCTAAATTACCCATCCAGTTTAAAAATACAAACAACCTTTGATAAACACCTGTGATAAAGAAGTTGCATACATTCAGAACAATCAACTTTATACTAATTCACAAAAAAAGTAAGGTCCTTCACATGAACACTCCAGGCAAAAGTAGGTGCACACTAAAGGTAGCAAAAAGAAAATAAGAAGCCCCAATATTAAGCACCTTGGAAGCACAAGATGTGAAAGAAACTACGGACGAATACACAATACACTGCATTAATTTCTCAGAAATATTTCAATGCCCTGCAAATGGTGCTTGTACTTTTCAGTAGGCTCTCAACAGACGGTTGTGTGCGGCCAGTTGGTGGTTAGCCAATTGTGGTTTGTCACTGAATTCTAATAATACATGGAACAAAAACGTGAGAGTACAGTACAGGTAGCCTAGGTTCGTTACGAGGGCCAGTAGTTAAGAAAACCGTGTGTCACTCTGTCCACACCGAGAAGAGATAGTCCCACACGCCGTAATCGGGTATGTCAATAGGTTCATAGGGTTTGTTTTGTGTTTTTTTATAATAAAACATAAAAAAAAAGAGAAATAAAATAACCCTAAACATACGGTCGGGCGGAGAAAACGAGGTGTGGACCCAATCAGCGCGCTCGCGCGTGCGAAAAGTTATGCGAAAATCGCAAGGTTCAGTACAGACTATGCAAACTCATGCATTTCGAAGATAAAGACCAGACCTCCAAGATGACCTTTGGGCGTTTTCAATATTGGCTGAGCCCCGTTTTCCTGCTGTTAATAATGAAATTAAGTAAAACTGACAACTGAGATCAGATTGTCAATTTGCAATTGTTTAAAAACTCAGTAATAACTGAGTTTTCCAGTGAATTTTCGAAGTCCTGATGTATGTACCTCAAATCGAAACCGTCAATAGACACAGACAGACGCAGAAAGGCCGTAAAAATTGGATAAAGACTACGTATACTGTAGCTTGAGGAGATAATTACCAAGAATCAAAGTCGACAAAGTCATGGAGATCATAACTTGCAACTCCGACTGCATCATAGCATGCATCTTTGATAAGTAAGGCTTGAGTCATAACGACATCTGAATCTGGACCTGGTGGAGGACAACCCTCTGATGCCTGCTTCAACATTTGCATCACTACTGGTGCTAGAGCCTGCAGCCGGCAATCCCACACTTTGACAAAAAGTTAGCAAGTTTGTACCGAGGTATCAACAGCATCCAAGAAGGAATAAATGTCAAATATGGATATCCCAAACGTTGAACATCAAAACTCCAGAACTTGCAGACTGTGATGTTTGCAAATTCAGACAAAAGGGCGACAACAATTTGGCCAACATGCAAAGTTCCCTCATGTAAAACATTTTTTGTTGACAATTCTCAGAGTTTTCAGCCTGACCTCCTTAAAATTTTCAAAAAGCACCAAGTATAATGCCTCAGCACAAGGTCGTAGTTTATCCCTCAGTTGGATTTGATCCTGCTCATGATGAAATTCTTCAGGGTCTTGATCCCAGTTTTCTAGATCAGCCTCTGTGAGCATGAAATATCTGCGGGGACAAGGAAAAAGCACGATCAGACAGACTACCAGACAGACTACATACAGGAGCAGAATATCAGCTTTCTGCAAAATCAATGCTGAACGTTACATGTATGGAACATCAAAAAAATATATATCTATGAAGAAAACGGGATGTGCGAAGTCAAGGAATATTTGATAAAGACCCAGTTGTCAAGCTGGAAGAGATCTGCAAGCCAAATCAATGTAACTTGTACCTCTTGTACAAGCTGCCTCATGTAAATGCTATCTAAAAAAAAGATCATATATGTGATGCCAATGCTACATTTAAGAGAAAAACAATTGCAGCTGTCTATCAATTTTGTCTGAGTACTCAAACCAGCAGCAGCATCCATGCCCAATACTCAGATCTACCAATTGAACTAAACAACTTGTAATTTTCAGAACTGAACAGACTCTTTTCCTCTACAACTCCTGCTTGAGCATAGAAGATATCGGACATAAAAAAGGGCAATGCTTCTATGCCCAAAATGATCTCTGGCATTGATTCAATATTGGAGCTGGTGTGGATTTGCTTCTAGACAAAACTACTTAATTCTTTTATGCACAATTCTGCAACAAATATGTGGCAAGAAAAGCAGGAAAAACGAGAGAAGTCTATCCATACCTTTGAACAAGGACATCACACAAGAATATCACTCTGCTGTTATCAAAAAAGTTGTGGCACAATTGTTGTGCTTGCTCAGATAGCCTAGATTTTGATTCTTGCAATGTTGGTGTTGAACTGCCAACGACTCTGCCAACCTTTACTTGTTTGTATGCAACACATTTCAAAATATTTTGCAACAAAATCATGCACTGAATGAGAAACTGCTCAAAGAGCTGTTTTCCGCCTTTTTGCCCATCCGTGACTTGGACAAAGCTGAATTCCAAAGCTGGCAACATCAACTCTTCTTTACTGAAGGAATAAGGATGAGTTGCTTGTATGTCAATCAGTGACTTCATAAGCTTTATGCAGCTCTTTTCCAGGAAGAGTTGCAAGGTTGCATGCTGTTGTTGTAAGGCAAGCCCTGAAGCATGTCATGTACCCAAGATTCTAATTAGCATAGGGAGTGAAGAAAATATGGAATGAGGTTGATTTAGCACTGCTATCCTGATGTTAATTTCAATCACGCTCTTTAACTCATCAGTATTGGGCAGGTGAAGTCAAAAGTTTGTCTCGAAAATTTGCTCTCAAGCAAACATTGCTCGGCAACAGAAAAAGACTAGATACTTACAAAATTGCAGAAGTGACTGAAGTGCTTGCAAGTAAGCTGGTATCACTCGCTGAACGACTGGTACCTCCTGCAATAGAAAATCCACGGCGCAAAAAATTACATTCACCTAGAATTTGCACTACATAGCTGATTATAAAAGAAGCATATGAACCCTTCGAATAATATAGCAGCCAGATACCTGATTTCACAGGATAACGTTACCACATAACCAGGATTCATGTTGCTGAGAGTGAAGGAGCATATATGTACATCCGTAATAAAGCTCACCTGAATAGACTTGAAATCACTCGGGAAGCCAAAAATAAGCATTCTTCGAAGGGATTTACAGCAGAGAAGCCATCTTTCACAAGTAAGAGTAAACCCCTGCTGGTCCTCAAGTGACATGGCACCTTCCCTTCCGCTTGATATGATCAATGTCAATGTCTTCGTTAAATTTTGTGTGTCACTATACCAGTGATGCCATGTATGGTCAAACAATTGGGAAGAGACCTGTTTGATGCATTGAATCACATTAAGTCAATTACCGCCCATAGAACTCAGCCACCAGAAAAAATGCTACAACCTACACTCACTTTGAAAAACTAACTCGCACTTAGAATAAAGGCATCGCTGAAAACGAACAAATTACACAGCACCACCAGTTTTGCACAACAAGGCTAGCATACTCTAGGACCGAAAATAATACTACAACTTCGCACCTCTGCAAACTGCCGCTGGTCAATACCCAGCCGCTTTGTGGACAATTCCTTCAGAACTTGATTTAATACGAGATACGCACGCTGGGTTATAAGTGAATCAGGTATCTGTAACTTTTGAATGAGTGAAGGAAACAACTCAGGCCTGCGAATGTAAACATACCAAAGGTTAAAATTTCCACTTCTATGTGTCACACCTGCTACTCCACGACAGCTGCAACAGCTAAACTTTTCTCGGGACAAAAGCCAGGAAAAAAACAAAGGATTTTTTTCAAATACCATGCATTAACAGCTCACAAGAATCATGGATCAGGTTTATTACCATTCCCGTGGATAGTCAAACCGAGCAATCTTTGCGATCAACAGTGCCAGTTGAACTGCCACCTGAACAAGAAATGTAGTTGAAAAATAGAAGTTAATTACCATTAGCAACCAAAAATGACATACATAACCGGCATGATAATGGTCGCTAAGCAAGAAAATGACCTGATTATTTCCATCTCGAAGGAGCTCCAAAAGTTTTGCACGAAGATGAGGCTTCTCCTCAATCCCGATGCCTCTGGTGCAAAACCAAAGATGGAAGCACAATCAAGGTTATTCCGACGTCAAGCTGGAAACAGAGTCCAAAAGGCTAAAAAGTAATGCAGTCACAATCTCAAATAGAGTGTGAGAGAAAGAGAGCGGACGGAGAGAGAGAGAGGGAGGGAGGGAGGGAGGGAAGGAGGGAGGGAGGGAAGGAAGGAGGGAGGGAGAGGGAAGGAGGGACGGAGAGGAGAGGAGGGACGGAGAGAAAGAGAGGGGAAGGAGGGAGGAGAGACAGGAGGGAAGGGAGAGCGGGCAGGGAGAGAGAAAGAGAGGGAGGGATGGAGGGAGAGAAAGAGGAGGGAGAGAGAGAGGAGGAGGGAGGAAGAGAGAAAGAGGGAGGGATGGAGGGATGGAAGGAGAGAAAGAGGGAGAGAGAGAGGAGGAGAGAGGGAGAGAGATAGAGAGAGAGAGAGAGAGAGAGGGGGGGGGGGAAGAGAGAGAGGTAGAGAGAGGAACGGGGGGAGAGCGAGAGAGAGAGAGGGGGGCGGGGCGGGGGAAATAATAATGGCATGGCTGCTTCGAGTGATGCTAAAAACAACAAAGGTGCAAACTGCTTTAAGTGACTCACTGTGAATCTTTACGAGCTCGCCAAAACCTGTTGATGCTGTTTTTAAAGTAAACTACGGCCAGCCATCTTGCTGTACCCTGCTTATCGAGCTCCTGAGCAGCTATGATCTCCTGGATACACCGTCTTCAAAAAACATCAGTAACAATTCAGAAAGTCACACAAATAAAAGAGAGTGTGAGTTTCGCATGGAAATCCCACTCCTTCTCTCCGATCAATAACAAAATGTTTTAGATGATTAAGTGTTAGAGAGGTCATATCAAGATGCAAGAAATACACACTAAAGTGCTATAGAAGCATGAAATGACGCCAAAGGCATACAGAATGTTACTGACCAGCAGGCAAGAGCAAAATCCAGGCCTGCTTGCATTCGCTTCTAAGGAGAGTTCTGCTGCCTTTCTGATAGTCTCGTCCTGACTTAGAGCATTTTGAAGATAAGAGTAAATTGTGGGCACATCTGTAGAAGATAACGCCATAGCTATCAAGTAGACACTCTGACCGTTGCCTCCCAACCCACAGAAACCAGTTCGAGGCGATGTCTGGCATTTGGACTTGGTACCACGCTTTCGGCACAAAGAAACTCTTCACGGTCTGCGGTATCGCAATTTGGCAGCTCATACTTTGTGCGCAGTGTTCACGGTACACCGCGTCTCCGAGCCACAGCAGAGAGCAATGGCTAGAGCCCGTGCAACTGCTGAATCGGCTGCAATGGCAACCGAATCAGTACACCGTGAATCGCTATTAGCGTTTAGAAATAAATAGCGTTATGAAACAAATAGCGTTATTAACGCTATTTGAGAATTTGGGGGTTTTGAAGGAAATAATCTACTCTAATTTGTTTTATAAAGGGTTTTTATTTATTCTATTTGAGAATTTGGGTAAAAAAACGGGGTACCGCAATTAGAGTCATTGACTCTAATAGCGATTCACGGTGTACTCTGCTGGGTAACGAAATAACTGTGCAAGGGGGCATTCAATACTACACGGCCAATCGTTGTTAGCGTTGTGTACACTAATTCCGTCCCGCTTTTTTTTTTTTTTTGTTCTCCATTAGTGTAGTTCATTCTATTTTATTCTTTATTCTATTTAGGGTTATTTTCAGTACGTTGTCTCTTAAATAGAGTGGTGTACGGTCAGTGTCAGACCGTACAGAAATGTATCTTTTTAAGTTAAAAAGTACAATAAATTAGTTTTAGTAACGGTGGAAGCATGAGAATGTGCGTTCTAAAAAGGAAAGAAAACTAGGTCGTAAAAAATCCCGTTCGCACATATTCGTCTGACAGCCACGCTTAGACTGTGTGAATGTACGATTTGTGTACGATTTGTCAGATTTTGTACGAGAGCCTATATTAGTGTAAGCATGTTTGCGACCGACTTTTTTTTTTTCAAAGATCCAAATTACCATAATCAAACAATTAGAATGTATGATTTTTTCCAGAATTTCCAAATTCTTAAGTAGCGTAGACCACTGTAATTGGTTGTATACGCTAAAGAAACCTACACGCTAATAACGATTGGCGGTGTAGTTGTTTAAAAAGTTGTAATTGGTACTGACGAATAGCAACGACGATATGCAGTAAATCCTAAAGTGCCATTCTGGCCGGTTGAGTACGGTAAACTACGGTATTGCACAGTACACCGCGCATCGTTATTAGTGTCAAAGTCACTAATCTGGGTTCTTAAAATTTTGATTTTTTTCCTCAAATAGGATACATAATTTTAATTTTTCCTTGACGTTAATTGAGGTATCGTACAAAATAGCGTAAAGAACTGAAGTTCAATAAGATTAATAGCGTGTAATGGTCGATGTCAGACCGTACATAAACGTACCTTTCAAGTGAAAACTTTACAAAAATGAATTAAATCGGACGCATACGCATAGAACGTGCGCCGTCTGGATTGGTCTGGACACGCAACTGTCCACATGCACGATATTTAAGTTTCACCACGTTGTACAATTTTCTATTTCATTGAATACATAATATGTATATAATCGTACAAAAATTTTCCATTTTGCTGTTCAAATTAGCGTTAACACTGAAATGAATAAACCTTTTTAATTTCAAATTCCCAATTAGTGTCACGACGGCATATTTACACACCATTTAAACTTAGATTAACGATGGCGCATAGACTATGTTTCTTACGAGTTCACAATGTTATGTACGGCAAACACGCGAACAGCTGTGGTTATCATGTCATATCGTATCGACAGGAACAATGACAGTCGGCAATGGCAAGAAAACGGTATCGTGTCCGAACTGTTCCAGATCAAGATGTTTAATCGCTAATCGGATCTACAGAAGAGGTCACAAACGGTCAACCGAGTCCGCACCATTTAACCGACCGCCGCGCCGGATCCGAACGACTGGCTGCCACCCTGGGGACGCGGTCGGTCGGCGATTCACCAGAAAACTCGTATTATTAAAACGTAAAAATGAATTAATTTTTCAAACATTGCAATTGCATCGCAGTACTAACGCGACCGTCAGCAACCGCACCCAGACCGACACTATCCATTTCGGGACCCTACTATGCAAAGCAACAAATCAATTATTGAAAGTTCACATGCCTTTTGCGTTTCCGCAATATGTCAAATTAATAATATCACGTGATATCGTGAATATTGGTTTCCCTATATAGCATTAAGTTCAAAGTGGCGCTTTATGGTAGATCTTTGGTAGACGACAAAACTCGCACAAACCGCGCCAGCAGGCCCACATCAGCGCGACACCCCGCACGAACGACGAATATGACGCATCATCATGCGTACGCCGCCGCCGACGTAAATTTTTACAGACGACATTCCGCGGGAAAGAAAACCGAAAAACGCGACGAAGTCCATCGTAAGTCGTGTTATGGTGATCTTTAGATCAAGCATTTATCAACAACCGTCCACATCCGTCCGACGGCTTTAAAAAATAAAAAATACCGAAAAAAGTGTCCCAAGTTTTTCAAAATCTAGACATACGCTAATTCCTACGATCATGAACTAAACTGTTCTATTTTATTTCATTTCGAAAATTCGGTGGTACATGGTGTTTTGGCGCATAATAGGCATATATTGGGCGCACGGCCACTACTTAACGTTTAGGCTAATTATGCGTTTTATATCGTGTTTCCACAAATATTTCATATTATTATGTCAATGACATGCGACATGTATTAATTATTAGTTAATAAATCAGCGTAAATCAAATTATTACGTCAATTTCCAACGACAAATCCTAAATATTAGCTTATTCACATGTTTCAAACAATAAGGGTGCGGCCCCATGTGGCTGTAACTTAGCTAACTTACTTTGTATTTTAGCGCGGATCCGGCGGACTCGGATTTCAGGTGTCTCTATGTGTTTACTTTAAATTGATAATTAAGTTTGTGATGATTGTATATGTCGACAATACCGGTGATGGTTGTCACCGTGTACAATCTGTCTTTGCCGCACCGAAATTTTTTTTAACTTTTTGAAGCGTCGCAAGACACATCGTAATTTTTTAAACGATTTCGCATGCCGCATGTGTTTGCGTGACATCGTAGACGTGCGGGCTTGCAGCCGTGGCTGTACGACATGCCTTTGCGCAAACCTGTCTTGTCCGACCACCATGACCTCGCAAATTTTTAGCCTTCGCAAATTTTTCACCTTTGCGTGAATCGACACTGCAACATCGAGACCCTTGCAAAAACAACTGTACAAGGTGCATGGGGACAAAAATCAAAAAACCTTTTTTTCTTTCGTAAAAAACAATTGAAAACTTTTCACACGTGGGAATATGTTCTCCTATTGGTGTAAACAATTTTTCTTAACCTAAAACACATTTTCGATGTTGTTTATGATAAGTTCGAAGATGACATGACAGTGGGTCGAAAAAACACAAGACAAATTTTCGTACATCTTAAGTTTTAGAAGGACGCAAATTGTAATTTATAAATTTACGATTTCTTCGTACGGTCGCAGCTTAGGCACTACGGCGCTAAGTCATACAAGAAAACGATAGAAAAAAACCCGAACCTAAATTGCTATTTCAGTTAGAGAAACTTGACCACAATTCAAACAAAACCTAGTCATACACCAAAACAGAGAAAAAACATTCTCGCTTCTCTTAAATCTATAATCCAAAACGAACTTCAAAAAAAAAAAATAGTGAAATTGCTCAGTATTACCCTTACCTAGTGAAAGAAAGCAGTGCCAATTCAAGTTGTTGGAAAAAATTTGAACATGGGTATGAAACTAAAACATCAAACAAATATACAGTGAAGGGGGAGGTTTTGTGGCGTGTAATACATGTTTCATATTTTATCAATACAAGTCAACAAACGGTACTACAACAATTAACACTCACAAATTTTTAACTTTAGCCGACACGGATAGTTCGAGAGGACTTCTTCGTTAGTTTATTTCAAAAACGCAGGTGAAAACGAGTGACCGAAAAAAGTGCGAAAATGGTGGCGTTGATGTGTTGCTACTTGCGAGGACCTTCGACCATTTTAAATTGGTTTCCACGATTCTTTTAGTGAGAGCGATGACGAAAAACAAGGTTTTTATTACCACCAACAAAAAAACGCTTGATAGTGACGAATTGAAACGTTATTTTGATATAAAATTAACGAACGAGGAAAGGTTGAACTTTAACATACTTGAATGGTGGGGAAAAAAATTAGATGTACGTACGAAACAAAGAGGATTTCATATTCTAGCTGGTGTTGCTAGATCTATTATAGCTATTTCGGCTTCTAGTTCCATGTATGAATGCAATTTTTTCGGCTGTCGGGAACACAATAACAAACAAGAGGAGCTCACTAGCGGTTTCAATTATTAGTGATATTTTGCTTGTTAGATCAAACCGAAATATTTTAAATGCATACTTTTGTGTTTTGTTTTGTTTTCTAATTATTGTTTTTTTGTTACTATTAGTTATATGTATATTTGTTTCGTTGATTTTTTTTGTATTTCACAATTTTTCTAGCGTTTATCTTATTTTTGTTTAAAACCGGAATGCTTATTTAACCAAATTACCAAAGAGATGTATTTATACCACATTTAGATTCATAGATTTTGTGTAAATTTCAAGTTTGAGGTTAAGATTTTGTATAGTAGAGTCGAAAATATGACGAGGTTGTGATTTGATTATTTCTATACTTGACACTACAAATATTTTTTTGGATTTTATGCTTATTAATTGAAGACGTGGACTATAACCGACTACGTCTACCACGTCTCCTAGCAATAAATAGTATTATAAATCATAATTTTCCATTAAAACTACTCTGCGAATCGTAAGTAGCGTTATTAACGCTAATTCCGTCACCACGAATTTTGACCGAAAAACCTTAAAAAGAGTAAATAACTCTAATTTTTTCTTTGCATTATTTAAGGTGTTCTTTGAATCAGCGTTAACAACTATATACCGCGAATCGTCATTAGTGTCAATAACTCTAATTTGGGTTATTAAAATTTTGATTTTTTTCCTCAAATAGGATATATGATTTTAGTTTTTCCTTGACGTTAATTAACGTAGCGTACAAAATAGCGTAAATGTTGTTTTGAAAAGTCAGTTTCGTGCGTAATTGCTAATTGGATTTAATATGGAGGTTTGAATAGATTCACGGATTGGGGGAGCGAACGGATTGTTTATTAAAGTTACGTAAAACTCATTGAGTGGTGTGAACAAGCAATGACAAATGGACGGCGGATCGCGAAGCGATCCGATGTAAAATAAACGGAATGTTGAAATAGGCGCCGCCGGTACGGAGCAGCTGCGACGCAGTTAAGTCAACGCAGTTGCGGCTATTTTTATGATCCGTACGGAAAGCGCAGCCAGCGCAGCTAGCGCAACTACGGATAATATGAATAGGATAGATTTCAAGTAATGATGATTAAACGATAGTGGTAGCTTAGTGGTTGCTTAGTGGTAGCTTAGTTTCTGACATACGAAGAGTACGGTGTAAATATTATGTACAACAGAGGTTTGTCCTTTTGACTAGTTAGGTTATTAGAGTAGATACAGTACGGCTGGTATGCCTCCGTACTCTGAGTATAACTTGCAGGACTTAGATTATTTTATGTATCGCAGTCAAGTTAATCAAAGTAATGGCAGACTGTTTTCTGCATCTTTGACCTGTTGGTGTGATCACTCTGATTGGTGCTTTCATGTGAAACTTTGTGGAGTTAGTCTATGATATAGAATCTATATGTGTGTGAAGTTTCATTCTGTTTCACTATTTCTGTAAGATTCAGTGAACAGTCTAAGTGGTTAGTTTGTGAAGCTGTCAACTATTTTTGGGAAACTCTGGAGCCTGTATCTTCTAGATGTTTGGTGGATTTGGCTGTAACTTTGGGATTTTACAGTGTATATGGTATACTGCATATTGGTACAGTTTGAGACTATTTCGTTTAGTGCGGAGTAATCTGTGTCGTCTGAAACACAGCTGTTTTTGAGGTAGTCTGTGGGTGTTTCTGTGAGTAATCCATGGCTGAAATAAGCTATGGACAACAGTAAAGAACGAAAATAAAATAAGATCTAAATAGTGTGGTGAACGGTCGATGTCAGACCGTACATAATTGTACCTTTTCAAGTGAAAATTGTACAAAAAATGAATAAAATCAGACGCGCACGTATATGAACGTCCGCTAAAAAAATGGGATTAGTCAAACACGTAGATTAGTCTGACATGTACGGATATTCAAATTTCACGACGGCGTACGGTTTCTAAGAATTTGTACGGATACATATAGTAATGTATATAACCGTACGACAAATATTCTATGTTTGTTGTTCCCAAATTAGCATCAACGCCGAAATTATTTTTACAAATTTCATTTGAAAAAATTCAAATTCTTAATTAGCATCAATTACGGTAAATTTTATTCAACACTATTGAAACTTTGACATTAATAACGATTCGCGTTGTATAGTACCGTTTTTAATAGTGTGGTTTACGATCGGTGTTTGACCGCGCAATATTGTACCTTATTATGAAAAAAAGTACAAAAAATGATTTAATACATGTCGTTATGATGTAACTGCGTTTTCACAAACCGCGTAGTGCAAGCATCATAGTGACTTAAAATTATACGTTTGTCAGATTCTGTATGTGTACCTAAAAGATATTCAAAGCGGATAATTATTACGGAGAAAAACCCAAATTAGAGTTATTGATAAAACTAGATTAAAACTTTTTTATTGAAAAAACGAAAAAATGTAAACTAGAATAAATAACATTAATTATTTATTTGCGATAATTGCTATTCGTTGTGTAATAAATGCTTACCGCTAAAAACAACGAGTGTTGTAACGATTCCTTGTATAATAAATACTTACCGCTAAAATCAACGAGCGTTATAATTTTGTGATTTTTCGGTTACGGTCGGGTATGGTTAGTTGCGAGAAATCGAGTTTGGTTTACTTTTATTTTCGTAAACGACGGTCGGTTAACGATTAACAATTTTGGAGCTTGACATGACCCGGTCGGGCGTCAGTTAGTCAGATTTTGAAAAAAAAAACGGTCGGATTTTATTATATAAAATTTTGACTTTTGCGACCTCTGATCTACGGTATTGTACCGAACCTTGCGTTTTTCGGGCTCTATCAACCTCCGAGGTCCGTTTCATGCGCTGTGAGAGATCCACGTCGCCCCCTCTTTGCTTTTCGAGTAACGACGCCTCGTGCCGCGAGGCGCATCGCCAACTGCGAACGCAACGCTACACTGTGAAAAAAAAAATCGTTTACGAAAGGAAACGCGCTACGAAATATTCTTTTGCCCATTACTTTTTTCAAAATGTAAATTTTAAATTATTAAACAATAGTTCATTTGAACATCGAAAACATTGTTTCAACAATTGAAAAAACGTTTTTTGATTCAACGTTTTTTTATCTATGTCCTCCCGTTTGCTTATTTATCTCACCTGCCCAATTTTTTTTCTCCTCTTCTTTTTATTTCCCCACTTTGGTTATGTGTTCCGGTCCTTTTTTACCATTCATGTCTCATTTCTTCGAGGTGCAGACGCCCCTTTTTAGATTGTAAGTAAATTTTTAACTCGTTTTCTTTCTCTTTTTTTCTTTTTTGTTTCTCACTTCCCCTTACCCTCTTTCCTCTATTAATATTAGTTTATCCAACAACAAAAATGCCTATAAAACATGAAGAAACATTATACTGAATGATTCCGTTTTAAACTTTTAGATTTGAACTAACCACAATGTCGGTTGTTTTAACCCTAAAACCAATTTTTTATCCATGTCTCACATTTGTTGTAACTTCCCCTGACGCCCTTTATTTCTCGCCTTCTTCCTATCTGTGGTTGCTCGAAGTATTCCCTCTCGGTGGGTGTTTTTATCATCTCCACATTGTGATTGTGTCTCTCTTACATTGCAAATCTCTCTCTATTCCCCTCCTCTCCCTATCCCTCTCCCTCTCCCTCTCTCTCTCTCTCCCCCCTTCTCTTGTTTTTTGTTACTTGTATTATTTTTTTTTCAATTTTTGATATTGTATTTATTTATATTTTTGTTGTAATACTTTATTGCAGATAATTATTAGAGTTTTATAGTTGGACTAAAAAATGTGGTTTATGAAGTTTCTAGACTTGAAAAATAATAATGATACTAACATATATAATAATATAAATAACAATAACAATAACAATAAAAAAATAATAATTATTATAATCTATACAATATTTGCTCAAGGTATATCATAGATTTAATAAACGGATTTATCACACGCCTAATAAATATACAGACTGTAAGTTTAGTTATAATATTTATAATACCTTTAATAACATTTACAATATGTATAATATAGAATAAAAGGTACAATGTATATAATATATGTAGCACTAATGGCTTTAATATATATAATATATATTTAGTAACAACAATGACATATGTAATATATGTAACAACAATTCAGTAGTAAAATAAAATATATATGTATATATAAAACAGTTTTCTGTAAAATATGTAATATATATCATAATAAAATTTATATATGCATATAATAAATATAGCAATAGGTGTAATATATTTAAAATACATAAGAGTATAATTTATGTAATAATAAAAGTTATAATTTATAAAATATATATATTAATAATAATTATCGTATATATAATGGTAATTACAGTATATATACCATATCGAATAATATTTCTAAACACATGTAACTGATATAGTATAAAACGTTATCATATATGTGATATGTATATATATATATAATATGTATATAATATATAATATATATATATACATTATATATATTAATATATATATACAATAATGCACGTTATTATCTGATTAATATATTTGAAGTAGGGGTTATAATATAAATAATGTAAATAATAATAGCTCAAGTATAATATATGAAACTACTATTACAACTACTGTTATAGTTGTAATGTATACTAATAATAATTATAATAAACATAAAGTAACGGTTAGATATAATTGTCATAATATATATAATATGACAGTTAGTTTTAATTGTTGTAAATACTATAATGTAAAAGTTTATTATACTTGTAATAGTTAACATAATATAACGGTTAGATACAACTGTTATATTATGTATAATATAACAGTTAATTTTAACTATTAAAATAAGTATAATATAAATTGTTATAAAAAATATAATGTAATAGTTAGTTAACACTAATAATTAACACGTTATAAAAGTTAGATATAAATGTTAAAATATATATAATGTATTAGTTAGTTCTCACTATAAAAAGTAACACATTATAATAGTTAGACTATATATAATATATAACTAGTTATAACTCTAATAATATAACAGTTAGATTAAATATGTTATAATATGTATAGTGTAGCAGTTAGATATAAATGTTATAATGTATATAATGTCACAGTAAGTTAACATTGTAATAAATATCACATTATCACAGTTAGATATTAAAGTTGTAATATATACAAAATAGCAATCAGATATAATTGTTAATTATGTAACTGTTTATTATAGTATAATAACTAACATAGCATAGCAACTAACATAGCATAGCAGTTAGATATAATTGTTATAATTAAAAAAATAAAACATCCAGATATAGTTGTTACGCTTATTATAATGCAACAAAATAAAACATCCAGATATAGTTGTTACGCTTACTATAATGCAACAGCTACATATAACAATTGTCATAATAAATAAAATATAACACTTATAACTAGCTGTCATATTAGGTATAATATAACAGTTAGATATAGCTATTATAATTTATAAAATATAACAGGTAGATGTAGTTGTTATTATTACCATAATCTTGTAGATAAATATAACTGTTTAGTTAATAAAATACAACAGTTAGATATAACCTTTATGATAAATATAACATAAAAGTTGTAACTAGCTGTTATATTTAGTATAATATTACACCTAGATATAGTTGTTATACTTACTTTAATGCAACACCTACATATAACAACTGTTATAATAAATAAAACATAACATTTATAAGTAGCTGTCATATTTGGTAAAATATAACAGTCAGATATAGTTGTTATAGTTTATAAAATATAACATGTAGATATAGTTGTTATAATAAATATGATATAACAGTTACTTGTAGCTGTTATAATTAGTATAAAAAAGCAGTTATAACTAGTTGTTATGAGTAATGTAATATAACAGTTAGATATAACCATTATAATCAACAAATTAAAACAATTATGACTAGTTGTTATAATTAGCATAACATAATAGTAGTAGATACAACTGCATATTTATCTACTACAAATGTATATTTATTTACCTGTTATAATAAATATGATGTAACAGTTAGATATAACTTTTATAATTAGTATAACATGTTGAAGTACAATTTCAGTTGTATTATTCATGATCCGTACTTTTCAAATAAATCATTGTGCGTACATTATTTTCAGTATGGTAGTGTCGTTTCACGTCATTTTGTGCCGATTCATATAACTTTGTTGTTCGTGTAAGGTACATTTTCACTAGCCGAACACATTTTGTAATCATTGTAATTATTTTGTCTTTTAGCTTAGCGGAACGTTGTTTTCGTTGATTACGACCCTCCCACCTTTTCACGCGTACGTTTACGTGTACCTTTACAATATTTATTGTAGATTTTTGATTCTTTACGTTTTAGATTCCATGTACGAAATATTATTTTTGTTCATAACTTTGCCGTCCGCCGATTTTGAGATTGGCCGTCACTAGTTATACCTTTTTGTCTTTTGCGGCTTCGATTCTTTTGTGGACGTCGTGTAACTAGTCCACCCTAAATCTAGAGTTAACGTTGGTACTTAGCTTGCTCATTTTGTATACTCAAATTAACCGATTATAATGACAAAACGTTTTTTCCACTGTGTTTCTCCTTTTCTATTTTTCTTGTCTCCTTTTGTCTTATCTTTTGATTATTTATTCTTCTTCGCCATGGTTTCTTCTCTCTTTCATCTTGTATATCTTTCTCTAATATCTCTCTCTTTCGCCCACCATGCCTTTACCTTTTACAGGTTATGGCCCACACTATGCTCGTCATCTGTACAATTTCTCTTCTCCTATCTTTTCCACTTCGTTTTTTCTTTATTTTGGCAAAATATTTCTTTTGGAAGCAAATTATTTTCGATACACTGAGTAAAGATTACAATTTCGGTCGTCCCATCTTTTTTTCCATTTTTTCTATTTTGGCTCTTTAAATGCCAATTTTGGAATTTCCATTTTTTTTTACGAGGGTTTATTTCTTCTTTATACCTTTTTTTTTTTTCTTGGACCCTTCCCCTTTTATTATTTTCGTTTTCAGAAGGTCTTTGGATTGTTGGAGCAACCGAAGTTCATAATTCGAAAATCTCTCCTCCATCCAATTTTTCTCTCTATTCTGAATTCTGATTTTATCTCTTTATTTTTCAGCATTTTGGAGGCCTCCTTAGAGTGTTTGAGTACCTAAAATTTCGTCTTTGAAGATCCCTCAACGTTTATTTTCTACCTCTATCCGCCATATTTTTTTTTTTACATATTTTCGGTATATTGGAGCATCGGAGGGACTTTTTTTTTACCTTCTATTCTGAATTTTCCCAATTTCCGTTTTTCCACTCAATCATCCACCTTCTTTTGAGGATCTTTTTTATCTATCCCTAATTTCGGCATTTTGGAGACTTCTCCGGTTTGTTAGAGTACTATAATTTTTGTCTTCGAAGATCCCCTCTACATTCCATTTTGACTTTTATCCGCCATCCTCTTTTTATATAGATTTTTTCTTGTTCATTGGAGCATCGGAAGTACTTTTAAATTTCCCTTCCAAATTTCCCCAATATTATATTTTTCCTCTTCATCAACCACCTTCCATTAAAGAATCACAATATTTATCCTTCATTCGGCATTTTGGAGGCCTCCTCGGAATGTTTGAGTACTAGAAGTTTTATCTTCGAATATCTTCTTAATATTCCATTTTTGACCTCTATCCGCCACCCCTCTTTTTGAAGAAATTCCAGTTTATTGGAGCATCTGAAGGAAACTACTTATCTGTTCTCTTCCAAATTTCCAAGACCTCTATTATTCACTCCATTTCCACCATACCTTGATTCCTCTTGTGACTCTGAACTTCCCATTTTCTTTTTCTTTTCCAATTTTCCTTTTTTTTTCACTTCTATTTGGCATTATTTTCTCATTTGTTCATCATTCTACTCCTCATTCCTTTTGATTTTTTTCCCCGTCTTAGGAATTAGAGGGAGTAATTGGTATACGATGTTTTACATTAGTTGTCTCATAGCTCTTCTCCTTGTTTTTGTTTCCACTTTATTATTTTACCTTTTCATGCTCTCATTTTTCCATACTAGTAATGAGAGGGAGATTGTTGACAAACTTTTCTAGTTGTAAAATTCTTTTTTTGTTTGTTGCAAACTTATCTAATTATTGCATTTTTTTTTGCCATTCTCGATTTGCATTTCACTGGATTCTCTTTGTTATCCTCATCCACTTTCTTACTTAGCCTCTATAAAGGCCCTCTTGTTTTGAGATCATTTTTCTCTCATTGATTTTTTTTTTTAATTCTTTGAACCCTTTTCTGTTATCGTCCTTATGTTTGACACTTTAATTCTCTTATCTTCCCTAATAGTGTTTTTTGTCTTTTTCACACCATCTTTTTCTATTTTCCCACTTTCTTTACATTCAACATTTGATGATTTCTTTCACACAACTCTTTTATTTCCTCATATCTATAAACAACAAACCATAAACCAAAAATCATTAGACCATTAGGCCATTTTCTTTTCCAACTTTTTCCTTTGGTATCATATTCTTTCGTTTTTTTTCCTATTGATTCCACCAACATATTTTTTAACTCTTTCTACTCATTGTCATTATGCTCATCAACTTATGACACTTGCTTTACCTTTTTCCATTTCTCATTTTTCCATCACCATTGTTTATTTGGTGTTTTTTCCGTCTATTTACTCCACTCTTTCCATTTCTATCTTGTAATTTTTGCATCCTACCTTTAATTTTTTCTCCTTCACAAATCTCAACTTATCTCCTCTCTTTGAATCATAATGTATTTCTTCTCACAAACTATTTTCCAATTAGATCGTACATATATGTTTTTTTTTCCCAAATTCGCATTTCTTTTATTGATCCGATTTCAACATTATGATGAGTTTGTTTTCTTTTTTAATTATCTCTCACTTTTTATTCAATATTTCTCACATTTTCTCATCCACAATCATTTTTCCCTCTCCACAACTAATATTGAGAGGGAGTGTTGAAGTACAATTTCAGTTGTATTATTCATGATCCATACTTTTCAAATAAATCATTGTGCGTACATTGTTATCAGTGTGGTATTGTTGTTTCACGTTCTTTTGTGTCGGTTCATATAACTTTGTCGTTCGTGTACGGTACACTTTCACTAGCCGAACACATTTTGTAATCATTGTAATTATTTTGTCTCTTAGCTTAGTGGAACGTTATTTTCGTTAATTAAGTCCGTCCCACCTTTTCACGCTTATGTTCAAGTGTACCTTTACAATATTTATATTAGATTTTTGATTCTTTTCGTTTTAGATTTCATTTACGAAATATTCTTTTTGTTCATAACTTTGCCGTCCGCCGACTTTGAGATTGGCCGTCACTAGTTATACCTTTTTGTCTTTTGCGGCTTTGATTCTTTTGTGGACGTCGTGTAACTAGTCCACCCTAAATCTAGAGTTAACGTTGGTACTTAGCTTGCTCATTTTGTATACTCAAATTAACCGATTATAATGACAAAACGTTTTTTCCACTGTGTTTCTCCTTTTCTATTTTTCTTGTCTCCTTTTGTCTTATCTTTTGATTATTTATTCTTCTTCGCCATGGTTCTTCTCTCTTTCATCTTGTATATCTTTCTCTAATATCTCTCTCTTTCGCCCACCATGCCTTTACCTTCTACATAACAAAACAGTCATAACTAGTTGTTATATATAATGCAGAATAACGGTTAAATAAAACTGTTTTAATCAATATATTATAACAGTTATAACTAGTTATTATAGTTAGTATAGTATAACAGTTATAACTTGCCCTTACAATATGTATTATATAACAGTTAGATTAAATTGCTAAAACAAATGTAATATATCACTTATTTCCGACTGTTATAATATATATAATGTGCCATATAACACTTATTATCGACTGTTATAACATATAAATTGTGTCAATTAGATATAAGTATTATAATTAATTTAATATAGCAGTCATAACTACCTGTTATAGTATATATATAGTACACCAGCTACAAATAACTGTTTTGCTTATTCTTATATAACAATTATAACTAGGTGTTATAATATGTTGAATATAACAACTAGATATAGCTTTTAATTACTATGATATAACAATTAACTATAATTCAATACGAACAAAAATAAGTATTTTATTAACACGAAATAATAACAAATATAATACAATTTCGTACTAAAATGAAATGAATAATCATCATCATCATTATTATTTTTATCTTTTCTTGTTGATAAGTTTAATTTTGAGTTTATATGTGACAGTTAACAACTATTTTGGATACTCTAATAGTTTTTGTAACATGGAGAACACCTTTGTTGCTCCCTCGATTAGCACCATTCATAGTAGACCTCCTCCCAAGCAAGTCGGTAGAATTGGTGCAGCACGGGTCCGCCATTTTCGGAACCCAAAAACTGATGAAGATAATGGGGGAAACCTTGATTTTGGCACTACGACATCAACAAGAAAGAGAGGCAAAAAAGCAGCGCCTGTAAATCAAGCGAGTACAAAAATAGTTGAGGACAAAGATGATTTGGTTGAACAAAGTGATGATGATGAAATACTACGTCCGAGTACTTCCTCTAAACCCAAACTAGAGTCTTTCTGTTCAAACAAAAAAGAAACTAGCGAGAAGGATTTGTTAGCCAAAAAAAGACAGTGAGAGAAGATACCTTGACACAGTACACGTGAAAGATGAAAATATGGAAGGTAATACGAACAACTATACTTCTACTTTAAATGTTTCTAGTGAATATTAGATTCTTTTTTGCCATTGCAATGTTATTGGTGCATGTGGTTAATTATTATAAATGTTTTTGTTTCAATTTTTTGATTTAGTAATTACATCATTTGAGTTATTTGTTCCAAAATTTAGCATAACATTAAACTGTGTACAAAAATGGTGGGCCAAACAAGAGGAAATAATGAGCCCTACACCGTTTCCGGAATACATAAAAAAGATGAAAAGAAGGAATTTGGGTGATCACGGCCCGCATTTACACGAAGTGTTTTTAGATACGGTGGTTATTAATCAAGCCTCAGTTAACGATTTTTTTCGGGCACACTAGAATCAAGCAATTAAATCATGGTTATATTAACACTTAAAGATAGAATGTGGGAGGAAATGATAACGAAAGTTGAAGTGTGAGAGCAAAATATATTGAAAAAATAAGCGAGAGGGAATCAATGATAAACAAAAAAGGTAAACATTGTATAAAGAAAAAATGTGATCATGGATTATTTTGCATTATCTTTTTATTGTGCATGTTGTGTTCTTTCGGTTTACTTATGTTTGTCCTATTTAGGTTTATTTAATCGACCCTAAAATACGACGCATTTGACGTATACAAACTAATATTGAATATTTTTTGTTTTTTGTTACAGTCAAAAGGTTTTTTAGAAGCAATATTGAAAGCGCTTGTGTTGTTTCATAAAACGGAATACACTATATTAGGGATTCCAATAAAGATATAAAAAAAGGTCAAGATACCGAGATAATAATGAAGGGGATTATTCGACGGACGGGTATAAGATGTAAAGAACAATACTTAGATCGGCAATCGAGAGCGTTAAGCGACGGCTATAACGTGAAACAATTAAAAATACGAGTAGAAAATGGCTCGAGGCTTGTACTATTTTATCACATGCCCACGAAAATATGTTAGCTCGATCGATAACCCTTTTAACCCATATGCGGCCGGTAGAGGAAATAGCGCTAGATGAGTTAATTTGTGTGATTTGTTTACAATGGAGTAGGAGAGTGTGGGACAGTCCCCTTGTCACGTGGTCGGGTTTACGGAAAAACGAATAAAATAAACAAAATTTAAAGTAATAGACGTGATTTTCGTTGCATCATTGTTTAACAACTTCATGAATTAACATTGTAATGTTTGTTTGATTGTTTTCACATATTTGAAACATGTTATCTATTTTGTAAAGAAATGATGGTCTTTAATGTGTTGATTATTTAACAAAGCTTTTTAAAAGAAAAATGATACAAAATGGTCGCAAGGAGCATTTCAGGGTGATACAAAACAAGGAATATAATATTTGTCCTGTCGGGGGGGTAGCTTTATGGCTACTTTATTTATTCTATATGAAAGAAATAACGAGTTGGGGCTGTCCGGACTTTTCATCAAAAGAATCGTGGTTAATGTCACAAACTACTTTAATTGTGAAGCGTGTCATGTTTTTCTTTATAATATCCTAAAAAACTTGAGATTTTCTTGCCAAATTATATTTTTATTAAAATATGTTTTAATGATTCCTTTACAGGTATGATTTATTTCTATTCCTTAAGGGTTCAAAAAATGACGAGGCGTCGGATTATCACACTTATCTTAAATTAATCTTATCGATGTTTTTATGTTTCGACATTGTATCCAATTCAAAAACCCAAGCGATTAGAAGAGCTGGCGAAAGGGCGGCCGAAATTAAAAGGTAAAAAACGTGACATGTTTCATTTGTACTAAATATTGTTATTACCCATAAAGTTGTAAATCTTAAAAAAAAAAAAAAAAATTGAAATGTTAAAGTTTTTATGTTAAGTTTTTATGATAATGTTTATTCTAACATGAAATGATTTGGGTGACAACGGGGCTTCAAAATCCCATATAGCGCGATTGAGGAGATGGGTTACAACTCATATGTACCTATTCTACTGAAGATTCTACTAGTCCAAGCTGGTTTTGAAGACAAAAAACATACGTACCTACTTCATCGTGATAAAATCGATGTGCTCGATTGTTTTCTCCAGCGTACATTCTTATAGGCAAATGCCTCTTTACACGAAGTGAAACGGATTAGTTTTTAAGTTAAAAAACCTTGTGTTATTTTTCCTTTTTTTTTCAACTTTTTTTTTCTCCGAATGTTTCATTTTTTTCACCATTTTTTCCTACGTTTTATGTATCCTCTTTTATTTTGAACTTTATCTTTTTTTTTCTAATTGAGCTTCTTATTTTTTAGTTTTCTTTTTATATTTTCCAATTTTTTTTTCTTCACTTAATTTCTTTCTTGTTCGTCTTTTTTCTTCTTCTTCTTTTTTGTCCAGTTAATTCAATTTTTTTTTCTTCGACTTCTAGTTTTTCTTTTTTTATGTTTTTGTATTTAATCTTCTTTCTTCATTGATTTTCCATACTTTTCCTCCACCTCTTCCTTTTATTTTACCTTTTTTTTCATCTTGTTGAAAACCTTGTTATATTATTATTCTTTTACATCTTTATATCTTTTTTTTATATTCATTGTTTTTCCTCCACCTCTTCCCCTTATTTTACATTTTTTTTCTTTTTGTCTTCTTCCTTTATATCTTTTTTGTTCTATTCATTTTTATAATTGTTTACTTTTTATTTCACTTCTTCTTCTTTCTTCGTCTATTCTTTTTCTTTTTCCGTTTACTTTTCTTCTTTCACTATTATTCTTTCGTTTTATGCATCCTCCATTTTTTTATCTATATCTTCTCTTTCTAAATAAGCTTATTATTTTTTTTTCTTTTTTACTCTTCTATTTTTCCTTTAATATTCGCTTAATTTTTTCCTTCCTCGTCTTTTTTTTTCGTCTTTTTTTTTCTCCTTCTTCTTCGTTGTATCCTTGTCCATTTCTTCCTATTCCAAATTTTTTTATTCCACTCTTTATTTATTTTTCATTTCACCTTATAAAAAGAAAAACGAAATACGAAAACCCAAAACAAAAAACAAAAAACATCAATAAAAAAACAAAAACTCAAAAAAATAAATATTGTATTTAGTACTTTACCATTTGGAGTGTTTGAACTTAGAAAAAATACCTAAGGTTGTGGAGACAAAATCTTATAATTTGATTGTTTTTTTTTTTTTTTTTTTTTTTTTTTTTACAAATAGAGAAATTTACGTGAAAACTATGCAACACGCGACATCTCGACATAAAAGTTTTTCGAGTTACGTATTGGACCTATACAAAAATGCCTTTAGTAAGACCTTGTGCTCTTACGTAAAGATTTTCCTACTTACGTATTTTTCATGAGTCCATTTTTTTTGTCAATACTACAAGAATGTAACACGGTTTTGGAGAATTTGGCTAATGAACTACAATTAATCGATGAGACGAGAAAAAAAAAATTGAAGATGTTCCTATTCTTCTAAGAGTGAAATCAAAACTTCAAGCTTTACGATTTGGTGTTGATACGATTCCACGTCTTTTGGGAAAGATAAGTACCCTCGAAAACATATGACGAGTTTAAAAAATGCGATACAAAATGATAAGACCATGTTTGACACAAAACAAGTTAACATACAACGTCAACAACACGGAGGGTTTTTTGACATACAATTTAAAATTGATGATAGGTTTAGTCAATTAGACTCGAAAGTATCAAAGGTATCAGGAGATTTAAAACGTATAATCTCTTTATTTTCACATGTTTGTTTTGCCCCCCTATCTCCTCCAAATTCCTCCCCAACCACCAGTTTGCCCACGCGACCCCTGTCTCCTCCACCCCAGGAATCTCCACCTCTTTGAACTTTTCCTTTTTTTCCTCATCCTCCTCTTTTTCATCCTCATCCACCTCCTCCCATTTCACCTCCCCTTCCTCCACCACTATCGTTTCCTACACATTTTGAGTTTCTCTCATCACAAAATTTTGTTGCACCTATCCCTTCCTCTTCACATCATACGCCTAACACGTTTTCACCCTTTTCAAACCATTGTATCCCCTCAACATTCGCAGCCAATATCCCTTTTTTCAATTCATCATATACAAATGAGTCTGGTCGTTCTCTTTTTGGAAACCATTAAACATCTCCGACAATGAATCCGCAAAATGATTTCAATGAATCCGCAAAATGATTTTTTTTCAGTCCATTCAGAGCTTCACAGGTTTCAAATTGATTGGGACAATTGGAAGTGATATAGGGTACAAAGTGCCAACAATGATGCAAATGCCGAATCAATCTTTAATGAATATCATTACGGGTTGAAAGGCTAACCCCCATTACAAACCTTGTCAGATAAAAAACTAGTCTTAAAATGCAAATCACCAAGATCTCAATTTGTAGTATAGGTAGATAAATGAGAAGATATAATGGGTTCGGTGTCTTATAATTGTGGTTTGTATTGAAAAGTGTATGAGGGCTCCTGGGTGGAGTTTAGCAAAAGCTATAGCTTTTCTATAAAAGATTAGAGTTTAAAAATTTAGTGGGAGCACGGCGGAACTGAATGAGGCTTTGACCAATTCGACTGAGCCAATTTTTAAAAATGGATCTTCTAAAAAAGAGTATGGATGAAAGTTGTCTCGGTTCCAAAAGTTAGAAAAGCTTCGCTCTATCATGAGTTAAATTTTAGATTTATATTTTTTAAAGAGAGAAATACTATTTGTTTTTCAGTATTGCATTCGGATTCGTACATTATTTTTTTGCTTTGGTATATAATTTTGTTTTCCGTTATCTTTAAATGTTCAATACGATGCTTTGTTTTGTCTTTAGCATTGCATATGTTGTTATAACTGATTTGTAATGACCACTTATTTGCTCATCTAATTATTTTCAAACCCTAGTATACTAGATATTTCAAATTAGGATATACGTCCCTGAAAACAATGGTATAAGCACAACTTTATCTCCCAAACACCACATTTTACCCAAAAAAATATTTGGTTTTATTAACCCGTTGATACTTTACCGCAAGTCAAAAAACATGTCTTATGTTTTTATTATTTTACATAAATAGGTGGATACCGCCAATAAATACCTTAAACACGGTAAAGACCCGTGCTTTACCTATTAGTTGTGATATATAAACCCAAATACACTTCATCAAGTTATGCTAACCAATTGTTACCTTATCGAATGTATTATATGATGTTATATACCGTTGCGATAACCACCCATATACTTTTAAAATGTCATTTTTTACTCTTTTTGAATGCGTGCAGTTTATAGTTATTTACGTTTATAAACGCTTTATTAAATAACAAGAGTTAGTAAATTTGTAAAATTTGCATCTATTAAGTATTCTAATATATATTTTTAAAAACCTTTTAAATAATCAGCGACACGTGTTATAAACGCCATTGTTGCCTTTCTATATAGAGCATTCTTGTTATGGTCAATTATACTTAATTATAGATCGTTGAGTTATGGTTAACAATAAACTAGAATACCATAAGCTATTATGTGTGGTTATAATAACCTGTAAATAACATCCAAAGCATCGCTAATAACGTTTAATAGATAGTTTAATGGAATTTCGGGCGTATATATGGTTTATCAAGTTGTACCGACTAATATTACATTAACGGATGATTACACGATTACTATAACATCTTTTATAAATAACTGATACGTAACCATCTAAATGTGTACAAAATACAACAATCGGTTGTCAACATAACGTATTAATTTTATTTTATTTTTGCATAGTCTTTTATAATTAACCATATGCGTCGTCAATCCTTATATTTAAATTTATGGCACCTTTTATTGTACGAACACATAAAGATACAAAACTAGTATAACCATAAACTGTAAATAATTGTTAAAATACAACCTTTCATATGATACGGATAACTATAAACATAAAGTGCACGTATTTGGCTTTTATGATCAAAAATTGTTCTCTATAATGGGCAAAATAGACCATTATCGTAACATTATTTATTATAATTAGTGTTCATAATGAAGTCGTACGATAAATACTCACATATAAAGAATGCGCATTCATGCGCTTTAAGATGAACATTGATACATGTTATTCAACGAATTCGTGTAAATGTAAGCTAATAACCGCTATTTTTACAGGGATTTTTAATTGTAACATATGAGTTTGGAATGCAACCATTAATGTCCAAATAAGCGCATTAAAAAAACGTTAGGTACACATAACAACATCATCACCTGTTATAATAACTTGATTTTTTTCAACCCTATTGCATGAATTACAAAGTCATGTGATATAATTTTAAGCACAAAATATGCACAATTTGCAGCCCAAACTTCAACTCTAACCCTGTACAAAAAATATAAGGCTAGGACATTGTGAGTGCAATAATCCAAACAAAATTCACATTATCAATGTACTCCAAATAGAATGACTAATTTAATGACTCTCTCTTAATTATTGTTCCTATCATTATATGACTTGTTCAACAAAGAAATAATGCCTTTTCGTTAATAGCCTTAATGGTATATTATCGTAACGCGGAAATACAATATATATTACCATTAAGGAATGGAGACATGACAAATTGTTGTCTACTCCTTTAATAGAGTTGCTAACCGTAATTCATCATTTCGGTCGGTGTAATCAAACTACTGAACAACTATAGGCAAGCTCATGGTTAATAACAAAATTTTGACTAAAAGTTTATGTTATATACATCGACAAGATGTCGACGATGGAAATAAAGGTTTTTTTTATTGAGGCAGTGTCGTCAAAGTTAATTTACAAACCCTTAGTAAAATATAATCAATATTTCTTAGTCAAAATTAGAGTCCGTACAAAAAAAAAAATTACGGATTACAGGTGTCTTTTAGTGTTGAAACTTGCGCATTTCGCACGGTGAAATGAGGGTTCGCATGGTTCACCACACTGGGGAAACATGTAAGGAGCACTCCTTGTACAGCATAAGGTCGCAAAGGTCAAAATATTAGATAACCAAAACCGACCGTTTTTTATTTTTCAAAATCTGAGTACTCGACGCCCGACCGCGTTATGTCACTCTCCTAAACTGTTAATCGTTAACCAAAACGCGTTTACAAAAACAATAGTTAACCGAAACTTGATTTCTCACCACTATACGTACCCGCCCGTACCCAAATAAGTACAAAATTAATGGTACATTTCCCTTATACCTTCTATGATAGCAAGAGTACAAAATACAATAATGTTGGATAGTATGGACAATAGCGTTGGGTATCGACAACTATTTGTCGATATTCGATATGTATCGAATTTCAAGTACCCGATAATCGATACATAGCTTTGATTAATCGAAAAGCTAAATATCGCGATATATCCGCGATATATCGTATCGTCGATATATCGAGGTTTTAAAAAAAAAAAAAAAAAACTATTCTTAACACTGTTGCTCCAGTTAGTGTTGGGTATCGAGGACTGTTTGCCGATATTCGATATATATCAAATTTCAGGTACCCGATAATCGATATATCGCTTCGATATATCGAATTTCAAACTATCGCGATATATCGCCGATATATCACCAATATATCGTATCGTCAATATATCGAAGCTAAAAAAAAAAAAAAAAAAAAAAAAATCCCACAGGTTTTCAAAGTCTCGTGACTTCGGACAAAGTGACTGTAAATTCTTTGAAGGAAAGAAATAAGGTTTTTTAATGAAAGTCAGCAGAGTGAAGAGATCTCTGAGGTACATTGACGAGGTACACTTGTGAAGTACACGTACGTCATACGCAAGTACGATTTTCCAGACGAAAAAGGTCGGTTTCCAGATATTCGATGATTTTTTAGATTTGGTTGTCACCTTACGTGGAACCACTCATATCAGAACACGTATGTAAAACTTATTTACAAAAGATACGCGATGTACCCGAGGCCTCTGTAATACATAGATCTTGCTGTCCGTACTATTACTAAGACCTCCTCGTGTAACCATACCCCAAATAATTAATCATTAGAATTTCAAAATAAGTATTTTTTTGTCGGTTACATTTTGCAGCGTCTACCTTTAAGTCACGGAACGAAAATCACGGCGTACGTGGCGTATTAGACAATTTGACTTTTTCGCTAAAATAACATATTATATAAAAAAATAAAAATATTTAATTTAAAAAATACTATATATCGCGATATATATCGCGATAGTTTATGTTGGTCTCGGTACGATATATCGAGGACCCTCCTCGATTGATATTCGATATATTGAATATCGAGATTATCGCGATATGAATTTACCCGATACCCAACACTAGCTCCAGTACTACTGCTACTGCAGTTGGTAGTTGTAGCTTAATGCTACTACAAATTTATAAATATAATAATAAAAATTCACATTTTTTACACCTAAAAGAATAAACCCTGAAAAAAGGAAAAAAAATCGCATTACACACTTAAAAAATAATGAATGAAAATTAATAATCAGAATTCACATTTTTTACATTTCAACAAAAAAAATAATGAAAAATAATAATAAAAAATTGCATTTATTATGCAGATTGGTAGGTATTTCTGCCTGAAAGCTTAAACGAAAAGTCTGCAATTTTTTTTTTGCAGATCATACTTTGACTAAATTAGTGTGAACTGTTCGTATGTGAAGTTTTTTACATACGAAATAAGTAATTATATGAATTACAAAATTAGTACTTTGTTCGTCGTATACAATTTGCGGCGTCTACCTTTAACTCACGGAACGAAAATCACGTCGTACGTGGCGTATCAGACAATTTGTATTTTTGGCTAAAATAACATATTATAAAAAATATTTTAAATGTAAAAAATACTATATATCGCGATAATTTATGTTGGACTTGGTACGATATATCGAGGAGTCTGTTCGATCGATATTTGATATATCGAATATCGAAATTATCGCGATATGAATTTAATCGATACCCAACACTAATGGATAGTAGAAAACTTTCATTTTTTTCCGTTTTTTGTTTAACCGACTATGACCAATTTTATATTTTTTTTATATGAATCACCAGCCCGAATTCCCCTGGCCCCCCAAATTTGGCACCTGAATCTATTCCAAATCTGACGCGGGCGGTTGGTCAACAGTCGGTTACGGTTTCGGTTAAGCGTTTGCGACCTCCGCTGTACAGTACATCTTGTATCGCTATTAGTGTTAACAATTTTTTCGCCGCTTAAAATATCTTTTTTTGGTATGCATTTGTCCGATTTTCAATATGAGACCGACAACCGGAAGCTAAGAATCCTAGCTTTCAATCTCAACCGTCAGATCCAAAATCTAACACATGTGTACGGAGAAAATATGTTTTAAGTGGCAAAAATAGCATTAACAATAACAGCGATTCACTTGTACCGACAAAATCTACTATTATCGTCAAATCAACGGTAAACGCTTTGAACAAATTGGTACAGACTAGCACAGCACAATACACTAATGTAGTACATAGTACAACACAGTACAGTAATGTACAGTACACCGTGAATCGGTATTAGCGTAATGGAGGCTATTTAAGGTATTTTTTTTTTTTGCAAATTCTCAAATAGAATTATCCACACTATTTAAAAAAACCCTAATTCCTAATTAGAATAAACGATTTCGTTGAAAATTTCCAAATTCTGTAAATAACGGTAATTGTTCCTACACGCTAAAGAAACCTTTACGCGAATAACGATTCGCGGTGTACTGTACCAAACCGTCAATGGTTTTCAGCCACCTAAAAAAAGTCCAAATGCCATTCGATTGATATAGTACTTTTTAGCAGAAAAGACAAACAGAATCTGCTGATTTTCCAACCAGCCCTTCGGACACCCTGCAACATTGTACGACTTTCAAAACAGTTCCAAGAAAACAGGTTTCATTATTTCAAATGCTGAGATTCGATTTCCGAAGGTCACGCAAAAAAAAACGCATGTACCAATACTAAATGTTTTTTGTTTTAAAAAATTCCTCCCTATGTTAGAGACGGCCAATTGTTTTTTTCTCCATTCGTTGCAAGTGGAACATGACCTATAATCCTACGTGGCAATACCGCACACAGCACTGCTGACCATCTTGACAGCTGCGAAAAGGACAAATTAAACAGCTAACCGCCCGAGACAACCCAGCCGGTAACAGATGACTATGTCTGTTTCGCATGTGTGCATATAGGAAATCCTAATGGAATTCAACCAATTAGGACCGGCCTACGGGTGGAATATTATCGTAAAAAAACGTTTTTTAACGTTGTTGTATGTAACTAGTAATCGCTAATTACGGTAGCATAGATGCCGACGCGAGGTTCGATCATACAATATGTTTTTTAGTGCCACATTATTAGACAGGACATTACATGCTTCGTGCGACGACAAATGTAACCAATCGGAATAAAGACAGGACCGACAATTTCCACGAGACTGTGACGTGACCCTCGAAATAGCAAAAAAGTACACCACCGACTCTTTGGTTTGAAAGCGGTCAAAGCGTCAATTTCCAAACGAACTTTTTTACGTACGGAAACGCGCGGTTGCCCGGGGAGCTAGACCGAGAATCTCTTATAGTGTTGATAACACTATATCCGCGCACTCAAAATTTTAACCCTCAAACCTAAAATATAATTGATAATCATAGATTTTCCTTTATGTTAATGTAGGTATAATTTTATTCGAGTCAAATACAGCACAGTTTGGACAGTTCCTAAATATGTGGCCGACTTTATTAAAAAGCGCGATGGTAAACCATCTGAGTCAATAAGAACAAAAGAAAGTACACCGCGCATCGTTATTAGTGTCAAAGTCACTAATTTGGGTTCTTAAAATTTTGATTTTTTTCCTCAAATAGGATACATGATTTTAATTTTTCCTTGACGTTAATTGAGGTACCGTACATTCCTAATTAGAATAAACGATTTCGTTGAAAATTTCCAAATTCTCAATTAGCGTAAATAACGGTAATTGTTCCTACACGTTAAAGAAACCTTTACGCGAATAACGATTCACGATGTACTATACTGAACTGTGTTATATTGTTGTATATCGGTGCGTTTCCCGTTGGCAGAAGTCGAAAAGTCCAAATTTAGATACCCAAAACCGACATTTTTTTTTTTCAAAATCTGAATACGCGACACCCAACCGGGTTACGTCACGCTCCTAAATTGTTACCCGTTACCCGATAGGCGTTTACGAAAATAAAAGTTTTAACCGAAACTCGATTTCCCTTGCGTACCCGAATAAGTACAAAACTACAACGCTCATTGTTATTAGCGATAAACATTTATTAGTGTTGATGAAAAATTACAATTAATAATACTATTTAATGTAAGGAGACGTAGCAGGTTGTAGTCCACGTCTTTAAGTAACGTTGTTAACCCTATTTTGTGATTTTTTGTTATAAATAGTAGCGACTTCTTAACACTAATAACGACCCGCGGTGTAGTGGTATATCTCCCCTTGCAAAAAAACAGTTCGTGTACCTCTTCTTTTTACTATTTTGTCTTTTTGCAATCTCTTTTGACGAATAGTTTTTTTCCTCGACAATCACCTCCCTTAAGAGATTTTTTCCTAATTTTGCGTGTAACTCTTAGATTAATGCTTATTTTCTCGCAAATATAAAATTTTCACTACATTTTTTAGACGGTTTTTCTCTCGACTACGATACTATGTTATGAATCATGCAAAAAAGGTAAAGTTTTTATTATGTATGCTTAAAAATAAAATTTTAGTTTTTCACATAGAAAATCAATTAGCGAAAAACACATTAGGATAGGCAAAAAAAAACGAAAATTCTTCCGTAATACCAAATATAGAAATAAACAAATTACAACAAATAAATCCTCGTCCTATTTTCGACTTTATTATGCAAATTTTTAACCTCAAACTTAAAAACTATCCAAAATATATAACTCTAAATTTGGTAGAAATACCACGCTTTTGAATATAAGCATTATGATTTGAAAAAAAAAAAAAAGAACATTAGAAAATTTGGGAAATACAACAAAAAATTTGAATAAAAAAATAACAATATAACTAATACTAAAAAAAGAACAATAATTAGAAAAAAAAAAAAAACAAATTAAAACATAAAATTATGCGTTTAAAACATCTTGATAGGATCTAACGCACAAAAGCTCACTAACAACTGAAGTTGCTAGTGAGCTCCTTTTTTTTGTGATTGTGTTTTCAACATTCGAAAAATTGCATTCGACATAAAAATAGAAGTCGGAATAGTTAAAACGGATGTCGGAATAGTTAAAACGGACCTAGTGACACAAGATAGAATAGGAAATCCTCCATCTTTTGCACGTACACTTTATTTTTTTTTCACCACTCGACTATGTTAAAGTTGAATCTTTCGTGGCTGGTTAATTTTAAAACAAATTAATGTTTTAATTCATCATTAACGACCGTTTTTTTGTCCGTGGTGATAAGAACCTCGTTTTTGTCATCGCTCCCACCAAAAAAAATGTGGAAACTGTCCATATTTTTCGATGTTTTTCGTTTTTTTGTTATACGTCGAAGACTACCAATATCAACGTCACCACCGAGGTCGTTTGCGAGTTCCTAAAGTTTGACTCTCCCGCTTTCAATTTCGGTTTTAGATACC
Source organism: Zygnema cylindricum (assembly GCA_037447655.1). Lineage (NCBI taxonomy): Eukaryota > Viridiplantae > Streptophyta > Zygnematophyceae > Zygnematales > Zygnemataceae > Zygnema > Zygnema cylindricum. Next base: position 58,509 of record JBBHKE010000573.1, on the reverse strand, counting down.
CCAATTATTTCAACCCTATGTTTTGTCAAGGATCAAAAAGAGATGTCAAAATAAAATACGCATGAAGGGCTCACTTCGGTTATGCAAATTTCATAAAAAGTTATTTCAACTTTTGCAAGTTTGGGAAATGGGCAGGGAATTGTTTTTCACCGTCATTGTAAGATGTTTTTCTTATCTTACAATGCTTACAGATAAACGAATGTTCAAACAAAACCAAATGTAATGTTGGTTCTTTTAATTTTTCTAACATTAGGGTCGATACTTAAAACTTTTCCAAAAATTATATAAGTTCGGTAAGATGAGTCTTATCGACACAAGCAAAAAGTATCGACTTATATTTGCTTGAGCTATTGATCGTATCTCATCGAATGCAACGTAAATAATATTAAGAATTTGGAGGAAATAATTCTACCGCGTAGCGTTTCCTTGTTTTAAAGTGTTTTTCAAATGATTGTGTAAATAACTCTATTTGAAAAATGTGACCAATGATTTGCAAGAGTTAAGTAAATCAAACAATTAAAGAACTTCCACATCGTATTTGTTTTTTTTTTAAGTCGCGCTCTTGTTCAAAATCGTTGTCACAATTATAACAATTTTATGGTCCGCACGAGGTATCTAAAAAAACATACTCGGTAGATCTTCAACCGCACACATGTTAGAGCCACAGTCGGTTACAAAAACGCAACAATTCTCTAAAAAATAAGGAAATAAGTAAGCTAATAATTAGGATTTGTCGTGTAAAATTGACACAATAATTTGATTTCCATTTATTTATTGACAAATAATTAGTATATGTCGCGTGAATTTGACATAAACATTTGACATACTTGTGGAAACACCATATAAAATGCATAATTAATACTTTGCAATATTGTACAACGTATAAGTAAGCAAATAATTGCGATCTAACGCGTGAAATTGACATGATAATTTGACATATTTGTGGAAACACTGTATAAAATGCATAACTAACACTTTGCAATAGAGAATGATTTGCGGCCCTTATCTTTTAGTAAGATTTACGAAATGAATAGTGTTTGTACCGTATCCAATTTGCGACGCTAATCGTGATGTCACGTACTTTCTAGGTGAAAATTTGTAATTTTCAAGTTCACGATACCAATAGTACAAAGTAGAATAATGTTGGATAGTATGGACAGTACAAAACCTTCATTTTTTTTCGTTTTTTGCTTAGGGTGAAGTTCCATTAAGAAAAAAATGATGTTGTTTACTGAAGGTCGTATTGTTTCGTACAATGTCGTACCTTTTTTTTTTGTCATAATAACAATGTTACGAAATGATCGATTTGATTCTCCAAAGTTATGATGTAAACATATACTATCGGATGTAGACCATAGTTGTCCTATTCGTACGGATTTCGACTTTTTTCCGAAAACTACGTAGTATTCGTTACTTTCATACTGTTCGTTAGTTTTCGCTGTACGATGTACGAAAACGTACGGAAACCGTCCCCTTAACCCTAAAAAATCCTTAAAAAATCCTAAAAACGTACGAAAAACATACGGAAATGTACATCATTGTACGACATGTGTACCCTAAAAAACCTATGAGTACGAATAATATAAGGCATATGTACTCTATTTTACAGAAATGTACGAAATGCACGGGAAGTACCCTAAACACCCTAAAATCCCCCCATCACTAACCCTAAAAGTACTGTAATATACGGACGTCGTACGTACGTGTACGAAAAATGTAAGTTCGTATAACTGAAATATACGAAAAAGTACAAAAATGTACCCTAAAAGTCTCAAATAAATAACCGTCAAAATTACGAAAACATACGGACACTGTACGTAAATGTACGAATAATAGTTGGCTGTTTAACATAAATATTTGAGAACGCACGAGAATGTACCCTAAAAATCCTCAAACCCCCCTAAAAGTTCCGAAATGTACGAAAACAGTACGCAAATGTACGAAAATGTACGGGTACATTGTCAGGTACGCATTTTATAACATTTTTTTCATCGTTAAATGCGTATCGTGCGTAGTATTCGCTCCTTCGTTTCGTGCGTATTATGCGCACGGGACAACTATGCTTTAAGCGCTCGGCTCCTATCAGGGCTCCCGGAGAAAAAATACGGCAGGTACAAAAGCATTCGAGAACGCTTCCCTTTTACGGCTGCGTTACGCGTCTCAAAAGTTTTCTTGGACCGATTCCGGAACTGGACGAATAAAATGCGAGAATCGTTTCACAAAATTTACAAAGGCAGTTTTTGTGAAACGACTTTTTATTCTTTCCCGTAAATCTCACGCAAAGGACAAAATTGGCCCGCTTGATTTCACGCGGCTAGGAGGGTCTATTTGCTGCGGTTCATCTAATTTCGCCGTACAGCCCGACTTTGGACCAAAAAGTGGCCTGATGGAGCCGAGGGCCCTAGCTTTTAACGCGTGTCACGACAAATGAAGCTGTCACTGGACGTTTTGTGACGTCAACTAATTGTGTACTTTTTTAGGCAATTGTTCGCCATGACCGTGAGTTACAGGTCCTGGTATTGTATGGCAATATTTTAGCATTAAACGCTTTTTCCCCTTTTTTTGAAACCCTTTGTACCTTGATGGTTTTTTCCATCGCACTTTTTGAAATAAAAAACTTTAACGTTTTATTGTATGCCCACTCGTGAATCTTCATCATACAGAAAATCTTTGACGTTAAACTGTACGACTTTGACCTGTTGGCCTATCATGGACGATTCTAATGAAGGGCGTTGGATATGCTCTTTACTGTACACGTAGACTGTTTCCTAGTACGGTTCGAGTATTATTGTCCCAGATAATCTGAAACCGTACTCTCAGCATGTCGTTTTGGAACGCGTCTTTATTGATCTGGACAGGTTTCTTGCTGACTTGTCAAACCTTTTACATGATAAAGTGAAACAAAACAAAATAATTTGCAAGATTTTGAATCCTCCGTACAGATTCTGATGTCGCTCCTTTATGAACTTTTCGAATCAAGATATGACACAACCGCACACGAATTGCGTTGTTTGTAACTGTTCAGCAGTTTATCACATTCACAACCACCAAAATAAACACATCAACCAACACCATTTAAGTTCTAGCACTCATCCAGCCAGTGCGTGCGAGCGTATGGCCATGCGTTAGTTGTTTTGACAACGTTAAATTATGTTTCAATTGTGTCAACGAGGAATTCTAAAAATAGTGTGATCGACTTTAGGAGCAAAACTGTACGAAAGAGTGAAGCTGAACCACTCGTTTCCAGGCAATCCGCCCTAATTACAGTAACTGTCAGACATTGTCGCAGCATAAATCTTCGTGCACTCTGTCCGTGCCACATCAGTCTCTGCTTCCAATATTTGAGGAGGTTGCAAGATCCTCCTTCAACATCCTTCTCCTTTCCTGAGGCCATGGTTTAGCTCTTTGTCCAGAGCAATCCGCGATGCCAACTGTCAAACAGTCTCGTCAATCCTCGTAATTCGAAAGCTGAACGCCGTTGAGTCTGTCATACCCCACTGCTTTACTTACATTTTTGTCGTTTCCTTTTCCCTTTCAACACTCTCTGTTCCTCGTATCAAATATAGTGGCTTGGTTCCTGCTTCTTGCTTAAGATAATTTCTTGTGAGAAGAAAATTGCGTAAAGAAATTACAAATCATGCCAGCTGGAGACATGTCTTCTCGTTCGTCTTCTTGCAACCTTCAATATGCTGAACCGCAGAATAATCCGCGACATGTCAACAGCCTGTCTGCTGTAATCTGGCACTTTTTTTTGGCGTCTTCTGCAAAATTTATCTCGGAAGCTTTCCTCGTATTTCGTCCTTTGGCTGAGCAGCTTCTCAGTCTCGTCATACTTCCTCTGGTTCTCCCGTACACTGTCATGGCTACTTGTGCAGAAACTGCTATGACAGCTCAGCGTGACGTCAGAAGCAGCGTAAAAAACAAGCCAGATGGCGCCATAGGAAGAGCTCTTTCTCATGCTCTTACTCTTGTTACCAATTTGCCAACGTCCTCTCCAAAGTATGCCTTTACAAGAGCTATGGCTGAGAGAATGCTTGCTGAAAATGCTTCTCTTGAGCATCCTCTTTTAGCGGTGAACAAAGCAGCGTTAGCAAGAGCTTTCCGCAGGACTTTGCAGTTGTTGGAGACTGCTCTGAAACGACAGAAAGGATCTACTCGACTTGGCCAAATGATTGAACGCTATGCATGGGCCAGTTTGAATGAATTTGGAAGTATCGAAGGAGACAAAGCAGAAAAGCTTGCGCAGGAACTTCTGTGGGTTGTGGAAAAGATGGGAGAGTGTGATGGAATCGACGAGGTTTGCTGGCAATGGAGCAGAGCGACTATGCTTGCTTCTATGTCTCTTACGTCTAGTCCAAGGATTCAACGAAGTCTTGTTCGCTTATCTGCTATTTTGTGCCGGGCTATTGGAAATGATGCTGTATTTGTAACGAATCAAGTTCGTTTCCGTTTTTTGCTGCTTTGGCTCCCTCTCTTTTGCCGTGCAACTCATGGAGGCGATGGACCTATTTTCAGCAATTGGGAGAAGCAGGTGAAACATTAATAGCTGTTGTGATTTTTGTCAGCCATATTCTTTACTTAGTTTCAGCGAGAAGTCTTGCCTGTTTTTTGTATTTTCTTGGTGCGTCACATGGTACAAAGTGTTTGTGCCGTCTTATCCTGTCCATTTTTTTCCTATCCTGCTTAGCGTGGATTTTACGACTGTCGTTTTTTATGGCATCTTCCGTTTATTTTTTTTGGGAAAAACTAGCGCACATTGTCTGGTCTTGCATTCCTTGATAACAGTACATCGAGTTACTGATGAGTAGTTGAGCTGAGTTGTTGTAAAATCTTTGGCTTCTTTTTTGTGTGAGTCATTCAGTATCTTCGCTTGTTTTCTAGATTGTGTTTTTATGTTGACATACTAGCATGTATTAATGTGGATTCAAGCTGGCAATTGCCGCTGGGACCTATTTTTGTGAAAAATATTGCAGCTGCAAAAGAGTCCCAAAATATTTTTGGACGATTTTGTGTATAAAAACATGAAATGCAAAGACTGAAGCGCGTCACCTGTTTTCGACTGTTATGCAGGAAACAGAGGAGGCCTTGCAGAATGCCATTGCTCCCCTTCCTGCGCCTGACCAGGAGCTCATTTTTGCAACATGGTTGGAGGAGTATTCCTGGTCGATTTCTGATTGGCCAAATTTTCAGAAGTCGTATGGCCAGTGGTGCCAGAGAGCACGACTTCAGGCCGTGACAAGGCCTCTTTCAATTACTGCTTGAGCTTCTGTGAAGCTTCTGGTGATGGAAGAAAGACATTTTGTAACAACATTTCCGTTGAGAATGATGTTATGCATCTGCTGAATGACAAGATGCTGCTAATGGAAGGATTCATGAACTTCTGATCAAATTCTGGAGAACATAGTCTCGATTGTTTTTGCGTATCAGCTTATTTGGAAACAGAGAGAGGTGATAGATTCATTCCAATTGACTATATAATGGATGTTGAACGGTGACAGATGGTCTTCTTCTTTATTTTTTTATCTCTAGTAGATTGCCAGCAATTGAGGCAATTCCTGCAGTGGATACTAAAATGGAATAAGGCTTGGGGATCTTGTACATAATTTTTTCAGTTGGTCCAATATTTTTTTGGAGATGGAAGTACGCAATTCAGATGTTGGCTGTCAGCAACAGGAATAATAGCAACTAGAATGGAGTATAGTGTTTTTGTGTGGTTTACTGGCAGGATTCTTTCCTTTTTTACTGCTTGGCAGCCTGATGCTAGACCTGAGTATCAGGATGATAGCAGCCATATCCCTTTGAAGGCTCGTGTGCAAGAATGCCACCTGATACATTTGTAATAGTAACTGTCCTCTTTTTGGTGGAGTTGAAATGGAAGCCATGTGTATGATACTTGAAATCGAGTGGATTTTTACTTTTGTTATTATCGCATGCCACAATGTTGCTGAACTCTAAAACAGGTAATGCATCATTATCCGGCAGGTTGCAAGTCCTGTTCTGGCGTGTGCAGTGTCGCCAGTCATTGTCCATCTATGTTTTAGGCAGGTACACTGCCCATCATTAATATAGTTAAGAATTTTTTGGATTCAAAAGGCCTCTTACTCTGCGGTAGACCATCTTGTTATGAGGCAAGCAATCGAAAGGTAAAAGTTTTTCTGTGTTTGATTGAAACTGTGTGAAGAGAAAACGTACTTCAACTGCATGGAAAATGTTTAACTCTAGTAACAATGGGCAGTATAGTGACCTGAGGCTGATTGTATATATGTAATTGCTTGAGTTTGGAGGGCATTTTCTCTATACTGTGTCTTTAAATTTGAATTGAGTCGAGACTTTTTGCTGCCGTGAAACAATGGGTTGTGTCAAATAGTTCCCATAAGATAGAATGCTGTACAGTAGTGGAATGTTGTGGTTTGCCTGATTCAAAATAAATCACAGAAAAGGATCATAATGCCTCACTATAGAGGTTGAAAGTCTTCCCAACTTTGCGGCTGTTGTCATTCTTCATGGATAGACGCATATGCACGGGAAAATGGTTGCCAAAGTGATTGTTTCCAAATCTACACTTCACTGCTAAAACGTCCACGAATCCCTTTCTACCGAGTCATTGAGCTCCTAAGTCTTCCTGTTCGGTGAACTGTCTAAAATCTGAGGCTGTCCTTTTCATCCTCCCGGGCTACAAGATTCCAAGACCAGAACATGTTGCTTCCAGTACTTCGTATGTGCAAATCTAGTGGTCCCGAGAATAGGCCATTGCCTTGATTTCTTAAAAGTAGGTGTCCAGTAGCTTTGCAAGTTTTGCGATCACAAAGCGAATACTCGGGTCGGGCCTCGGGTCTCGGGGCGTCTCTTTGGCGGGCAAAGATTCTTCATGAGTTTGCAGTAATTCTGCTTCAAGAGTTTTTCTCGATTATCAACCCTGATCTGCGTATTGACAACAGCAACTTCACCCGATGGTGGAAGTTTCAAGGGTATTATAATAGTGTAGCTTCCGGTGAGTTTTCTAGTCGCATTGGTATGTTTCGAATGGGTATGCCATTCAATCGATGCACAAACACTAACTATTTCAAGAAGCAAAATTTCACTGAGTCCATTGAGATGTTATGAGGTCAATGTGTTGCAAGGCCCCTCTTGGTGATTGGCCAAAAGGCCTCCATATTAGTATATAGTACACAATATCATTATGTAATACATAATATTGCCATACAGTACTAGCTGAGCTTTATAAGAAAGCCCGATTGTTAACCAGCTGAGTACATAGGAACAAAAGTAAAGAACAAGCAATTATGAAACTGAGAAATAGAGCACCGGAGCAAGCAAATAAAAAATGGCAATTTAGCAAAGGACATGGAAAAGAAAAACAATCACAAAATTAGCAATGAAAAAACGCAGCCTAACAAAAATTACCTAAACAATCCTCTAATCCCCCCAAACTTGGAAGAGCACGCCGAGGGAGATCCAAAACACATGACCATCCATAAGTGCGATAGCAGATCGAATGAGGATATAAACTTTCACACGCACAGATAAACATTGTAAGTAAAACAATGCGAAGCGAAAAGGGTCGTTAAAATGATGTGAGGATAAAAGGGGAAAGCTCGCAGGGACCCTCCAATAAAAATAACGCCGACTACACGAAGTAACTCATCCAAAGCGACGCGCAAACAACAAATATTTCGAACCGCATCCGAACAAGTTCATCCATAGGATCACGGCGCGCAGAATCTCGTTCGTCCTTTCTGGCGGCCACTCCAACACAGAGAGTACGCCGCGAATCGTTGTTAGCGTCAAATGTTTTGTAGCCACTTTAATAACCTTTCCACCGCACACACGTCCGATTTCGTCTGGTGCCCGTCAACAGGAAGGTGCGATCCTTACCTTTCCACCTTGACGGTCGGAATAACCCGACAAGTGGCACGGAGGAGAAAATGTTTTCGGTGGCGAAAATGACATTGACACTAATAGCGATTCGCGGTGCAGTGTTACTATATAGTACGCTACACCGCGAATCGTTATTAGTGTCAAAGTCACTAATTTGGGTTCTTAAAATTTTGTTTTTTTTTTCAAATAGGATACATGATTTTAATTTTTCCTTGACGTTAATTAAGGTACCGTACAAAAAAAAAGTAAAGCCCGAAAATACAATAAAATACAAATAGTGTGGTGTACGGTCGATGTCTGACCGTACATAACAGTACCTTTTCATGTGACAATTTACAAAAAATGAATTAAATCAGACACGCACGCATAGGAACATGCGCTAAAAAAAACGGGATTAGTCTGACACGTAAATTAGTATAGCATGTACGGATACTTTAAATTCACGACGGCGTACAATTTTTAATATTTTGAACGAATACATATATTAATGTATATAATCGTATGGCGAATATTCCATTTTTGCTGTTCCCAAATTAGCATAAACGTCAAAATTAGAATACACCTTTTTTTTGAAAATTTTCAAATTCTTAATTAGCATCAATTACGGTAAATTTTCTTCAACACTATTTAAACTTTGACACTAATAACGATTCGCGGTGAAGTGGTTGACAGGAAGAGAATCAGATTTGCGTTGTAATGACGAGACAAGGGGAGCTGTTCACAAGACAATCCACAACCGTCGGTCTCAAAAGTTGAAACGTTTTGCACTTTTTTATACGGTACTCCATGCGCGGGACGCGCGGGGAATATAGTACAGTACAAATGAACGGTACAATTTTTTACTTGTGAAATAACCTGCTGAAAGTATTTTACAATCGACGGTCAAAATGAATCGATGTCCGAATCGTTGTACCAGATTTGTCCTTGGATTCAGCAATCTCAGCCGTACAAAAATCGTAGCCGCACGAAGTTTGAGAGAGAAAATATCAATCAACGAACCGACAATATCTATTGCAAATCTATAAACGGCCAGAGAAATTAGACGTCATGCCAGAATGTCGTGTTATCAGTTGCAAATCTATAAACGGCCAAAGAAATTCGACGTCATGCCAAAATGTCGTGTAATCAGTTGCAAATCTTTAAACGACCAGAAGAAATTCGACGTCATGCCAAAATGTCGTGTTATCAGTACACCCTCGATCGTATTTATAGTGTTGAACACTAATTCGGCGCCCCCAAATTTTGAGGGTTTTACCTAAAATAGGGTAAATGATACTAATTTTTCTTGTACGCTAATTACGAGATGAACAATTAGTGTACACCATTTAAATTTATGTATTTTTCTATTAGTGTGGAGTACGGAACGTGTCGGTGCGTATAAAAATGTACTTTTTAATTATACAAGTACGGATATTTTAATAAAATATTTTCTATCACACGAAATTCAATGTACGATTTAAAAGATTTCGTACTTGTATCTGTTTTAGTGTCATTTATTTGTCACGTGCTGCCTAAAAAACCCTAAAAACCGTAAGAAATAGGAATTAATTAGAGTGAAAGTATGCGACAGTGTACGAATTGTCAGAATTTGTACTTTTACCTATATTACTGTGAATATCCTCTCGACAAATCAGCTGTACCCACATTGGCGTTCGTTGAAAAATTAGTGTATAACTTTTTTTTCGGAATTTTACTAAGTCAAAATTAGTGTACATGTCACTAAATTATTATACACAGTAATAATTTCTACACGCTAAATACGATCGACGGTGTACCGGTAGAGTAACGTACAGAATCGTACTTTTTATTTTTGCGCATGCGATCCCGTCACATAATGCCACGTTGTCGTGTTCGTTATATCCGTACACTAACAGAAACGGATTGATACATGAAGAAGTACGTGACTACGTGTTACTCTTACGACAAATTGTGACGCCCCGATTGGTCCGCGTGTACAAAAACGACAGGCCCTTGGCAACCAAAGGGCAAAGCACCGGGTCGCCCGCGACTATTATTGTCTTCGACTCTTCGCATTCGTCTCGGTTCGTCGAACATTTCAACTTTGCCAAAAGTCGCAAAGCGTGCGAATTTTCGAAAGGTTATTTCGAACCTTCGCTAAAAACAAAAACAAACACAAACAAAAACAAACACAAAATAAATCGAAAACAAAAAATTGCGCGGCGGTCGTGGACTTCGGCGAAAGATGCGGCGCTCTGGCGCGCATTGACGGGATTTCACAACGATGCGATTCGTTGGGATGACGTGGTCGCACGTGCGGGGCTACTTGGGCGCGGAGGGAAAGGATGTCGAAGAAGATGGATGCAACATTTGGATCCCGAGGTAATGCCATTTTTCATTTTATTAACTGTTTTTATAAACATAATAAGATTTTTTTTTATGTAATTTCACCTTTTTTTCTAACATTGTGCAAGTTAAAACAAATGTTAGGAAAGAGAATTTCAAATTGTCAAAGGAAAATGGTGTTGGGATATTCTCGTTTTCGCGACATTTCGCGAACCGTCATACCAACTTGAATTTGTTTGATGCGAACTGTCGCGTCATCATACAAAAATTACGATGTCGTTTCACGACAGTACTTTTGTTTTTTGCGAGCAAAACATACTATTTTGTTTCGCGTCACTTGTTTGTTTCGTGCGCAGGTGTTTCAATTTGCGTGCAGGTGTGTTCGTGAAGCGACACTTGTTTAAGTCAACGTTTGGGGTTTGTTGTTTCGAAAGAAGAAGCGTGTGCGCCTTCCTTCTCGAACTTTCATTGAAGAGTGTACAGTCAGCTAGGGACAGACTTCGTCGCTACGCTAAGTCTTGCTTGTCTTATCTTGTTGTCTCTTAGTGCAGAGTAGCGAGTATATATAGGCAGCAGTGTACATGTGCAGAGTATCGAATTAATCGATTCGATCATTGAATCTCATATGATTGAATCATAGAGGATTAATCTTGGAGTAAGAGATTATTTAAAGAGAAGAGAGAAGAGAGAGAAGAGAGATGTTGTAAAGAGGCTTCGGCCAAGAACATTTATAATTCTTTTTGGCTGAATATTCCTCTTGTCTTTTATGAGCTTCCGCTGTGTAAATGATTTATGTTTTGTGAATTATTTTTAGTAAAACTCTTTTGCTTAAGATCCTACAAAAGTGACGCCCGCGAGATTTCTGGTCTATAATTGGATGAATAATAATACTGAAAGTCTAAAAAGACAAAGGTTTTGCCCAATCAATAACACTAGACGAAATGTTATTACGACAATACTAAAAAATATCTTTCATCCGTCTGCACATATCGGCTGCTAATTTGACTTTCGCGATTGAGAGGTAAAATTATCAATTCTCAGTGCAGGGTATCCACCCACAAATCAACGTGTGCGTGCAAAAAAGGTGTTTTACGCTGGGACTTCCAAGGTATCGCTTTTAGAGTAGAATTCCATTATTGCTTCGCGGATCTGAAAAAGTGGAATATCCAACGGCCAGGAATAACGCCTAAATTATAGGAGCCTTCTGAAGCTTTCTAGTAACGATGTTTCGGCTGGCAAAAAAATATTTAAGGTACGACTTTGTACGGCGCTGTACGAAAACGTACGGCGTCTAGTAACGAACCCCACTTTTCGTCTAATGGAATTCTACACTTAGTGTTAATGTTTTTTTCGCCACTTAAAACATTTTTTCTCCATACACGCTTGTCTGATTTTGGGTTTATGGCCAATATTGAGATCTTAGAATCTTACTGTCCGATTGGCGGTCTCCTTGTGAAAATCGGACAAATGTGTACGGAGAAAAGATGTTTTAAGTGGCGAAAAATATGTTTTGAAAGCGATACACGGTTTACTGTAGTGTGACAAGTTTTTTGCAGAATCCTCTAGTAATCAATCTCACCTATATGTTATATTTCTATTGTAACCAAGCAAGCGTGTGTTCAGACGTTAAAAATCGTCAAAGATTTTTCAAACGCAAAAATTTAATAAAATCTATACAGGCGGACAAAAAGTTAAAATTAAGATTTGTAAAAGCGTACGCAAATGATTTGTACGTCCATAACATAGATGTCCCGTGCACATATTTCGCATGGAGTAAAATGCACTACACTGTGAATCGTTATTAGCCTACAAGTTTTTTTAGCGTATAAGAATAATTATCGTTATGAACGCTTATTGGGAATTTGGATTTTTTCAAAAAAAACATATATTCTAATTATTTAATTATACTAATTTGGGATTTAAAAAAAAATACTCGCCGTAAATATATTTACACTATTATAGGTACATCTAGAAAACCTGACAAATCATACACAAATCGTACGTTCATACAGTCGAAACACGGTTGTCGGACGAATATGTGCGAACGTGATTTTTGACAACTCAATTTTATCCCCTTTTTAGAGCGCATATTCTCATGCGTCCGCGGTTACTAAAACTCATTAATTATACTTTTTCACTTAAAAAGGTACAATTTTGTACGATATGTCAAAACCGTACACCACACTATTTAAATGACAATGTACTTTCATGTTTTACGCAAATTGGAAAAGAACCCTAAATGGCGTAAAAGAAAAAACATAATAATTTATACTATGGAAGAATTTGGCAAAAATTCCATGTACCCGAATTAGCGTTCAATAAGCTAATATACAATTCACGGTGTACTAATACTATACTGTAACGATTAATACTAACGATTAATACTTACAGTGCGCATCGAACGATTTTGAAATGTTAGTTGAAAATGCGTACCACACTTTTGCGCCCGTACGTTTTCCGTACATTTACGTACAATGTTTGTAAATGTTCGTATTTCTAAGGTTATATAAGGGAAAATTTCAGTGTTTCTAGGGTAAAGTCTCGTATATTTCCGTATATTTCAATACAACTGCCTTACATTTTTCATACATTCACCTATAGTGTTTGTATAGTTTCGTACTTTTACGGTTATTTAGGGGGAATTTTAGGGTTGTTATGGTTCATTTCCGTACATTCCCGTATGTTTTAGTACAACTGCCTTACATTTTCTGTACTTTTACGGCGTACAATGTCCGTATAATTTTGTACTTTTTAGGGTTGTTGAAGGGAGGGTTTCAGGGTTGTTTGGGTACATGCCCGTACATTCTCAAATATTTTAGTACAACTTCCTCATATTTTTTCGTCCTTTTAGGGTTTTTAGTAGTGGTGTGTATTGGGTAGAAACTTATCGCGATAAAACCGATACCCATAGTTATCGGTTATCAAACGGTTAGGGGTACCAATATATCGCTTAAAATAGTACGAAATTTTTAGTACATAAAAAATGTACGAAATGCCTACGCAGATGTTGCAACGGTAAGGGACTGCGTGTTTCGCCCAACTCCCCACCTACCTTGCACTTCCTCTCCCAACCCAAGTCCCATCTCTTTCTGCCTTTGATGATCGCCTCATGGATGTCATTCACTCTTTCTTAGGTTGTGGGGCTTTTGATCGTGAGTTTGGGCCTACGGCGCGCATTGATGCATCCCTTCTTCTTTGGAGGTTGGCTGGGTTTACTAGCTACAACATGTGTGAGAGGGGTTCATTAACTAGGAAGTTCGTGTTTTATTGCTTCCACTCTTGCCTATCGTTTTTTGGCTAGGAATACTCTTGTTCTTGCGAATGTTGTCCTTCGTGTTTCGGAAAGTTTCTTCCGCTTTCACCTGTTCATTTTGGAGGCATCATGTTGTATTCCGCTGTATATGCGATTAGCTCCACCTTTGTTACAAAATCAGTTGCGTGTGGCCATGAATCCATTTTAGAAGGTTGTCGCCACCGCCAAATCCAAACTTCTTGAGGCGCTTCCCGCTGATTTTTCGCGTGCGGCTTTCGCTCTTGCACTATGCTTGGTAGAGGAGCTTAGCTATCGGCGACACCTATTTTATCCGCTCTACGTTTTACGCCGGCTCAATTCACCATCGCCCTAAAGTTCAGGCTTGGCCTCCCGCAGCCACCTTTGCTTGGTTCTCTAGTTTGCTCGTGTGACTGTCCCGGTGGCGTACATTTGCTTCATTGCTCCCACGGGGGAAAGTTGGTTCAAGCGCGTGACACTATTCCCGACACAATTGCGGCCCCAACGCTTCGAAAGAGGGATATTCAGTTCGACGTGAGGTTTCACGTCTGATTTACTGGCGTCCAGATTGATATTGGCCTGCTCGATGGTGCACGTCGTATATTTGGTGACGTTGTTTTGATGAACCTTGCCGCGGATACAGTTGATGGTCAAGCAACTCGACATGCTAGAGTGGCCGCACGCGACGAGGCTAAGGAGTGTGATCATGCACACCGAGATACTATAGGTGACTTCATTCAAATGGTGGCCGATGACTTTAATTGGCTATTTGGGTGTTGCTTTGAATGAGTTTCTCCATACTTGTGGTCGACACTCTTTTGAGAGACAAGACCTTGAGAGACTCTATGCTTTGGTCCTCACTTCTTTTTATCGTCAACTTTTATCTCTCGCGTTACACTGAGTGCAGACTACTATACGCCTTTGATCGGCTATTGCAGTAATGTATCGTCCGCGTATTCTGAAACGCACTCAACAACCTTTGCCAGGCTTAAGAGGGGAACTCAAGAGGTTGCTTTTTATAGATCTTTCATCATGTTAAGATTTGGTTAGGTAATATTAGTTTAGACACATTGTAAGTGTCTTTCCTTGCTTTGGTGATTGCAACTCTAAGTGACTGTTTTATGTCCACTTCCTTTGTGTTCATTTTTGTCACCTTGTTTTCCGATTTTGTTTGCTTGCCTCATCTAGTTTTTCACTTTTGGCTTTCCCGTCCACTTTTTTAATACCGTCGCACTTTCTGATCAAAGTCTTGTTTTTTTTTTTTTCCTACTACCCAAAATCACCTCCTCGACTTTCCCCCCATCTACATCCTCGTCCAAATTTATTTTTGACATCTTAAGAAAAAATGCAGATTTTGATATAAACCTATCGATTTAAAAAACAATATAACCCGCCTTCTGTTCTTCTCCAAAATAGATACGCATAAAAAAATGACAACCAGGTAAAGTCAAGTCAAGTTGAGTCAAACCAAACCAAATGAAGTCAAGTCAAGACAAGTCGAACCAAGTCGAACCAAGTCAAGCCAAGTCAAGTCAAACCAAGTCGACACAAGTCAAACCAAGTCGACATAAGTCAAACCAAGTCGAAACAAGTCAAGTCAAACCAAGTCAAGACAAGTCAAGTCAACTGTGAAATTCAAGTCAGAAAAGTCCGAGCTGAAATTGGGAATGGAGAAATGCAGCGATTTACGGATTATAAAAGAGTTTATAATTATATATCTCAAAATCACGAGGCAACTCCAAACCAAAAATGTAAAAATCATCTTCTTTTCAAACATTTGAAAAAGCATGTGAAGTCACACAACAGATGTTCTACGCAGGTTTATATGCACTAAAGAAAAAAAAAAAACAATGAAATTGAAATACATGACTACAAAAGCTTTAAAACCTCCATACAAAACAAGGGATTTTAGGGTTTTAGAGATTTTAGGGTTTTCACCACAAGCAATGTCATTTGCAGTTTTTTACATACAATTTTCTCTGTAAAATGCCTTCAATACAAGACTCAAATACTGTTTCCATTTGCAGTTCTTTACATGATTAATCCTTCAAAAGTAAGACCCAAAATACTGTTCCCAAGATTGAATTTATCTTATCTGTACAAAGCTGCGAATTCTTCTTCTCCCTCCTTACTTCCATAACTTCTTGAGAGACATATTCTTATCCGTATCCTTCTTCATGACTTTAGCGACGGCCATTTCAAAGTCTTCCTGCGTCACGTGCACTCGTCTCTCTCGAAGAGCAAACATACCGGCTTCAGTACAAACAGCCTGCAAATTTTAGCATATATTAGACATTATTGAACATTATTGAACATTTTTAAATATCATTATTCATTAAACATTATTAGACATTATTAAACATCATTGAACATCACTATTAAACATTATTAAACATTATTAAACATCATTAAACTTTATTAAACATTATTAACCATTGTTAACCATCATTAAACATTATTAAACATTAATAAACATTATTTTACATTATCAAACATTATTAAACATTTTTAAACATTATTGAACAGTATTGAACATAATTTAACATTATTAAACATTACTAAGCATAACTAAACATTATTAAACATTATAAACATAATTGAGCATTATTAAACAATATTACATGTTACCCATGTAACAAGTTTCATAAAATATATGATCAGTACCAGCTTCAATACGAACAGCTTGCAAATTACAACATACATAATAAACAGCATTAAATACTTTTCTTCAAGTTTCATCTAATATATAATCAGCAATACTCATTTATCAATCAATTCATTCGTGATTTTAATATTTTTCTCTTGAACAAAACTGTAACTTCCGGCAAGTACAATTATTACAATCATTATTGGTGATAAAATGTTAATCGGCAATGAGCCACGGTATACACGAATAGGTATGAAAAAGATACAGGCAGTACAACATTTCAGTATGGAAAGATAATTTAAGAGAGAAAGGGAGAGATGGAGGGAGAGAGGGAGCGCGAAAACTTGGCGAAATCTCATCCTGGAATGAATTAGATTTCGTAAAATCTCACAGAATAGGATCTCGCGAAACAAGTGAAATGTCTTCTCAAAAACCTAATTTGGCCTTTTGTCATTTACTGGCTTGGCGTTATTTTTGGATTTTATTGCCAAAATTCTGATATTTATATTGCATCAAAAAATAAATTTTAGGGTCAATAAAACCTGATTATCACATTGAAAAAAAAAAGGCGTCCAAACGGGAACTCTATTACACAACCAAATTCTGGAATAACAATATGCTAATTATACACAATTGTACGTTACTTGTAAAAATCCTTCTCAATACTATAATTAACATAGAGGAGAGGGGAGAGGGGAGAGGGGAGAGGGGAGAGAGAAAGAGAGAGTGAGAGGAAGAGAGAAGCGAATCACCCACCTTGAGCTCTGCTCCAGATGCTCCGTGCATCTTCTCTGCAACTTTCTTTAAGTCGATTCCTCGCATAAGATTCATCCTCCGAGAGTGAATCTTTAAAATATCGAATCGAGACTGTTAAACACAATTACCACAAAAAAAATAAAAAAATCAGTTTCCAGAATCACCTGACAGTCAGTTTTGATGCATATTCTCAATTGAACTTAAACTCCCACAAGTACAATTACAGAAGCAATGAAAAGGAATGTATACACACCCCTTCAGTGGGATTGGGAAACTCAATTTTACGGTCGATACGTCCTGGCCTGAGAAGAGCTTGGTCCAAAATATCAATTCTGTTTGTGGCCATTAGAACCTGTGGAAACAGTCCAGGCTCGAATCAACAATCACATAAACAAAAAAAAATCTACGAGAGAAAAAGAAAGATTAAATGAATTGGATAAATAAATGGATGGAGGATGGAGGTTGGTGACAGGTTGACGTTGACAGACCGGTGCCAGACGGGAGACAGAGGGAGAGAGAGAGACATGATAAGAGAGAGGAGGAGGAGGGTTGGAAGCTTCAAATCCATCGAGCTGATTGAGGAGCTCCAACATAGTACGCTGTACTTCACTGTCTCCTGTACCGCTCCCGGCCTCCATTCGGGCGGACCCAATGCTGTCAATTTCATCCATAAAGATGATGGAAGGGGCATGCTCTCTGCAGAAAAACAAAAAAAAGGAAAAAGGTAAGAAAAGAAAACCCCACACATATCATTCAGGCTCCTAACTCAGCTTCGCGGATCATTCATTCGCTAAAAACCCCAAAAACACTTCAAAAAAGAAAAAATAGCTTCTTATCCACAAAAATGATGAAGGGAAGTGTACTTACCTTGCCATGACAAACAGCTCTCGGACCATTCGACTTCCTTCTCCGATGTACTTTTGGACAAGCTCCGACCCGGAAACCCTAATAAAAGTACAATCGGTGTGATGGGCCACTGCCCTCGCTAATAATGTTTTGCCTGTCCCTGGAGGGCCGTAGAGGAGAACTCCCTACAATTTCACCATAAACCTTGATAAAGAAAAGTCAACGAAAAGTCAACAACTTCATGGTCCACCAAAAGCCAATAAGAACTATTTGATGTCAAGGGACATGAATAACCTCCATAATCAACATACATCAAAAGAAAAAGAGCTCCAATGTTCCGAGGCAATCGTTGACAGTTTTATTATATCTTCCGATGAGAGTAGAAGTGAAAAGAAACAAGTTGTATGAAATCTTAACGTGTGAGCAAATGTGAAAAGAAACAAGTTTTATAGAATCTTAAAACGTGAGTAAATGTGAAAGTAATATATGTGAAAAGAAACAACATACCTTGGGCTGGGCAATACCGAGGCTCTCAAAGAGCTCTGGATGTTTGATTGGGAGCTCTATCACCTGCAATCCTCCCATGGAAAAAGAAACCTACATCATTTATTCTGATATCTCACTCCTTCTAACGCCCCAGCAAAAAAATGACATCTTTTCATCTAACCTCGCACTCCTACAGCCTTCCGGTGCTAAAAAGTCAATAACACAATGAAGACAAGCATTAAAACAAGACTGCAGTTTAAGGAAGGTGACAATCTGTTTAATTCTGTTTTTGAGAGTCCCATCCTTGCAATAGCATATAGAAATGCATTAACTTCCAGCAAGGAGAGAAAGAAGAGAGAGAGAGAGGCACAGAACCAGCCTCACTTATCTCAGCAAAGAGAGAAAGAGAGCGAGAGAGAAAGAAAGCAAGGGAGAGAAAGAGAGGGGAGGGGAAGGGAGAGAGAACCAACCTCTTTGATATTAGCAGAGAGTGAGAGAGAGAGAGTGAAAGAGAAAGAGGGGCGAGAACTAACCTCTTTGATCTCCTTGATCTGTTGATCCAGTCCTCCGATCATATCGTATGTCGAATCAGGAACTTTCTCGACTTTCATAAGACTTACAAGAGGATCCACTTTGCTGGGAAGAACCAAGTGAAGGACATAGCTGTCATTTCTGAGGGCCACTCGAACAGTCGGTTGGATCTGAGTCATCTCTATGTTTTTGTCGATATCCACAACATATTTGCCCTCCGGATGTACCTGCGTGTATTTTATCGCACAGAGGTTTCACATACTGTAAAAATTCCATAGAAAAAAGGTCATGTCTACATTGTTGTCTACGTTTTTGTCTACATTTTTCTCTACGTCTTTGTCGATATCCACGACATATTCTGTTTATCACTCATAGACTTCAAAAATTCAGCAAAAGGGGTAGAGTATATCACTGAAGTTGATAAAAATAGTACAAAAAAAAAAACTCTGGATTAAGAAAAAACACGTCCATAAAAAAACAAAAAAAGGGGAACGCTCTAAGTCTAGTCGAGTTGACATATAAAAAATCCTAGTAATAGTCTAGTCATGTCTTGCACTCTTCATACACTCTTAAAATGTGTGTGTGTGTGTGTGAGAGAGAGAGAGAGAGAGAAAGAGAGAGAGAGAGAGAGGGGTGGTTCAAAGAAGTAAAATTTACATAAAACTGAAAAGAATTGACATGTCTACGCTGATCTTAAGTAAACCCTGTTAAAAAAAATCACGCCAGAGACAAAACTGCATTTCGCATCGCTATCAGCATTGATAACTCTTATTCGAGTGCATTTTTCTTACCCAAAATCATAAATAAGTGTTGAAAACACTAAATGGCCCATAATGAGAAATGTGGCAAAACATAATTTGGTGTCATCGATTCTAATAAAGTATTAATTAACTCAGAGTGTGTTAAATAATAATACTCTAGTTAGTGATGTACAGTGTAACATACAATCTACAATAAAAAATATGAAACTCACAATAAATAAACTTGGACACACAAAGTTTGTCACAATTTCCAAATTTGATCATTCAAATTTCATTTTTGAGCTGGACTCTATAAAGATTCTGACAGAAAAAGTTAAAATGATATTTCCGCTGTGACATAACAGCAACTGTAAATTTAGTTTCGCTCAATCGAGTTTGACTCTATCTTTGTAAATATTGGTGTTGTATACCAAGGACATTTTCTTGATATTTGATGCCGGGCATATTTTTGACCCTCCATACACGATGCAGTACCTCTTTCCATATTAAGCTCGATATTTGCTAATCGAGGAAAAAAAAAAGTGGACAAATGAAAAAAAAAAACCTTGACCGTCTATACCCAAACAAAATTATATGGACAGACACGATTCGAGAGTCAAAAGGTCATCCTCTAACCATATCAGAGTGCAAATTTATCTTTGTCCATCCGGCGTAAAGTATAAGTATTTCATTGCTCTATATGATTCAATATGACTATCCTCCAGATTATTTAACTAGTTTGAGGCACAAAACGACAAAGCATTCAGGCTTTGCCGGATACTGTAGCAAGCTATCGACATAATATTAAATGGCTGAAGCATACTCAATTGTTTGGCGAATTTGTCTGTAATCTCCACTACGGTGTGTCTGTGATCTCCTGGCCAAGCCTGCTTCACATTTTGACGGTTTTTCCTTTTCTGGGTTTCCTCCGGCAGGTCCTAGGTACCTTCCGCAGGTACCATACCTTAATATATATACTATATACTATATACGATATGCTATATACTGTACAGACTGTATACCGTATATTATATTCCGTAAACCGTATAGTGTATACTGTAGTGTTGTGTATCGGTAGCCTCTTATCAATAATTGATATGTACCTTTTTTCTGACCTACCGATAATCGATAAATCGTTTTGATATATCGGTAAGGGAATTATCGCGATAATTTACCACTATATCGGTCCAATATGCTGATAAAAGATTATCGCGATACTCCGTACTAAGTCCATACTGTAGTTCCGTACTTTTGTTCTACAAAGTACGGACTGGATTGTGATATATACTACCCCCCCCGCCCCCCTTCCCCCCTCCGATATATCGGCGATAACAATTTGTTGGTCTCGGAGCTATATATCAGGCCCCCTTGGTTACTGGGAGCTATAAAAATTAAACCGATACACAACACTAATATACTGTATGCTATATACTACAAACTGTATACATATCGCGCATCTCAGGGTCCTTACGCAGACACTGTACCTCCAGTACTATATACTATGTACTATATACCCTAGGTACTAGATACTAAATACTGTATACATATCGAGTATCAATCAGAATATCACACGGGATACTGTATCGCGATACAGATCACATGCGATACACTAGCGGTAAATCGAAAATAAATCGATACAACATACGACACTACAACGCGAATCGTAATTAGAGTAAATAACGCTAATTCGGTCGCCCTAAATTTTGACTCTATCGCGTTAAATAGAGTAAATGATTCTAAATTTTTCATTATACTTTTTAAGGTAAGGTTTAATTAGCGTAACAAAATTCTAATATAGGTTCGTTTTAAATAGTGTGGAGTACGGACGACCTCCGACCGTGCAAAATTGTACTTTTATAAGTAAAAAGGTACAAATAATGATTTAATACAGGCCGTTATCATGTAACTGCGTTTTAACAAACCGCGTAGTGCAAACGTCATAGTGACGATATACTGTACGTTTTGTCAGATTCTCTACGAATACCTTATTTACAGTAGAGATATTAGCGTGCCAAATTAGAGTGAAATTCCTTATTGAAAAAGTTCTATCACACAAATTAGAGTTAATAACTCTAATTATTTTATTCTCTTTTTTTACTCTAAGTTTTTCTTTACTCTAATTACGATTCGCGGTGTAGTGTTATATAAAGTAAAATTACTTATGAATGCACGTATAAAAATGTATAGAAACAGGCGAGCATTTTAGGATTTTTCCAGGGTTTTATTTCAGGATTTTTTAGGGTTTTTGGATTGTGTTTCTTAGGGATTTTTAGGGTTTCCTTGAGATTTTTAGGGTTTCCTTGAGATTTTTAGGGTTTCCTTGAGATTTTTAGCGTTTCCTTGAGATTTTTAGCGTTTCCTCAGGGTTTGGTGAGGTAGTTGCGAGAAGGAGAGTGTATATTGACTATTGTTGACTACAACGTTGTCAGATCTTTTCCAAAATCCTGGTCGAAACCACGAACCACAAACAAAACTATTGCAGAATTAACTGTATGACACTGATTGATGGCCTTCTGAACCCAAGTATCCACACTATCTCTGCCATTAACAATATAGACCACATTAAGTGCCCGATTGTGGGAAAAAAATTTGTAGGACTGTAATAATTGCGGAGAGTGAATTTAAAGAATTAAAAAAAAATTAGTCACGTTCATCATTGCAGGCCATATAAAGATGACAGTTTAGACTTACACTCTATATTGAATAAAAATAATAATAAAACATGGCAAAATTTATCATTCTTGGCATTCAAGAGGTTTGGCAAAAAAAAAACTTTTCCAGAAAAAACAAAAAAAGGGGGTACCTTGACAAGAACTTTTGTCTTTCCCATAACCTTCACCACCTCCCCCACATAAGATCCAGGCTCCTGTAAAAGCTGGAGCTCCTCTCTCAACATCCGAACTGATAAAGGAAAAAAAAAAAAGAGAGAGAGAATTATTCAATATATAATGTAGCATTTGAAACTCCATGATTACCATAAATTGTAAGGTAGGTAATAAATGGCATACGTCAAAAACATTAACAAAAACGAATAAAAAAATGCAAAAGTACACTTTTCACGGATCAAAGCAGTGATATTACATTTCTATTAAAAGTACAGAACTATCTATTAACCTATGAACTAAGGGTGAAAGAAAATTAAACAAAAAGGACAAAAGGGAGATAAAAGAGAGATAATAGAAAAGGATAAAGGACAGATAAAAGAAAAGGATAGAATATCACATATGAGACTGAATAAAATAACAAACAAACAACAAACAAAATCCATTTACAAACAAACAGATAAAACATAAACACAAACCAAACCATTGAAAAAGATCTCAAAATAAACAAACAAAAACACGACAAGGACTTCAAACATCCATAAAAGATAAAATATTAAAACCTTAATAAAAGCTCACCTTTAGAATTTAAGTCATTCCGTTGAGCTTGTAGACGTCTCAAGTTATGTGTCTTGTCACGCAACTGAAGCTCCAACTGTTCTATGCGTCCCTTGTAATACGACCGTAATCCATCGCCAGTACTTCGCCCCATAATGAAGCAAAAAGAGCAAAAAAAATGCAAAAAAAAGCAACAAAAATGACTTACAAAGAAGAAAGATATGGCAGTTTGAAACCTCTTGCTGAAGGAAATGCGAGATTAGGGTTTCCAAAAAGTTGGATGGGAATGAACAGATCTATGACTCCAAAACGAAACGAACGTAAAATACGGAAATAAAATACAGATACAGTACACGTTTTGTACACCGTACATTATTCAATATGTGCGTACGCCTACGTCGTACTACAGTACAGTACTGTACTGTACTGCAGCAAAGGTCGGGGTCTTTCCGGGCAAATCAGAAGCTACACCGTGAATCGTTATTAGCCTTATGTACTCTATATCGGCACCTCAAAATTTTGACATTGATACTTTAAATAGAATATATAAAACTATTAAAGGAAGTGGACCATAATCTGCCACTTACGTCATTTTGTCAGAAAACGTACGTTTGAAGTACATACAGGTACAAATAAAGCACCGTTGAGTACAAATTTGACGGTCAATCGGTTGAACAACTTTGACTTTCAAAATATTGTTTCAACCGCTTAAACTTATGCCGCGCTTGCGAACGTCGACCGTCAAAATAAATTTAACAATTCACACGGCCGGCGAACGTTTACGGTAACAAAACTGCGGCAACCACATGTAAATAAAAAGTGTTGCAGACAGTCACTTTTTGTCGTTATGTGAGCTCCACGGTGAAATCACTTAGGGCGTGTTCCCATGTAACCGATATTTTGAAACGTTATTTTGGAATTTAGCGCTGATTTTACGGTGTACTTTTCAAAGTGTGCCTATGTGAATTGTTACTTGCGCGTTCATTATTTTGAATATGTGGCAGCTGTACACGTCGCCAATACTTGCGAAACCCAAACTGCTGACATTTGTAGACGCCAACGATCTCGGAACAAACTGCGGCATTTGTACGCCGCAAAGAGCTCCTGACATACTGGGACAATTGTCGACGCCAACTGTCATTTGTTGAAGCCCACACGTGAACGACATAAGCAATCGCCTACGTCTACAAAATGACATTTGTAGACGCCCACAAGTGGACAACATAAGCAAACGGACAAACACCTTTTTTTTCGTGTACCCTCCCAACCGCAAAAAAAAAATTGAAAACGTTTGACGCATGCAATCCAGGTTTTCCATTCGTCAATAGGGTAGTATTTTGACTAAAATCAGATCGCGATTTGATTCCAGTGCAAGTGTGAAGATGAGCTGGAAGTGGGTCGCGATGATAATAACGCCAAATTGCCGTACCTTCCAAGTTCCAAGATGACGCAAAATATACTTGTGTTTTTGCCCATTTTTCGTACGGCGTAATATTTTCTCGTTGGAAGTCCTATTTTCTGTGAAAACGACGGAAAAAAACCCTTACTTGAACACATGGGAACACGCCCTTAAAGGGTGTGCCCATGTAACCGAAATTTTGAAACGTTACTTTGGAATTTAGCGCAGATTTTACGGTGTACTTTTCAAAATGTTCCTATGTCATTCATTACTTGCACTTTCATTACTTCAAATTTATGACAGTCGTAGACGTCTACAATATGTGCGACAGACTACGAAACGAAATGTAGATTACTGCGAAACTTCCTAAAATAAGTGACGTCGACAAAAGCGGCGACGGTTGTAGACGTCGAGGTTTTTCTGACATCGTAGATGTTTGGGGTTTTGACGTTGCGAAGTCACGCCACGCTATAACGTCATTAGTACGTAAACATTCCGCCATGGCTTCCGATTTCTTTTATTTATCTTTTATCATTCGATATGCCGTCAAACTACGACTAAAGATATTCAAAAAAAAGATAAAAAAAAAAAAATTTCATTTTAAACCATCATTGCCGCATTTCATTTAGGGGAGAGAAATAAGAGCGATCGAGTGAGAAAGAGGAAGAGAGACGAGGACGACGTAAACTTTTGCAAAGGACCCATGAAGGAAAGTGGAGGTCCGCGACCCCTGCAAGTTTTTTTCCGTACAAGTTTGTCATTTTCTTATGTGCATGCTCGTGACAGCAGTGAAAAAAATAGCGTGTACTTTCCTTCGTGCAAATTTTTTTGAAAACGTTTGACGCATGCAATCCAGGTTTCCTATTCGTCAATAGGATGTTATTTTGATTAAAATCAGGTCGCGATTTGATTCCAGTGCAAGTGTGAAGATGAGCTGGAAATGGGTCGCGTTGATAATAACGCCAAATTGCCGTACCTTCCAAGTTCCAAGATGACGCAAAATGTACTTGTGTTTTTGCCCATTTTTCGTACGGCGTAATATTTTCTCGTTGGAAGTCCCATTTTCTGTGTAAACGACGGGAAAACACCCTTACTTGAACACATGGGCACACGCCCTTAGCCGCAAAATTGAAAATTTAATCGTCTAAGCGTTACATTGAACTTAGACGCAAAGTGAAACGAAACCTCTTGAAACTGAAGTACTATAAGCTTCGAACTGAACGCACGAAACGAAATAAACTTTTATAATAAAACGAACCATATCATTTGAAATTAAATGAAAAAAATGCGCGTCGTCACGCGCGACGAAATCGAGCCACACTATCTACGAATCAACAGTCTTACATCGACAGCGAAGTGTTAAGATATTGGGCGAATCGGCGTCGGCCGCAATCGCGCCGTCAAATGTTTTGTTCGGTTCGCGTCAGTTATGTTTTGTTTCGTTCAATACTGAACTTTTGTGTCGGTTCGGTTTGGTGCGAGCGCCGAGCGATATTCATTTGTATGAATCGCACGTTGGTCGATTTCGAAGAAATGCTGGTTCGAGAAGCGTGACGCGATTTTTTCGTCCGCGGAAGTATTTTGTGTGTGCGACGAAACGGCAATATTTTCGTACGAGACTTAGGGTGCGTCTCTATGTACTTCAAACTTAGAGATTTTTTTTTGTTTTTTAGCGCAGATCCGGCGGACCCGGATTTCGGGTGTCCCTATGTGTACCAAACGAAATTGTCACTTAGGGCGTGACGATTGTATACGTCGACAATGCCCGTGACGGCTGTCAACGTCTACAATCTGTGATGACCCACGTCATTTTTCGTAACTGCTTGTGACTTCACGTGACTTTTCGTGACATTGTAGACCTACCGCCCTCCAGCCTGTGCCGTTTCACGGTTGAAGAAGATGCGTTTTGACTTTGCGTCTATTGTCGGCTCGACGTGAAATGGCATCGGTTCCTTGAGACCCCTGCAAAAAAAAAAACCGTACCGGATGGAAACAGACAAAACAAAACAAACTGTGTACTTCTCTTTGTGGTATTAGACAAAAACGGACAAAACATAGCGAATCGTGTACACTTCCACGTCGCTTGAATTCGTTTGAAGTTTTTGAACAAAACAATACACGTGCGAATACGTGTCCTATTTGTTTATAGAAAATCCCTAATTTTAAAACACATCGGCCCTGTATTTTAAAGATAAGGTTGAAGATGACGTTTTTTGTCGTCGAAGTGGGTCGAAAAACACAAGACGACAACATGTAGTACATTTTAAATTCGATGATGACGCAAAATGTACTTCTCTTTTTTTCTATTTTATTGTACAGTTGAAACTTACGCGGTACGGCTCTAAGTTTTACAGGAAAACGACAGAATAAAACCCTTACTTATTCAAAATAATGAACGCGCAAGTAACAATTCACATAGGCACACTTTGAAAAGTACACCGTAAAATCAGCGCTAAATTCCAAAATAACGTTTCAAAATATCGGTTACATGGGAACACGCCCTAAGTGATTTCACCGTGGAGCTCACATAACGACAAAAAGTGACTGTCTGCAACACTTTTTATTTACATGTGGTTGCCGCAGTTTTGTTACCGTAAACGTTCGCCGGCCGTGTGAATTGTTAAATTTATTTTGACGGTCGACGTTCGCAAGCGCGGCATAAGTTTAAGCGGTTGAAACAATATTTTGAAAGTCAAAGTTGTTCAACCGATTGACCGTCAAATTTGTACTCAACATTGCTTTTTTTGTACCTGTGTGTACTTCAAACGTACGTTTTCTGACAAAATGACGTAAATGACTGTGCGCAACCATAACAGTCACTGTCATAATAAGTTCCCTAAAACAATTAGCAACATTTACGCTATTTGAGAATGTCGTTTTTTTTTAAATAATTTTTATTCTAATTTTTCGTATACTCTAATTTGAACACTGCTTTGTAAAAAAAATTGGAGCATAATATCTCCACACTAAAATATGTGCATTTACAAGATTGTTCACATCGTACGCCGTCGCGATTTTTTGACATCCGCGTATGCCGGAAAATATTTAGGCAATTACATGTTAGCGCGACTACGGGACAGCGTGAATGCTATTTATGTAGTTTTCTACTTGAAAAAGTACAAAATAGTACGTCTATGACATTTCGTACACCACACTATTTATCATGGAACCTTATTAGAGTCATGAATCCTATTTAATGGGATACCTCAAATAACGTGTATAAACATTTAAAATGTTTAATTCTATATGAGAATTTGCCCAAAAAAACAGGGTACCTCAATTAGCATTCAACACGCTAATAGCGATTCACGGTGTAGCTATGTTCGTATCGTACCTTTACCCGATGGTATACTGCAGTTCACTAGTCCTATAAGAACCAGAGGTCGCAAAAGTCAAATTTTTACATAACCGAAACCAACCGTTTTTTTTTTCAAAATCAGAGTAACCGACGCCCGACCGGGTGATGTCACGCTCCAAAATTGTTAACCGTTAACCGACCGGCGTTAATGAATATAAAAGTTAACCGAAACTCGATTTCTCGCGACTAACCGTGCCCGCCCGTAATCGAAAAAAGTACAAAAAAAAATCTTAGTTTTTCACGATGTATGAATAAGGGTATGGTTACATCATACGAAAAGTGAGGTTTAATACATAATTTTGTAGTTGCCCGTACCATGCTGTACTATATTTTTGTGAGTTTCTTGAAAACAACATTACAGCAATTAATATTACGATTGTCCAAGTATCCGGGAGAAGACATTGGTTGTCCAATTACATTTTGGTCTTCATCTGCGAAGCAATCGCTCCATCCGCCTCTATTTTGGTGAATCCACCTCGCGGAGGTGGGTTCGCCAATACAAAACCAGTCAATTCGCTACACCTGGACGAGAGACACGTGCGTCGATGAAAAATGAAAATTTTCACACATCCCCAAAGTCACGTGCCTTCGGACGAGGTGACCGTAAAATCTTTGCCGAAAAGAAATACGGTTTTTTCCTGAAAATTAGCAGAGTGAAGGAGATCTCTAAGGTACATTGATGCGGTACACTTGCGAAGTTCACGTACGTATTACGCAAGTACGGATTTACATACGAAAATGGTCGGTTTGCAAATCTTTGACAATTTTAGAGATTTGATTGTCAACTTACGTGGAGCCACTCAAATCAGAACATGTATGTAAAAACTTATTTGCATACGATATGCGATGTAACTGAGGCCTCTGTGGGTATATCTCCATGTTCTTGTAACTTAGTGAGCTTACTTTGTATTTTTGGGCAGATCCGCCAGACCTGGTTTTCAAGTGTCCTTATGCGTAAGAATGTAATCTTAACTTACGTTTGTGACGACTGTATAAGTCGACAATACCTGTGACGGTTGTCAACGTGTAAAATCTGTGTTGTCGCACGTTATTATTTGGAACTGATTGTGACGTCGCATGTCTTACCGTGACATTGTAGACGTATCGCATTCCAGCCTGTGTCGTTTCACGGTTGAAGAAGATGTGTTTTGCCTTTGCGTCGCCTGTCCACTCGACATGAAAAGGGCATCGAAATTTTGAGACCCCTACAAAAAAAAAATCCGTACTGGACGAAAACGAACAAAACCAAACAAATTGTGTACTTCTATTCGTCGTATTGAACGCAAACGAACAAAACATAATGAATTCCGTACTTGTCTTGTCCTTGGAAATCGTATGAAAATTTTCGAAAATTACGGCACGTGCGAATACATGTTCCTATTTGTTTATCGAAAATACCTAGTTTTAAAACACATCGCCGATGTGTTTTAAAGATAAGTTTGAAGATGACGTTTTTTGTCGTGGCCGTGGGTTGTATAACACAAGACGACAAATTTTCGTACATTATACGTTTGAGGGTGACGCAATTTGTACTCTACAAATTTGCGATTCGTTCGTACGGTTGCAGCTTAGGCAATACGACGCTAAGTTTTACAAGAAAAAGACAGAAAAAAACTCTTACTTATGCACATGGGGACATACCCTAATAAATAAGTTTTGTTGTCCGTACTATTACACAGACCTCCTGGTGTAACCATACCCTAGGCCAATAATTACGATTTGTCGTGTTCCCTAAGATTTGTGAAATGAATAGTGTTGCTACCGTGTCAGATTTGCGACGCTAATCATGATGTCACGTGTTTCCACGATACCAAAGAGTACAAAGTACATTAATGTTGGATTGTATGGACAGTACAAAATTTTCATTTTTTTCGTTTTTCGCTTGATGACCGTAACCGACTTTTTTTATTTTTCTGGTGAATCAACCGCCCGCAACCGCCCGGCCCCCAAAATTTGGCAACCGAATCCGTTGCGGATTCGGCGCGGGCGGTCGGTTAACGGTCGGTCACGGTTTCGGTTGACCGTTTGCGAACTCTAGGTAAAACCACGAGCGTTTTGGATTTTAAGCTAACCATACATCAGTTCGAACAAAAAATCGTACCGTAAGATCGTCCTGTAAATAGTGTTGGGTATCGAGGACCTATTGCCGATATTCGATATACATCGAATTTGAGGTACCCGATAATCAATATATCGCTTCGATAAATAGAAAAGCCAAATAGTGCGATATTTTTGCGATATATACAAATATTTCTTATTGTTATTTTTTTTCCCCCAATTTTTTTTCAAACACCTCCTCCCCCCCTCTGGCGCACGCTCAGTTGGGGGGGTGGGGGGGGTATATGATTTTACGTGCAACTTTTTGTACGATTTTCCGTACTTAATCTGTACGACACCCGCCTTTTACCAAATAAATCGCTAGGATTTATGTTGGTCCCGATACTATATATCGAGGACCTTGACCGATCGATATTCGATAAATTGAATATCAAAATTATCGCGATATGATTTCACCCGATACCCAACACTACCTCTAAAGCATAGGACAGCCAAAAGCTACATATCTCAAAACTCAAGCTACATGTCTTTACACTACACCGCCAATCGCTATTAGAGTAAAGGAATATATAGTGTAAAAAAATTTAGTGTTATTAACGCTAATTAGGAACAAAAAAACAAAAAAAAACATATTCACTACACCGCGAATCGTATTTAGACTAAATAACGCTCATTCGGTCGCCCTAAATTTCGACTCTATCGCGTTAAATAAAGTAAATGATTCTAAATTTTTCATTATATTATTTAAGGTAAGGTTTAATTAGCGTACAAAATTCTAATATAGGTTTGTTTAAATAGTGTGGAGTACAGACGACGTTCGACCGTGCAAAATTGTACTTTTATAAGTAAAAATGTAAAAATGATGATTTAATACATGTCGTTATCATGTAACTGTGTTTTAACAAACCGCGTAGTGCAAACATCATTGTGCTTAACTGTACGTTTTGTCAGATTATCCACGAGTACCTTATTTACAATAGAGATATTAGTGTGCCAAACTAGAGTACTTAAATAGATTAGAGTAAAATTCATTTTTTAAAAAGTTATACCACACAAATTAGAGTTCAAAACTCTAATTATTTTGTTCTCTTATTTTACCCTAATTTTTTCTTTACTCTAATTACGATTCACGGTGTAATTAATCACTAACTCTAGTTTGGGTTTTTTCGAATAGTAAATACCCGCCGTGTCAATGTCTACATCAATATATGTACAACATCTGACAATTCGTATGCCAAAATCTGAATATTCAAGTTTGCGTCTCTTTCTCCAGTGCACATTCACATGCGTGTGCAATTATATTAAATGACTTTTTGTACATTTATATTTTAAAAAAGTACGTTTGGTACGGACAAACACTATCCGTACACCGCATTATAAACATCGCAGTGTACTTCATTTATTAATGTTAATTAAAAAAAAAACCATAAAAGGTGTAAAGGAAAAAATAGAATTATTGATTGTATTTCAGGTTTCAAAAATTTAAAGAAAGGCACTGAATTAGCATTATTTACTCTGATTGCGATTGGCGGTGTACAACGCCGATCACTATTAGAGTAAAAGAATAAATACTATACTGTAGCGTAAAAAATAATTAGTGTTATTAACGCTAATTGGAGAAAAAAAAAAACATATATACTAATGAATCACTAACTCTAATTTGGGTTTTTTCAAATAATAAATGCCCCTCGTATTGATGTCTACATCATTCTATGTATCTGTACAAAATCAAACAATTCGTACGCCAAAATCAGAATATTTGAGTTTGAGTCTCTTTTTCCAGTGCACATTCACATGCGTGGGCAGTTACATTAAATGACTTTTTGTACATTTGTATTTCAAAAAAGCACATTTTGGTACGGAAAAACTTGTCCGTATACCACACTATAAACATTGCGGTGTACTTCCGTTATTAACGCTAATTAAAAAACAACCCTAAAAGGCGTAAAGGAAAAAATATAATTTTGGATTGTATTTCAGGTTTTTTTTTTTAAAGGGCACCGAATTAGGGTCTAGTTCCACCAGTCGTTTTTGTAATCGTACGGCCAACAGGCCGGGTTAATAGAGTCGATGTTTGGTCACAAAGAGTCTCTAAACCACATGTTAAACATTGAATGGCACCACGTGGGTTTTGACCAGTTCTTTAAAATCTTTTAAAAATCTTCACAGCGACAAACTTCACTTCAATTATTCACTTGCGTACCATGTATCTGCGTTGCCAAGTCATAATACTAAAAAACCTTTGTACTTTTTGCAAACGCCTGAAACTCTGAGACCTCCATAAGTCCTCAGAGTGGACAGCTTCCAAGAAGCCTCTAGGATAATCCTGACCCCTTTGTGTTTAAGCAAAATAACTGCCACCCTGGCAGACAAAAACTCTGACCAACTTCACCCCTGTGAAGACAAGACTCCCCTGAGTCGATAGCAAAAAGAATCTCTGAATTTGCTCCCCTGAGCAGTAAGTTATGGAGGGTCAAAGTTGACCTTTTGTACAGAAGCTCTCTGGGAGAGAGGGTCCTATCTTCTAATTTTTCTAAGTCCTATCTCTCTCACAGACTCTATCTACTGATGTACGGAACCAATCAGAATTGAGTTCCGTACGCAAAAGTACAGCTGCCGGTGTACTTTATGTACGGATATTGTACGACATGGCCAAAATGTCGACACATGTCAAATCCGGATTCGGTGTCATAATCTCCGGAGTTTCCACAATCCAACGGAATTTTGCCACGCGTCATCCGATGTGGCGATGGCCACAAACCGCCGAAATCTTCCTCCGCGATCTCGGCGCTAATCCCGGCCGTCCGATTAAATTCGGCTTTAATCGTAGCCGTAATAAATACATGCGCGGTATTTGTTTCATTTACGAAACAAATGCGCGGTACTGATTTATGTCCGTACCGTAAGTCGTACATTACATATTACTGGATCTATGTATCCCGTAATTAATTCTAGTTAAATGGTTTATCGCTTGTATACATATATAAATAATTATCAAACTATATGCTAGGTAACACTATCGCTAGACGAAACGGCTAAGGCTACCGGCTACATTGTGTCTGCCGGCCGGCAGGTACAAGGATCAAATCCTGCCGCCGGCACATACATTTTAATTAAATATATAAACCCTAATATAAAATTCCCGTAAACCTCAGGATAGCCAAGGTAGCCATGGCTCTAGCTTCCTCTCCACTTTCTCAGTGACTGCGACAAGTTTGAGAGTTGGAGAGAGAAGTTAGAGATAGACTGCCTCGACTTCTATATTTCTTTTCAGACCTAGAAAATACTAATAAAACCATTAGTTTCTACACTCCCCTTATTTTCTAGTCAATCTTTAATTTCAGACCACACTTCTCCCTGCAAAAAATTAGCTTAGGGGAAGGCACAGGTTTGGTCATCATATCTGCTACCATCTCACTATCTGGTCTGTACTCTAAACTGATTATTTTGTTTTCTACTTTCTCTCTAACAAAGCTGAGTCTGATGTCCATGTGTTTGGCTTTAAAATGGTGTTTAGGATTGGCAGAAATAGCGATTGCTGCCTGATTATCACAAAATATTTTCTGCACACCACTCTTAAGGTGACCAAGCTCACCAAGCAAAGACTTGACCCACATCAATTCTTTTACAGCAGAGCAAGAGGCCATATACTCAGCCTCCATGGTGGACTGAGCAATAACCTTTTGCTGTTTGCTACTCCAACAGCAAGCCCCATCACCCACATATAATACATATCCAGAAGTACATCTCCTCATCGGAGCATCACCATAACTGGCATCACTCCAAGTAGTGATGTCAGTATTCTCCCCACCCAAATGCAACCATAGATCTCTAGTTCCTACCAAGTATCTAAGGACTCTCTTAGCTGCCTCCCAATCCTTCTTAGTGGGAGCATTTAGACTTCTACTCAGCACTCCTACAGCTGCAGCTAAATCCGGCCGGGTACAATTCATAAAATAGATTAGACTTCCCACTACTTGCCTGTAAGGAATAGTCTGCATGAACTTCTGTTCTTCAGGAGATAATTCCTCGTCTAAGACTATGACTCCTTCTTCCTCACTCCCCTCACTTCCCTTCTTCAATTCCATTGGAGTTGTGCAACTATTAGCTTTATCCATTTGAAATTTTTCAAGCATGTTTCCTATTGCTTCCTTTTGAGTCAATCTTATAATTTTTCTTTTTCGGTCTCTCTCTACTTGAATTCCCAAAATATATTTTGCTTCCCCCATATCCTTCATTTCAAATCTCCCCTTAAGATCGGTTTTCAGTTTATTGATTTTTTCCATTGATTTACTTAAAACAAGCAAATCATCAACATAAATTGCAATAAATATAAAACCTTCCTCATCTTCGAAAACATAGATTGAGTGATCTGAGCTGATCCGAATATATCCTAGACCGGTAAGAAACTCATCAAGCTTCTTATTCCACTGTCGGGGCGCCTGTTTCAAACCATAAAGAGATTTAATCAGCCGGCATACCTTACTCTCCTCTCCTTCTTCCACAAACCCTTCGGGTTGTCGCATGAAGATCTCCTCTTCTAATTCTCCATGCAAAAAGGCTGTTTTGATGTCCATCTGGTGCACTTCCATGTCTTCCGCCGCTGCTAAACTGAGAAGTATGCGGACGGAGGGAAATCTGACCACCGGGGCAAAGGTTTCCTCGTAGTCAATTCCTTCCTTTTGTGTAAATCCCTTTGCCACTAATCTGGCCTTGTAGCGCTCGATTGTGTTATCTGGGTTCAGTTTCAGTTTGAAAACCCACTTACAACCGATTGGTTTTCGGTTAGGTGGACAGTCCACCAGCTCCCAAGTATCGGCTGCCATGATTGAAGCCATCTCCTCATTGATGGCTGTCTTCCACCGGTTTCTTTCTGGACAAGTCATCGCCTCTCGATAAGTTTGAGGTTCATCTTGATGAGATAGTTTAGTTACCTTGTTATTAACCTATTTTTCTTGCAGTCTTTTGCTACTTCTCCTCCCTCCCTCAAAATCTGAGGCCGGAATAGATGGTTCTCGTGGATTCTTTCGAACAAACTCGGCTTCTCCCCTATCCCTTGATTCCGAATCAATTTCCACCACGTCTTCCGCTTCGAGTAGAGTTGTCACTGGAGTTTCCACAGCCGAGTCCTTTTCGGTCTGATTTGTTCCTGCAAGAATGTCATCGTCTCTAAAACCTGGATAGTTAGGAAGCTCAAAGTCATCAGAATTTTCTGACTCAAATCTGATTTTTACTGACTTTGTATATTTGAAGGGATCC
The DNA here is from genome assembly GCA_037447655.1 of Zygnema cylindricum. NCBI lineage: Eukaryota > Viridiplantae > Streptophyta > Zygnematophyceae > Zygnematales > Zygnemataceae > Zygnema > Zygnema cylindricum. The sequence continues at coordinate 23,596 of JBBHKE010000573.1, read as the reverse complement.
ACTGACTTTCCTTCATCCATAACTACTAGATGCTTTACTAAGATTATATCTTCTCTTTTTAGATCATAAACTCTATATCCTTTAACATCCTCATCATATCCTAATAAGTATCCCGGTTTTCCTTTAGGATCTAGCTTCCAATTGGACCGATCAGTATCTAGACTGAATACTTGACTGCCGAAAACCTTTAAATGAGATAAGTCTGGTTTCCGGCCTGTCCATCTCTCATAAGGTGTTTGATCTTTTATAGCTGAAGTAAGAACTCTATTTTTGAGGTAATTAGCACAGTTCATTGCTTCTGCCCAAAACCTTTTTCCTATCTTCTTATCCGACAACATACTTCTAGCACTATCACTTAGTGTTCTATTTAACCTTTCAGCTACCCCATTCTGTTCAGGATTTTCTGGCACTGTCTTTTGGTGTTGAACCCCATCTTCCCTCAAAAAATCCTCAAACTGGTTAGAAGTATACTCTCCACCATTGTCACTCCTTACTCTCTTGATTGGAGTTTCATGGAGTTTTTCGCTCCATGCTTTATATTGTCTAAAACAGTCCTCAGCTTCTGACTTGTTTTTCAAAAAATATACTCGGGAATACCGAGACCAATCATCAGTTATAGTCATCATAAATCTCTTCCCCCCCGGTGAGGGCACTCTAGCCGGTCCCCAAATATCTGTGTGTACTAGATCTAGAAGTTTTTCTCCCTTGTAGGTGGCTGTTTTTGGAAAGGGTAATCTGTGTGCTTTACCTTGAGCACACCCACTACAATCACTTATATCATCACTCTCACTGAACTGAATCCCTTCCACCACTCCCATCTTTTTCATCTCTCTTAACTTATCTAGATTCACATGCCCAAGCCTCTTATGCCACATCATAATATCATGAACACCAGCATAATAAAGTTTCTTCGTTTCATTACTTAAGATCAGCCTAAACATCCCATGGCTACCTTTCTCAGCAATGAAATAGACATCCTCCTCAAAACTAGCAGTAAAGACTCCTTCCCTAGTGCTAGTGAAAAAACCCTTATCATCTAATACTGATGTAGAGATAAGGTTTTTGTTCAGCTCCGGAATAAACAATACATCGGAGAATGTTAATATGGATGTCTTTCCTTCAACTAACACTTTCAGATCTACCGATCCTACAAGAGTAGTGGTGACTATCCTCCCATCCCCGTACTCTATCTCTACGGTGGGAATCTTTCTTATCTTAGTGAACAGGTGTCTATCCTTACACATGTGCATTGAGGCACCTGAATCTATAATCCAGCCTGCTTCACCTTTCAATCCACCGTAAGCACATTTCTGCCTTCGTGGAATTTCAACCTCAGTTTTCGCCTCCAACTCCTCATCCAAAAGGAGCTCATCGTCCTCGTCCTCGGATTCCGCCTCAAGTACCTGTGTGACAAGGGCCTTTTTCTTTCCTCTCGGGGTACCACCGGTCTGCCCCTCCTTTAACCGAAGCTCGGTTAGCTTGGTGCACTCTGCCATATAGTGCCCAGGTTTCTTACAAAAATGACATAAACCTTTGGGAGCCCTTGGTTCGAACTCGCCAACCTGTTTTTCCCGCTCCCTACCCCCATAGTTTCTGACTGGTTTCCGGGAATCCTTGTTCCTCCAATCGGTCGCTGTTGCCAAGGCTTGGCCACTCTTTCCTCCCCTTCGGATCTCAATCGTATTCTCTCGAACGAGAATCATCCCTACCACTGAGTTCCATATCCACCTTGAGTCCGGCAAGTCCTGCACACGGTTGACTATGTTCTCGAACTCATCAGGTAACTTCATTAGTAAACAGTTAACTTTTTCTTTTTCACTAAAAACTTTACCCGCACTCTCTAGCTCCATGAAGAGTGTAGCAAGCTCATTGCAAAAATCCAACATATTTCCCCCTTTGTATACATACTCCTTAACTTTCTGATCAGCCAACTGTTGTTGCTGAATCGTACCACTTCGGTACATCTCTATGAGAGCCATCCAAAGATCGGATGCCCTCTCTACCTGCAAATGAGGACATGCAAGTCCTTGAGTGAGATGGCGTAGGATGAAGTGCTTTGCCGCCATATTGTTGAAGTCCCAGGTTTCAGTATCATTCTCCTCGTTCCTCGGAATAGGTGACATGAATGCTAAACCAGTTGCTATTGGTGTGGTCGCCTCCTTCTCCTTTCCTTTGTCCACCACCTCTCCTTCCTTTGTTTCCTCCGTTGAAGGTGAATCCTCTTTCCTGGTGAATCTGCTTCCTTTAAACCCTGGAGGAATTCCAAGACTTGATGGACGCCCCAATCGTCCACTCACTATCCCCCAAAACCTTTTTTCGCATAGAGCTCCTATCATCATACTTTCCCAGTATATGAAGCCAGTTCCATTAAATATTGGCACCCTAGAGGGTGGGCCCATAACCTGAAACTCTGAGACCTCCATAAGTCCTCAGAGTGGACAGCTTCCAAGAAGCCTCTAGGATAATCCTGACCCCTTTGTGTTTAAGCAAAATAACTGCCACCCTGGCAGACAAAAACTCTGACCAACTTCACCCCTGTGAAGACAAGACTCCCCTGAGTCGATAGCAAAAAGAATCTCTGAATTTGCTCCCCTGAGCAGTAAGTTATGGAGGGTCAAAGTTGACCTTTTGTACAGAAGCTCTCTGGGAGAGAGGGTCCTATCTTCTAATTTTTCTAAGTCCTATCTCTCTCACAGACTCTATCTACTGATGTACGGAACCAATCAGAATTGAGTTCCGTACGCAAAAGTACAGCTGCCGGTGTACTTTATGTACGGATATTGTACGACATGGCCAAAATGTCGACACATGTCAAATCCGGATTCGGTGTCATAATCTCCGGAGTTTCCACAATCCAACGGAATTTTGCCACGCGTCATCCGATGTGGCGATGGCCACAAACCGCCGAAATCTTCCTCCGCGATCTCGGCGCTAATCCCGGCCGTCCGATTAAATTCGGCTTTAATCGTAGCCGTAATAAATACATGCGCGGTATTTGTTTCATTTACGAAACAAATGCGCGGTACTGATTTATGTCCGTACCGTAAGTTGTACATTACATATTACTGGATCTATGTATCCCGTAATTAATTCTAGTTAAATGGTTTATCGCTTGTATACATATATAAATAATTATCAAACTATATGCTAGGCAACACTATCGCTAGACGAAACGGCTAAGGCTACCGGCTACATTGTGTCTGCCGGCCGGCAGGTACAAGGATCAAATCCTGCCGCCGGCACATACATTTTAATTAAATATATAAACCCTAATATAAAATTCCCGTAAACCTCAGGATAGCCAAGGTAGCCATGGCTCTAGCTTCCTCTCCACTTTCTCAGTGACTGCGACAAGTTTGAGAGTTGGAGAGAGAAGTTAGAGATAGACTGCCTCGACTTCTATATTTCTTTTCAGACCTAGAAAATACTAATAAAACCATTAGTTTCTACAACGCCAACCTTTTACGCCAACTCATTTTTCAGGGTTCATGTTTTGAAACATGACGAAAATCCTTTGCCGGAAATAGTGTGACGAAAGAGCATTGCCCTAATCAGCGCGTCAGAAGACTGTTTCGAGATTACTTTTTTAATTTTCATTTGCATTTTGAAGCGTACATACCATTTGCAAATTTCGTCAATTTTTGCTGGTTTAACATCATGAGACGTAGCTTAATCGTCCAGCGTGTCACAATTTATTTTATGTATCTGCCAACCCACCTCCTTGAGGTAGGTTGACAGTTACAATGAAAAATGAAGCGAAAGCCTCGCAAATGAACATCCGACGGTCATTATTACCTCCCAGACCTTCGGAGAATATTGGCAAGATTCCTTGTAACGTTGTTTTTCGTATAAAAACAAAATAAACGGTACGGTTTTGTACGGATAGTCGTGGATTTCTGTAAACTACCTCACTTTTCGGCTGATGGAACGTTACCCTTAGCGTTATATACTCTACTAGCGATTGGCGGTGTCCAGTAGTGTACTGTAGTACACAACTAAACTATACACCATCAATCGTTATTAGCGTATTGAACGCTTTCGGGTTTTTTACAAAATCTCAAATAGAACTGTTAAAATGTGTGTATTTTCAAAGTCTATATTTGTCTATGTTGAAAAGAAGTAATTAATATTCACTTCTTACTTTAGATTCTAGAGTGAAGAGAGAGAGAGAGAGAGAGAGAGTCACCATGGCTGCAGCCATATTCAAAAAGAAACAGGCAGTCAGATTGATAGATTACCAAAAGCTGCTCTAAACAGGATTTGAACTTGGGTCTACAGGGTAGTTTATAAAAGTACGCCTTAACCATTACTCCGTCAACGAAACGGTGCACGTTTGTGGTTCGGCGATTTATTAAAATGTCACGTAAACGTCACTTTCACTTAAACAGACCAAAATTGACGAAACGACATCATAGACAAACAGCGCTCGCGGACGCGAATCTAACCGTGTAAAATACATGATCGGACGGACGACGTCGCACCCCCCAAACCCGAATGAATCTTTGGCGGCTTTCGGACATAGCGGCGCGCTGTGCCACGTGGCGCCACATCATTGGACGCCGGAAAAGATGGGAGGAGGAACGATGGCCCCCATGGTGACAAGTGTCAACCAGAAGGCCATGTTGTACAATGGTCGTACAAGAAGTACAATCGGCCATTGTACCTTCTTGTATTATACACTCTTTTGATTGGCTGATGGTAGAGTAGTTGGTAGTTGTGAGTAGGAGTTAAGGGACTTAGCGTGTTTGAGGCGCCTCTCTCGTGTTTGAGGCGCCTCTCTCCAGGTGACCTTTTGTATTTATAGGCCATCTTTGGCCAGCCATAACTAACTGCTCAGGGGAGCAAATTCAGTGATTTTTTTTGCTGTGGACTCAAGAAGTCCAGGCTACACAGGGGTGTAGTCGGTCAGAGTCTTTACCTGCCAGGGTGGTGGTATTTTTAAGGGAAAGTCAAAGTGGGGAATGTTATCCAAAACTTATATTCTAACTTTGCATTCTCAGGTCTTCTTTCACAGGGTGAAGTTGTATTGGGAAAATGACTGTCAAGGTGTCAGTCATTTGGGTTTATCAACTTGGAGTTGGCACTATCTAGATAAGCTTCTTTAGGTCTCCGATTTCTGTGGGGAAATGGAACCCATAGAATTTTAAGAACTATACATACTATTTAAAAAAAAAATATAATTCCTTATTAAAGTAGACGATTTCTTTGAAAATTTCCAAATTCCCAATTAGCATTATTATCGGTAATTATTCCTATACGATAAAAAAACTTAGACTCTAATACAGATTTTAGGTGTAGTGTATCGATATGTAGGACAAGCCGACTGGTAAAGTGTCATTGACGCTCATAAGCAATAACCATACACGGTGTACGCTGCCCATCACTATTAAAGTTGACCACTCTAGTTCACGTGAGGTTTTCATGGACGACAAATTATTAGTGTTGGGTATCCATGACCGTTTGCTGATATTCGATATGTATCGAATTTCAGGTACCCGATAATCGATATATCGCTTCAATATATCGAAAAGCTAAATATCGCGATATATCGCCAATATATCGAGGCTTTAAAAAAAAAAAAATTATAACTATTCTTGCTACTGTTGCTACACCATCATCATGTCGCACGTGTCGTATCAGACAATTTGTCTTTTTCGCTAATATAACATATAATATACAAATAATACATTTAAAAAATAATGTGTATTGCGATAATTTATGTTGGTCCTGGTACGATAAATCGAGAATTATGCTCGATCGATATTCGATATATCGAATATCGAAATTATCGCGGTATGAATTTACCCCATACCCAACACTACAAATTCCGTATCAATGGTGTTAACGCGGATTAAATAAGTGGCCCATAATGAGCCACGAGCCATAACATAATTTAGGGTAGTTAATCCAAATAAAATGTTAGCCTTAATAATTCACTATTCTCGTAGCGAAAGGAGGCGTAGTGTATCATAAAACGTTATATGACGATACGCGATATGTATCATGATGTGGGATACATCATAAGTACATGTATTTTTTACTTTTCCGCGTACGTGTTACTGTAAATTACGTATCCACATGTAATAAAAAAAAAAATCTTCAAATTCAACAGGAGATAGATAGACTATTTTATTTTATCTTGCTAGAAATATTGGCTTTTCTTGCTCCATAAACAACATTAGGAACGGATACACATATTTATCAAGATGATCTACTATTAAGTAGGTATATGGCGGGGATGAAACAAACGGAGGGAATGAAAAAAGCGTTCCCTCAAAAAGCTTTCGAGCAAAATTGACCACCCCAATGAAAAATTGATGGCTCGACGGTTCAAGGGAGACTCTCCCATCAAGTAGAATCCTTGGGGTTTAACAATCACAAAAGCATTAGTCAAACATGTACTTTTAGGTGGCTCAAGTATTAATAACTTCGAAAAATTCAATACAGGGTAATGTTGTTGTATCATTGTACGGAAACGCTATTTATAAGAATAATTTTTCTATGTGCAATCTTTTGTTTATCAAGAATGCCATCTATAGATAGGTATATTTTTTGTTTTGAACAATTAAACCCTCAATATACCGCACAATTTATAGGAAAACGGTCAAAATGGTCAAATGGTCACATGGTCAAACGGTTTCATCTTTCACACAAGACGTCGTAACAAAGCGTGTAGTTGTACAACAAAGTTATTCTATAAAACTTTTTATACCTAGTAGCCCTATTTCATTACCATGTATCTGCCATTATACTAACTTCGTGGTTTCACGCCCAATCTGCCATTCTTTCAACTTTGAGGCTTTCCCCTATTATAGTTGTCGTTTTAATAACTTCAAATTTTGGATTACAAATTGAAACTGGAAGGAAAACTCACAACCAAATTAAAAATTTAAAAGTTGAAATGATAGATGAAGCCGCCACAGTTTCCAGTGAACCACATGTATCAAATTACATATCAAATAAAAAAACGTACAGTAAAAAATCACTTTTTAAGCTTATTTATTTGTGAGAACTCATAATGTTTTTCAAACCCCTCTCAAGTTTCAATATGCCAAATCTTAAAAGTGTGAAAATATTTTTCTTAAAACCCCCCTATTTTCGGGAAGGATATTTGAAAAAGATTTGGAAAAAAAAATTGAGCAGGGTGCCGTTGACAAGGAAAGTGAGATTCGCTTTTGGGGAAGGAACTTAAAAAGAACAACTGTTAGGGAAAGTTACAATACATTACACCGTGAATCGCTTTGTACTTAAATAGATAATTAGAGTTTCCATCATTTTCTCGCTATTTTGTGGGCAACTGAGTACATGAGTAGTCGGCCAAACAATCAAGTCAAAAAATTTCAGCTGTTTGAGTTACCAGAAGGATGCATATCTCTTTTGTTAATCAGATACATCAAAAACATCATCCTTCATCTCTTTTGTTTTTCGTGTGCTGGTGAACGTTTCAAACCAATGTCGACAACATAGTCGATAATTTAAGAAACTGGAAACAGAAACTGATCGATGTGGTACGATCCGATGAGAATTATATGCCAATGCGATATGATTCTGACTTACAAGCGTGATAACTACGTGAAATCGTAATCATCAATATCCATTGAAATCAATAAAGTGTATCATGATTATAGGAACAACATCAAACATGTGAAAGGATAAAAAAGAATTTAGGATCTTCATATACCATTCAAAGTTATTTTTTAAATCGAAATAAGAGTTAATCGGATCTTTGTCCACTCGATAAAAAAAACGACGAATGAAACAATTTGATTTTAAAAAGTTTCATGTGTCATTTTTTTGAATATTAAAAAAATACCCAAAATATCCAAAATAAAGAGAACAAAAGAAACCCATCCCAACATCAACAAAAACATTGACAAATTTGTTTAACTTTTTATGAATGACAATGGCCCAATTACAGAGAAAAAGTGAATGTAAGACATATCAATGAATACAGGCACAACATAAATGTTGAGTCACCATAACAAAATAACAGATTTCACTAGAAAACTGACTAAAAATTAATTATTCTATTCAACAATTTTCTCGCAATTTTAGAGAAAAATGTTTTGCATTCGAGCCCTTCCAAATATTTGTCACAAATGTCAAATACGGGGAATTTCTTTTAGGGTTTGGTATTACAACCTAAACCCGCTAAAATTAGTTTTTTTTTATTTTCTAAGGGAAGCCGGTGTTGAATGAAGCTTTATCCAATGGGAAACAAAAAAGACATCATATAAGAACAAAGTTTCAAGTACAAGTCTTAGTATTCTTTTTCCCCCCTTTCACATGTTTTCACCTCTCATTCTTTCTCTCTAATCTAGTCACTTATAATTTATTTTTCCACCTTCGATCTCGTATTCCACTACTTATTTTGTAACGTCGACAAGGACAAGCATATGGGAATTTCACATTATTCCATATTAGGTCAATAAACCGTAAGAAAGTCTAAAATTTATCGTAAGTGTTTGTGATGACATGGTTTTGACTTTCACTAGGGACGAGAAAATTTGAAGATAGTTTCCAATGGTTTAATGAGACTGACGAGACATCTACTTGGTAACAAAAAGTAAAATAAAAATATAAAAGCAAAAATTTGTTGAAACATCCATCGACATAAGCATGTAAAGTTGAAAAACCATAGAATGAACAGACGTAAGGTAAGATGAAGATTTAAATCAAATCAATATAGTTTCTACAAACTCGGAAAATTTAGATGTGGAAACAAATTATAGAAAACCTAAAACAGATAATTAATACATATCCTTTAGCTATAACTCTAAAAGAATTAGGGTAAACTAAATGTTTTAAGTTTGTCGAATTACCAAATCTATTAGTCTACAATTGTTATCAAATTGTTATGATTCGAGGAAGAATGCAAAAAAATATATAAAAATTATTTTTTGAGAATAAAACCCAATGATACAATATCATTGAATTATTCTATGCACGATTTGCAACCTTATTTCGTAGAAGCTAAATTAAAACTTCAAGATATTGAAACTTGAAAAACAAATATTAATATTTTAATAATCTAAGAAAAAGTAGAAAATTACACAACAAATTATAAAATGGATTTTGAGACTTTAAAAGAGTTAGGGGAATATTCTAAACTAATAAGAGAAAAAGGTTTTACCATTTTTTTGACTGAAAGTTAGAATTAGTAGATAATAAATTAGCAAATTTTATACAATCTTTAATTATAAAAGCAGGTTACAATATCACATTCCCAACAAACATAGGTAGTTACAATAAAGATTGTCATTATATACCTTGTTATGATAAACATTAGTTTTAAAGCCTTTCCAAAATTTAATACGTGTTGATTTCGGATTACAGTTAAAATGCAATGTAATAGATACAGCTTATACTTACCATTTCACAAAGAATCTTGCTTATTAGAATATAAAAATTTATTATGAAAATCTTCTTACACGTGTTGATGATTTAAAATTCGAAGATCCTATCAATTTTATAGGTAAATTGTAAAAAAATATTTTTTATCTCTAAACAGGCTTGTTATAAACTAACTTAATTTTGTTTATTAAGTTATAAAATTCGGTTTTATAATGCCCCCTTGTACAAATATAGCTCCAAAACTGCATAAATAAGATATTAATTTTAGTTTACTTTCATATTACGTCCAAATTCTTAATAAAATTAAACATTTTTATAAAATACGGATTTATTGTCTATACATCTATGAATTATTTGATTTATTTTATATTCTGAAATATTTTTTTTGTTTGTTTTACGAATGAAACTAGTTACTAATATTTTAAATAGTTAAGATTTTGAACAGTCTGAGAATTGAAGTTATGAATCATAAATCTTATATCTCAGATTTTTGAACAGTCCGAGAATTTAAGTTATTAATTATAAATCTTTTTACCTCCACAACCCATAAGAACAAGTTTTTGTTATTTTTCAATGCCAATGTCTAAATTTATTTTTTCCGAAATAAAATCTACAAAAGCATTTAATTCTTCTAAATTCGAGCTTTTAAATTTATAAACTTTACATCTAGACCTAATAGGTGTTTGAATCTTAAATGATTGCACGTTAAAATAAATCTTGTGATTTATTAATAGTTCTGCATAATTCGACTTCATGCTGCTTGTGTCTCTTATGTTAAATAACCTGCCACATCCAATAATAGAATCTTTAAATTATTTTTAGATGCCTTATGGATTACAAAGCCTACTACCTGATTTATAATTGTCGTAATACCTTTTATTAGATGCATTTAATTCTACAAAGTTTTGCTTAAAACTATTTTCAGAATAACTTTTTCTAAAGCAAGTTGCACTATTAGTTTTGCTTGTCCCAAAGGGTCCATAACATAATAAATTTGGGATTTTTTTATAAATATAATTTCATAATTTTTTTATAAATTCCTGCCTATAAAGTAAATCTTTGTAAATTAAATCTTTCTAACTACTATAATCAAACTTCATAAATATAACAAAATACTTCACATTAATGAATTTTTCAAATATAATTTTCAAAAAATTATAATCGTATACCTCTAATATTATAATTGTAAGTCTTACTTTTGTATAAAATTATAAGAAATTAATTCAAGTGAACAAGATTTAATAAAATAAAATTTTAATAAATTTACATTAGGTTTGGAATTTTTAAATTTATGGCCTAAACTACAAATCTTACAACAATACTTAAATTTAGATTTAAATACCCAAAAATAATGGTAATAGAACATGCTAGTGAGAATCCTGAAGGCTTAATTCATATATGAAATGTGCGAGTAGCGTATATAAGAGATTGTTCCAAGAGATTTTAAGAATTTACAACAAATATAGTAGCCACTTTATAATACATTAACGATACAGGTATTAAAAGTGCAGGTGCTTTAACATACTGTCTAAAACATCCATCTAAAACATCCAGATACATTATCACAAGAGTTACATTTCAATATAATAATCCTCAATGTCAATACCAATATTTTTTAATTTTAAATTTGATCAAACTTTTAAACTTTTGGCTTCCAACATATTAATGCGAGCATGTCCAACTATTTTTCCCTTGTGTGAAATTTATGCAATATCAAAAATCGTCACTCAAAAAAGACCAGACCGGTGTTTTCCGTAACTCATTTACATTCACAGTATACTGAGTTTTTCATTCAAAGTATACTGAGTTTTTCATTTTTTTGGGCAGCCTCTTACTTACCCCTTTTCATTTTTTTGGGCAGCCCCTTATTTACCCCGTCGGACAGGATTTTCCATATGTCCATGCAACAAAGCTTCTTTATCCACAAAATGATCTGTGCCCATGAACTGAGAAGGAAGAAAATACCGTAAAGAGGTTTAGTCCATGCGGTTGCTTAGTGTGGTAATGAATACTTTTGGATGAAAAAACAAAGCATGCATTGGTGTTACTTGTTCTATATTGTACAAAATGAAAATTAGATGTGTCTTTTCAAGCCTCGTCGAGGAACATGAACCTATGTGGGCCTTATTTCAAAAGAGTTACGGGAAAATACAATCGAAACATTGAACGGAAATGGCATAATATAGTGACAGACTGTCAACAGAAAAGAGGTAAAAAAATAAAATAATCAAACCCCTGAAAAGAGGTAAGAAACTAAAATAGTCAAACCCCGACTCCTATACTTGTGGATTCATTAATAAAAATAATTATTAGACTTTAATAGAAAATTTGATAAGCTTTGATTATGATTTCAATTTTTCGACTTAAACAATGTCTTTTCTACAAAAAAAAATTGGAGCCGTTTAGAGAGCATCATGCATCTAGGTTTACAATTAGAAACGTATTTTCTTATTGGTATCATATACACCCTATTGTTTTGAAAATTAGTGAATTATAGGCATTAACTCTTTATTAGAATTAACCACACTAAATTATAATGCGAGACTTATTATAAGCCACTCATTACGATCTGTTGACAATATTTTTTGGGATCATAAACTAATGGGACTATATCTAGAGTTACTTTGTTTCGAAAAAATGGAAAACGGATGACGGAGAAATTTAAGTCCCACTTTCAAGATGAAATTATAGATAATTTGCCCGTACACACAGAAGCACAAAAGGTTGGAGCACAAAAGGTTGAACTTTTCTCTTTCCGTACACATTGGAGTAAAAAATACTTTTTTTTTTGTGCATTGTAAAATACAATTTAAATTAAAGAATTAAGAATAAAAAATAGCTGACCACTTTAAAAATATTTTGACTATAAGAATCATGAGCAGAGTAAACTTCTTTTGAATCTTTCATTTCAGTTGTATGTTACAATGCAAAGAGAGAGAAAAGTCTAACTTGCAAAATCCAATTTTTTGAGCCCCTGTATACACAATTTCTTTTTAAAACGGGATAATTCATTTTTTCAATTTTATGCTTTATATTTTATTGAAAAAAAATAGCTCCAAACATAATCGCATCACTTTACGACCCCAAAAATTGTTATCAACACATTGTAATGAGTGACCGATAATAAACCACATTACAAAACATAATAGAGAGGGATTAATGCTAATAAAAAATTAATGGCCATAATTAATTAACTCTCAAAGCGAAAAAGAGTATACTATGCCAATATAAAAAAACGTTTTCTAAGTGCAAACCTACATTCACGATGCTTTCCAAAAGACTCTAGAAAAAAATTATTGAAAAAAATATCTTTTAAGTCAAAAAATTGAAATCATTATCAAGGTTTAACAAAATTTCTAGCAATTTAAATCTAATTACAACACTAAAAATTGGTGAAACTACAACTACAGAACTTCAGGTTTGACAATTTTTTTTCTTAAAACTTTTCAATTGGTTACTTGTCACTATATTACGACATTACCGATGAAAGTTCCGATCCCACCTTCCTTAACTCTTTGAAATTGAAATTGGGCATATAGAGGTCTATATTTCTCGACGAGCTTTGAAAAGACAAGCAACAAAAACACATTTAATTTTTAATTTTGTGCAGCATACTCAGTAACACCAATACATGCTTTTCTCTTTCCAACAAATTTATTCATTACAATAATAGGCAAACACATTAACAACACCTTTTTAGAGTATTCTTCTCCTCCCAGTCCATAGACATAGATCATTTTGCGGATGGAGAAGCCCCGTTGCACAGACAAACAAAGAAACTCTTGTGCGATGTGGTCAATAAGAGGTTGCCCAGAAAAAATAGAGAAGACCCCGTTGAACGAACAAACAAAGAAACTCTTGTGCGATGTGGTCAATAAAAGGCTGCCAAAAAAAATGAAAAAATCAACACTGTAAATAAATTACAAAAAAAACCACAAAACCAAAAAAAAAGCATATGCACAAGAAATAAACATTGTTACATTGGCTACCAACTCAAGCGATACAAATAAAATAACAAAAAATATTTGTTTGTTTTTCAATAGAAATAAAATGCTCAGTACAGTACATACCAACTTCACTCCATGCTCCGAATTTGAATAGTTTTTTTCGATTTGCGGAAGGAATGTCTTTTTCAAGTGACCAATTATGATCCTGAAAAAATTTCACACAATGGAAAAACAGTTAGATATGCTCACGCTAACATATTGGGAGACAAGAGTTTAAAAGATTGATAAAGTTTAAAATTACAAAACATTGGTATTAACATTAACGATTATTATATTTGGCAAACCGATTCCGTTGCAGTTAACTTTGGGGCAAGCTAGCAACAGAAAATGGAAAAAGGAGGGGGAGAGGGAAAAGAAGAGAGCGGGGAAAAGGGAGGGAGAGCAAGAGTGAAAAAGAGAGAAAAGGAGGGAGAGAGGGAGAAAAGGATGGGGAGAGAGAAAGACGGAGAGAGAAAAAAAAGGGGGAGAGAGGGGGGAGAGAAGGAGAAACAGACGAAAAGACAAAAAAGGGAGAGAGAGAGAAAAAATTACCCTATATTACGTTTTGAAATAGGTTTTAAACCTGAAAAAAAAATATTACTTATAAAATTTCAAGAGCTTTCAATTTTACTGTATGTAACACTTTTTATGGATCGCACTAACGCATTTATTATTAATAACAAATCTACTATTTTTTATTCAATATTGGCTACTTGCAGATTAATAGTTACATTCATTGAAAATACTTTGTTGATACGTACTCTGACTCTTTATTTATTTTAAAGATAGTATTTTGTATTTTATAAAAAAGGTTGGGATTTAATCTCTAGTATGAACCAATTTTCATAATTATAACTAAGGTGATACCTCTATTAGAGATATCTTTTCATAAATTTTGAAACTAAGTCATTTGATAAAAATGCAACTGGATAAATTATTTCTTACCGTTTTATCTGGGTGCATTTTATAAATAACCTAATAAGGGTTGATAAATAATTTTGATTGTGTGAATATTCCAATGTATTTCCATAATGTTTTATCTTGAAAAATATTTTGTTTAACTTAAAAACTATACCTTATAAAATTAAAATTATTTAAAATGAAAAAACTTTATACTTTATTACTAATTAGTTTAGTCAAAGTACAACATTTTATTAAATTCAACATTATTCTGTAAACAATAAGGATTACTTAAAAATATTATTTCATTTTTTTGCAATATTTACCCTATATTTTTGTTTTATATTTGATTGGACCTGAAAACTTATGTAACTTTGAATTTTAATTATATGATTCAAAGTTTATTTCTTTTAGACAAAGTTTAATAAAACCAACCGTACGTTCTTAGAATAAGGGTTGTTTTAAGATTCGTTTGATTAGGACTTAAAATTAAAAAATAGGTAATATATTTTTTGATCTACGCATTTCATTGATTTTTTTTAACGTCAAGAATTCTTAAATCTCTTCAAAACATAGAGATATTCACAATATATGATTAAGATGTAAAAGATAAAACATCAAAAATAATAGATGTTAAATTTACAATAATATTTAAACCCTTCCGCAGGTTTTGTACCTCTAAGTACTATGTACTGCATACTATATACTACATGCATACTATATACTACATGCATACTATATACTACATACAATATGTTGTATGCTGTACAGTGTACACTGTATACCGTATAACGTATATTGTAAACCGTATACTGTGTACTGAATACTGCATGCTTAGTGTTCAGTATCATTAGCCTCTTATCGATAACTGATAATTACCTTTTTTTGACCTATCGACAATCGATATATTATTTCGATATATCGGTAAGAAAACTATACCCATAATTTGCCAATATATCGTGTTCGATATGCTGACAAAAAATTATCAAGATAGCTCCGTACTGAATCCATACCGTAGTTTTGTATTATCGTTCTACAAAGTATTTTTGTTCTACAAAGTACGGACAGGATTGTGATATATACTACCCCACCCCTTCCCCCTCCGATAAATCGACGATAATTTGTTAGTCTCGGAGCAATATATCGGCCCCCCTCGGCTACCAGACTTATCGTGATAAGAATTATACCGATACACAACACTAATATACTGTATACTATATATTATATATGTGCTAAGTACTATACCTATCATGCATCTCGTATCGATTAGAACATACATATATATTCCTGCTGCAAATTTTGGTCCTCCTGCAGGCGATGTACCTCCAGTACTGTATATCATATACCATATCCTATATACTATGTACCATATCCTAAATACTTTAAACATATCGAGTACTAATCAGAATATCGTGCGGGATACTGTATCGCGATACAAATCGGATGCGATACACAATACGTTTCACACCGCGGTATATCGAAAAAAATCGATACAACATACAACACTAGTGTTATATAAAGTAGATTTAATCACGAAAGCACGTAGAAAAATGTATAGAAAGAGGCAAGTCTTTCAGGATTTTTTTAGGCTATTATTTCAATCTTTTTTAGGATTCTTTGGGTTAGGTTTATTAGGGCTTCGGTGAGGTAGTTGAGAGAAGGGGAGTCTGTTGTCCTTGGCCTACTTCAGCCATGGATTACTCACGGAAAACACCCACAGACTACCCCAAAACAGCTGTGTTTCAGACAACACAGATTACTCCACAATATACAAAAGCACCTCAAACTGCACAGTATGCAGTATGTACTTGACACTATAACCTCCCAAAGTTACAGCCTGATCCACAAAATGAATCCAAAAGATATGAGCTCCAGAGTTTCCCAAAAACAGCTGACAGCTTATCAAACTAACCAATTAAATCTCTCACAGAATTCTACAGAAACAGCAGAACAGAATGAAACTACACAACCATATAGTTTCTATATCATAGAACATACACAGAAAGTTTCATATCAAGATATCAATCAGAGTGATTACACTGACAGGTCAAAGATGCAGAAAAACAGTCTGCCATTACTTTGATAAACTCAGCTGATGCTGAAATCAAACTAAGTCTTACAATTTATACTCACATATTCATCTACTGAGCTCTACACTTATCAAAGAACTACACGTGTAACAAGTACTGTACACTAATAAAGACATTGTACGTCAACGGTACGTTTACTGTACCGACAATACGTCCACTGTACCGACAATACGTCCAAACCCTAATTATAGTTTTTATCCTATTTCATTATGGTAACACTAATAATTAATTCATAACATACAAATTACGTTTATTTCAGATATTTACAAATATGGTTCGTACATAAATTATGCCACTTGCTTAGTCAGCAATTGGCCAGTACGTCCAAATGTTTGTACGCACAAAACTGAAAACTCCTGGAAGCAAGTCGGTCGCGCAAAGCGACGAGACTTGCGCAGTCAACTGTGGTCTCGTCAAACTTCCTACGCCATAGATGTACTCCGGATTGAACGATTCTCTTAGCGTCGGATTTAGAGCGTTTTGGAATTTGCGGAACGCTGTAAGATGTAAGATATGTTTTCGCGCTGGACGACACGCGTCGAATTACCTTTGTCCTCCTGTGGTCCCATTTCGAAATGGCGTCCGTCGACACGATTCGTATCCGCCGTTCATTCCTGCATCCGTACTCTGTTCATTCATTTGTCGACACGCGCATTCCTGTCCTTCTGATTTGTCATATGTCACTGTATAGGTTACCTTCGAATTCCGTACTGGATAAATTTGATCCGTCGTCAGCTGACGCCGCGTGTCCCAACAAAGTACATTACACTCTTTTGTACTTTGAGTGACTGTCACACTATTAGAGGTAAGTACTGAAGTGTTTATACAGACATTCCTCAAAACTATTCTAAGTAACAATCTCTCTCCCACTAACCAATTTACTGAGTACTAAAGTTTTCAAATCGCAACACTCCCCTAAAACTTTGGACTCGGTACTTCACTCAGTGTACAAAACTCTTTATTGTAATTCAGGTACATATTGATGCTGGGACTAAGAAAAATATTATAAGTTCGGAAATTCCCTCTCACAACCTTCACTACTAAACATCCAAAAATTTACAAAAACAACACTCCTCCTAAGTTTGGGATGTGTTAGTTTTAAGCATTTATATACTAGCAACTCTGAGATTTTGTCAGACTTTTAGCCACTCCAATTTGTCTCCCGTTTCAGCAATGATATTTCACTTTGAAGGTGTCGATGTTTCCACCTCAAAAATAGCTTTTCTGGTCTATTGTGTTGTTGCCTTTGGAGCTGGTTTCTTTTCCAGTTGGTCTTTCGTAATCTATATCTTCTTTTTGTTTTCTTACTACATTCTGATCTCCTCCTAGACTTTGTGTTTTTTCCTTAAGTTGCCTCCCCATTACTTCTATAAAGTGTGATCCTTCTTACTAACTTTTGGTCTTTTTCCGTAGTTTTACCATTCCCCTGTAGAGTTATTTTCCTAAAGTTTTTCATTTTGATTCCTCTGCACTTCAATGACACTTTTCTCTTTCTCTTTTCTATTTGTGTTTTCCCATTTTGTGTTAATCCTCTATTTTCTCTCTCATCATTCTCCTCCCTTTCTCTTAATTTCTTATCATCTTCTCTCGGTCTTTCTTTCAGTTTTGTTTTCAGGTCAGTATGTTCTATATCTAAAGAATATTTGCATCCACTTTTAAGTGTACTTCACTATCTTTTACTCCCCTTTGTTCAAGAATCTCATCCCCTTGTAAGTCATTTTCACCCACCAATCTATCACAAGAAAGAGTCACAAAAACCAAATCTTTTTCGCTTTCTTCCTTCTCCACACTATCTTTGGTGACCACACTATTTTCAGTTTCTTCCACTTTCATTTTCTGTTGCCCTTCACTTTTTTCAACTTCTCCTATTTCAGTAACCCCTTCTTTTTGGAAGTTTGTGTCACTCACCAATCTGTCATCGGAAACATTGAGAGTAGACAAAACCTTTTCTGTTACTTCTTTCTCCACTCCATTTTCCGTGGCAACAAATCTTCCCTTTCGTTCCTCTTTCACCATATTCTGAAAAACATAAACATTCAATAAGTAAACATATTTGTCGACCGAAGGTGTAGGCCTTTTGTCATCTGATGAAGCTTGTCCCTCACTCATGAAAGCGCTTGGTTCCCTCATTGTTGAGGGAAGAACTTTGTTGATGTCCCATCCATCTCTGAAAATTCTTGTAACACATGCACTTTTATATGAAGGACATACCCTGAAGGCATGTCCTAAATCATTACAGTAAAAACAGTTTTTAGGTCCATTTTCGCTATTACTTCTAATTTTCTGAAACAAAGACTTAGAGACCTCCATATTCCCTTCAAAAAACTTTTTCCAATCTTTTTCATCTAAAACAAATCTTCTTGCTAGAGTAAAGTTCCATTCCTTTTTATCAATTAAAGTTAATCTATCTATTGCACTCTTATATTCTTTAGGTAGGCTTCTCATCAACAAGAGAGCTTGTTGAGCATCTGTAAAGTTTCCTCCTACCAAGTCATTTTGTACAAACAATTCTTCTAGGTCAAGACAGTGTTTCTCTATACAACCTCCTACATACTTGTATTCAACTATTTTTGTAACACTACTAAGCCAATGATATACTGAAGTCTTTGCATACGTACATTCTAAGCACTTCCATAATTTAGGTGCATTATTAAAACTTAGGAATTACATTACCAGTTACTCTGTCAAGGAGTTCTTGATAACCCTTAGACACTCACGGTTCTTCTTTTCCCATCCAATTGATGTTTCGGTTGAAGTTCCATCCACCATATCCATTAGCTCCACCATCTCGAAGTAGCTCTCGAGCACACTCTTCAATCAGTAATAGTTAGATCAATCAAATATGGGTAGCCATGGGCGTGGGCCCATAACCTGTTGTCCTTGGCCTATTTCAGCCATGGATTACTCACGGAAAACACCCACAAACTACCCCAAAACAGTTGTGTTTCAGACAACACAGATTACTCCACAATATACTAAAGCACCTCAAACTGCACCCGTATGCAGTATATACTTGACAATATAACCTCCAAAAGTTAAAGCCTGATCCACAAATGACTCCAAAAGATATGAGCTCTAGAGTTTCCCTAAAACAGTTGACAGCTTATCAAACTAGCCAATTAAATCTCTCACATAATTCTACAGAAATAGCAGAACATAATGAAACTACACAACCATATAGTTTCTATATCATAGAACATACACACAAAGTTTCATATCAAGATATCAATCAAAGTGATCACACTGACAGGTCAAAGATGCAGAAAAAACAGTCTACCATTACTTTGATAAACTCAGCTGATGCTGAAATCAAACTATGTCCTACAATTTATACTCACCTATTCATCTACTGAGCTCTACACTAATCAAAGAACTACACGTGTAACAAGTAGTGTACACCAATAAAGACATTGTAAGTCAACGGTACGTTTACTGTACCGACAATATGTCCAAACCCTAATTATAATTTTTATCCTATTTCATTATGGTAACACTAATAATTAATTCATAACATACAAATTATGTTTATTTCGGATATTTACAAATATTGTCCGTACATAAATTATTCCACTTGCTTAGTCAGCAATTGGCCAGTACGTCCAAATGTTTGTACGCACAAAACTGAAAACTCCTGGAAGCAAGTCGGTCGCGCAAAGCGACGAGACATGCTTAGTCAACTGTGGTCCAGTCAGACTTCCTACGCCGTTGATGTACTCTGGTTTGAATGATTCTCTTAACGTCGGTTTAAGATCGTTTTGGAATTTGCGGAACGCCGTAAGATGTAAGATATGTCTTCGCGCTGGACGACACGCGTCCAATTACTTTTGTCCCAATGTGGTCCCATTTCGAATTGCGTCCGTCGACACGATTCGTATCCGCCGCTCATTCTTGCATCCGTACTCTGTTCATTCATTTGTCGACACGCGCATTCTTGTCCGTCCGATTTGTCATATGTCACTGTATAAGTTACCTTCGAATTCCGTACTTGATAAATTTGATCCGTCGTCAGCTGACGCCGCGTGTCCCTACAAAGTACATTACACTCTTTTGTACTTTGAGTGACTGTCACACTATTAGAGGTAAGTACTGAAGTGTTTATACAGGCATTCCTCAAAAATATTCTAAGTAACAATCTCTCTCCCACTAACCAATTTACTAAGTACTAAAGTTTTCAAATCACAACAAATCCCGCCACCAAGAAAAAAGTAGGACGCTCAGTGGAAGCGGCTACCAAGTTACCCGGTAGATTTGCACCCAACCCCTTTTCGTTAGGCCTTGTGGATTCCCCCCTTTCACGTTGAAGAGGAGATTCCGGTCTAGGTCGCGATGAAGTCCTCAGAGCTTGCGTCGCGGGAGGAGTTGCCTGGCCCTAAGGTTCATCTCCAGCAGAGGAACCTGTTCTACGAGGGGGAGCTACTTGTCCACTAAGGATCCCTCCTGGTTTTCTTCTAGCCTCCCGAATGAGGAGCAATTCTTGTTCTAGTGCCTTCTTCCTTTTCTCTTCAAAAGCCTGCTAGTCTATTGTGACGGGTCCACCCCCCCCCCGTAGCCTTACTCTACGATCGCTAGATATCAACCAATTTTTGTGTGTTGCTCTCCACACCCAAGAGATTAGCGAACCCCAAACACGATACCTCGGGCTCTGTGGGACTCGAACGCCAAAACTCTTCAGAAGGTCCAACAATTTGTGTCGATGGAGACACGGAACTCGGAGAGACTGAAACCTAAGGGAAGAACGGCTCCTCTTTAGGTCGGGGACCAAACCTACACTTGATGTCTCGATGGTCGAATCGGTGTATTCTCTTGGGCTCTGGTAACCCCAACTTTTTGGTTCTTTCCGTGGCCCGGGCCTGAGAGGTTGCCCTGCCCCTAGACGGTCTAGTGGTTACGGTGTCCTGAGATTGGGCTGCTGGTGTGAAGTGGATGGCATCCCATGTTGCTCTCGGACAGAGGTTGAAGAGCCGCTCTTGGACAAACTGCTCAATATTTCCACTAGACCTCCCAGTGGGTGTATGATCTTAGCTCAGTCTGTTCTGGCTACCCGCTGCACCAACTCTTTCTGAACTTTCAACTCATGGAGATTGTGAAGGGCTAAGATTTCCTTGCGACCGAGCCGGTAAGGATCTCCCAAAATTTCAAGATCCATGTACATCTCAGCTATCGGAGCCTTAGATCTCCGATAGCGCCCTACTTGGGGAGGATGACTAGGATCGCTTCCTTATGGGCCAACCCGTTTGTACGTGATTAAGAGGATAATGTTGGTCTCTCAATTTTCTCCGCGGCACAAGCCTTGACAACCTCGGACAAAGTAGGGAAGTTCTCGCGAGAAAAGACAAGTAGAGGTGGAGGAGAGGGTTTCCTCACTGGTTGTTTTGGAGGGGTCTCAGCTGTAACAACCTCAAGCATCATTCCTTGAAAAAAAACTCACCTGTAAGAGCCTCAAGCATCATTCCTTAAAGAAATTGCTCTATGTTTAAAGTGTTGTTTTGAAAACTTAGTTTCGTGCGTACTACACTTTGTGCGCACGCGATGTTTCATGCGTAATTTTTTAAATGAATTTACTATGGAGGTTCGAAAGGATTCACGGATTGGGGGAGTGAACATACATATATATTGTTTTGGGACGAACAAATTAGAAATTGAGTGGCGCGGAAAATACGAAATGTGTAAGAGAAATGGACAGCAGATCGCGAAGTGATCCGACGTTAGATAATCGATGAAGTTAAAATGGTACGTCACACATACAAAACATAATGAGACACGCGGAATTTATGGAGAAGTACGCAGTTTAGGTATGGACACGATTTGGATCATACGGTTTGATTTCGGCAAGTTGGTCGTTGTACACGTGGAGGGCGGACGACGTCCGCCGATATTTTTCAAGGAATCGGAATTTTGATGACGTGGTATCAAGTGAACCGTACGTATGTGATGTCGGTTCAATACGTGGTTTTGTCCTCAAGTGACAAGTCAAGTTGATACTCAATACGCGGATTTTACGCAAGTGTTGATGTAAATATTTGGTTGAACATTGTTTTGTCTTTTTGTGAATTAATTATTAGTGTAGATTTACTCACTTAGATATACCTTGAAGTATTCGAGTATATCAACATTAAAAAAGGTAGCTGGTAGATAGCGTACGGCTGGTATGCCTCCATACATTCAGCAATAAGCTCTTGTATATATATATAAGACTTGGTCATTTTAGGACTTAAGGAACTTTTGGACTAAAAACTGTTTATCGTGTTTTTGGTAATTTTATCTGAGGATTACTCTCAGATCTGATGGCAAAATTATCTGAAATTCTGCATGTGTGTTCCTCTTTATATTGAAAATATTGTCACAAATTTGCAGGCCTATTTTGTGCCTAGTCTGTGTTTTAATTTATTGTGAAATTAGTCTGTTTTATCAAAGTTATGGCAGACTATTTTTCTTCAACTTTGACTAGATGATGTGATCACTCTGTTTATTATATTTGTCTGAAACTTTGTGAGGTTATTTTATAGCTTAAATACTATCTATTAATATATTTTCAAATTGTTTTATAATTTCTGTAGAATTCTGTGTTGATTCAAAGTAGGCTGGTTTTAGGTAGTCTGTGGTGCTTCCGAGGGTGAATCCATGGCTACAAATGGCTATGGACAACATAAAGTTGAGGCCACGGGGACTGATTCCTCGGGCACCTGTGAATCTTCATCTGTGCCACTGCTTCTTGCCTCTCCCGCTCTTCCGGTGTGACACCTGAAAGATCCGTATCCTGAACTTCTCCTCCTCCCATAACTGACCAGAACAGAGGAGCTAAATCCCTTCATGAAAGTACTCCACCCTAAGCACCTACCCTATTTAACTAAAGGGGATAGGTTGCTTTTTTAGTACTGTGCTTATCCACCGGAAGCCCACTAAAAACTACACCCCTAAGCACTATCCAAAGAATAGCAAAAGGAATGCGAGTCGTCCAATCCGGCCCACAGGAAATCCGGACAAAAACCAAGGACGACCACAAAAGTGCGCAAATAACTCCCACCCAGAAATATAAAAACAATAAAAATCAGCTCTTTCATATTAAATAATATCCCCTTGCCCGAAAGAATAGAAATAAACATAAAAATCAATAATAATGGTGAAGCAAGCTCACATTCAAACTCTGAGACCTCCATAAGTCCTCAGAGTGGACAGCTTCCAAGAAGCCTCTAGGATAATCCTGACCCCTTTGTGTTTAAGCAAAAATAACTGCCACCCTGGCAGACAAAAACTCTGACCACCTTC
>JBBHKE010000572.1:28836-83139 GCA_037447655.1 Zygnema cylindricum | reverse complement strand
GGAGAGAAGGGGGGGGGGAGGGAAGGATTCATTTGTTGTGTTTATTTCAGCGTATAACCCTAAAAACCCTGAAAAACTCTAAACCCCTGATTACCCTAGAAACCCTAAAGAACCCCAATTTTTTTTATCTTTGGAGACTACCCATCCAGAAGTGACAGTCTTACCTTTGATTGTGACGTCACAACTATAGTTGTGGAAAATACCCAATAATTGGTTTCTATTTCTGATAGGTGTAGGTATTAGTGTGGATTATTTTCTTTATTGTTTATTTTTTCAACTTTATAACTCATGTATCATTAAAATTAGTATCTGGGCAAAGTCCCGTCCCTTTTTTCTTTCTCGTTTTGTCTTTTTTCACAAACAAATGTGTACTTGCCATTTGTCCACATATTGTTTTTTCTTGTAAGTATTATTATACTGTTTTGTAAGTATTTTATTCTGTTTTTCCTGTAGGTATCATTGTAACGTTTTTCCTGTAAGTGTTATTGTACTGTTTTCCTTAAGTATTGTTAAACTGTTTTTCCTTTTAAGTTTTGTTATGCTGTTTTCCCTGTAAGTATTATTATACTGTTTTCCCTGCAAGTGTTATTATACTGTTCTTCCTGCAAGTATTATTATACTAGTTCTTGTTTTTGTCATTATACGGTTTTTCCTGTAAGTATTATTATATTGTTTTTCCTGCTAAGTATTATTAGTCTATCTACAGAAATTGTGGAACATAAGAGAAATTTCTGGGTAATTGTTTGTCTATCATAATTTAATTTGCAAACCCTGTTTATATCCTTTATTGTGATAGACTAAAATCAACTTACAAAGTCAATTTATCTAACAAAATTGGAGAATTTGTTTGTTTTTTTTGGGGGGGAGGTGGGAGTGGTTTAGGGTTCTCCTTCGAGTTCCGTTTTATTCCGTTCTGTTCCAAAACGTCAACGGAAACTGAGAGATATACATGTGAAAGCAATTAGTAGAGTGAATGAACATTTGGGTATAGAGGAGGAATTTCCGGAAAATAATAAAAACGTAGGGAGGAAATTGTATAAAAATGAGGAAATTTTAGAGAATAATCCAAAAAAAAAGGTTGTGATGGGATTTGGAGGACACCGAGAAGGGGCTGATTACACTCTCGAAAGAAAAATTTTGGAAGAAATTGAAAAAGAGAAGAAAAGTATGAAGGAGGGGAAAGAGGGGAAGGAAGGAAGGAAGAAGGAGAGAGTGGAGAAAGGTGGCCCTTCAAACGTCGATACAAAAGGGAAAAAACAAGGTGAGTGGATGGCTGGAAGATTTTTTTTAGGGTTTTGGGGAAAGTCTTTTTTTTTCGTTTAATTTAGTGGTTTTTAGTTGAAGCAAGACTACTACAGAAAGAAGTTAGGGCAAAGGATTTTGAAAATGATCGATTTAAACAAGTAATTAGATTTTCGACAATATGTGCGACTACAAACATATTTTTTATGTATAATGTTTAAATTTTGGAGAGAATGTTGAAGTGAACTTGTATTTCTTTCATTTATGGAATTGTTTTTCTAATAATTCGAAGTCACGTGAGCATTCTTTCGATTTTGATTTTAAAAATTCTTTAAAAGTGAAAAAGCAAGAAATTGAGCTCCAGTTTTTTCTCTTCTAAAGGCAATCAAAATAAAACAGTTTATAATAATATCTTTCCATGGAAAAAATTAACTTTCCATTCTATTTTTCATCGGGAAATACGAGGGGATGATGGAGAGGTGGAGCTGCACCAATTCCAATTCCTGTTCCTTTTTTATTTGTTTGTTTATTTGTTTATTTTTGTTTTTGTTTTTTTTTGTAGCTGTACCAAACCCTCAGGGTGTCCAAGTTTGGGTTGGAAATCTCCCTCGAAAAAAAAATGTTGCCCGAGATCTTCGGGCAGCTATGGGAGAAGTCGAAGGACTTCTTCACATTCGACCGGTGGAAAAAGGTTCGTCAAAGACAAGGGATCCCGTTTGTGTCGGATACGCCTTCTTTACTTTCACCGACGAGGAAACTGCGAAAAGGTAGGATTTTTTCCTCCCTTGACCCTCTCGCCCTCCCTGCCTCTCCCCCTCCTTCCCTCTCTCCGTCCCTCCCTCCCTCCCTCTCCACGTCCCTCCCTTCTTTCCTCCCTGCCCCTCTTCCTCCCTCCTCTCTCTCTAGCCTCCTTTCTTTCCTTTCTCCCACTTCCTCTGTCTGTCTTTGTCTCTGTCCATGTCTCTGTCTCTGTCTCTGTCTCTGTCTCTGGTGCTGTCTCTGTCTGTCTCTATCTCTGTATCTCCCTCTATCTTACTCAACTTTTTGTGTGTTTTTTAATTTGGGGGAGCACTTTCAAATTGTGCCTTCAATTTTTGAGATATGCTATTTGATGAAGCTAATAGGAGATGGGTAAAGTTTATAAAATGTGTGAAGAGATCAATTGTCAGTAGTTCCTTTTTCTGGATCCTCATGACTAAGGTTTATTTTATCTTCATTCGTGTAAATTCTTGCTTTATTACCTGTCTTTTTTGTTTAGTAACAAAATGTTTTTATTATTGGGAAATTCACTTTCTTGAGTTTGAAATGTTTTTGTAGCATTCTACTAAAGAGTGACATAACCTTAATGGGTGAAAAAGAAAAGAAAGGGGAGAGAAAATATAATATTCATGTTTAGCTAAAAAGGGAGAACTAGAATTCTTTGGTTTCTTTTCCCGGGGATTTGTTTCTTATATCATATAGTCAACTGAAATGCTTCATAAAATTACAATTTTCCTTAAAACTCCACATTAACTTGTTTTTAAACGATTTTACGTTTTGAGCAGGTTCAAAAGCCTAACATGGTTGTGAAATACTTTTAAGTCTGGTTGTCAGAAAGCCTTACTTAAAAAAAAAAAAATTTGTAGTCCTGAGAATTGCAAGAGCTAAAATTCAGGGTTTTAGATTTCTTCAAGAAATGTACTTCAGTTATCCACCTGCCAATAAATCCTAGAACATTTTTGAAGGGACTTTTATAAAAAAATTATGGTCTTTCTGGCATTAGTTTTTTTCTATGACTTTGGATTTTCTTTGGATTTTCTAACTTTTAAATCAGAAATCAGCAAACTGGATCTCATTTACGTTAACCTTACTCCAAAAAAAAATAACCTTGCAAATTTTATTTTTGTCCGATGTTTTTTTTCTTTTCTGTTTTTGTTTATGTTCTATTTCCTGACATAGTAAGCACTATGTTTTCAATGACTACAGGTTTATCCACTCCTTCAAAGACCGTTTGATTACTTTTGGAAAAGTCGAAAAGTCTCTCGTTTGCCAGCTGGCAGGTGTCTCTGGAGCGGTGTTTTCGAGGGAGACGAATGCGAATAAATCCAATAACGCTCGTCTTTTACGACGAGACGATTTCTCGGAGTCTCATGGGGAAGAAAAAACCTTTTCCAGTCAAAAACATGATTTTTTTCCCGAAGGAGAAATTATGCCCGCTGATTATTCTGTTCCTATGTATCCAGTTACAGATGCGAAAACAGTTTCAAGATTGAGAGTGAGAGGGAAATCAAAGGAGGAGAATCCTGTTAGGGTTTTGGATCCTGGGAGTAGTGCGATGGGAGGAAAAGGGGAGAGAGGGAAAGAAAAGGCTCTAGAAGGGGAAGAGGAAGAGTTGCAAAGAAGTTTAGCACCTCTGAAAATTGCTGGGAGAGGACAGACAAGCAGGAAAGGGAGAGAGAGTCAACAGGGGGAAGACTTGGAAGAAAGGGAGAGAAATATTTGGAATAGTTTCGAAGATGAAGATGAAGATGATAATGCATTAGAGGCAGAATTGGTTCGACAGAAAAAAAGTAGACAGAGCCATAGGATGGGAGTCGTCGACGAAGAAGACGATGGAGTAGATGGAGATGTGGAAGAAGAATATGAAGACGATGAGGAGGATGATATGTGGATGGGTTCAGAAGTTGGGTCAAATTCCATACTAAATACGGGGTCTCTTGAGGTGAAGGAGAGAGACAGAGAGGCAGATATTAAGAGGAAAGGTAAAGAAGTGGTCGTGGAGGCAACAGGAAGGGAAAATCTGGAGATATTGGTGGGAGAGAAGCGAGAGAGCAGGAAAATGAAGTTGGGAAAGAGTAGAGTAAGAAGAGGGAAGGAAATGGTGATTGAAGATGAGGAGTCATCGTCTGAAAAAGTTATGACTCTACAATCGGAGAAGCTGATGTTAGGAGAGAGGGAGAGAGGGAGTCTACAGGGTGAAGGGTCGTCACGAGAAGGAGATTGGGGAGATGGGAGAGGAGACGCTGATGAGGCAGGAGAGACAAGCTCGTTTGGATCCAAGCATCGAGGGGGTAGTGATAGGAAAACCAAACAAAATTTGTTACCAAGGAGCGATGTAGAGGGGGAGAGAAATGAGGGAGAGGGACAGGAGGGGTTGAATGAGTGGAGTACGAGAATCGAAATTCAAGGAGAGGGAGAAGAGATAGAAGAAGTGGGAAGAAAAGCTCGAATTCGACAAGAGCAAGCCGAAGCAAATTTGCGAATTGCTGCTTTAGAGAAACGTTTGGCCGAAGAATTAAAAGCAAAACGATTTTTGGATGATGACGAGGATGATGATGATGAGTGGGAAGAAGACGAGGATAAAAATGGAAAAACTGTGGCAAAAAATTTAATGTCAAAGAGGAATACGGCTCGTAAGACGTCAACTCGTGAAGGGAAAGATTTGAAGGAAGGAAGCAAAAGTATCAGTGGAGGATCCAAAGGAGGAAGTGTGAAAACGACAAAGTTAAGGTATGTTTAATTGCGGGTTAAGGGGTTTAAGGGCTTGATAAGATGTTAGGATTTGAAAATTGTAGGCCTTTTAGGGTCCTTATCATGTAAATGAAGATCGTATGTTGTTGAGGAATTTATTCGAGTGACTTTTTTTTTTCTTTATTCTAATAGATTCCGTCAAACTTTGTAAGTTCGGGAAGTTGCAAAATGAAGTGGGTGTATTACAGCCACAGTCAAATGTTAGTGACATACTATTTTTTTTTTCTCGATTGTTTAAAAGGATTTCATGTCATTTTTGCATTATATTAATGAAGAAGTAATGGGTTTCTTATCATCATAGTTAGCGATTAGCCATCGCTATTAGTTTTAACAATACTAACTCAAGTCGCAACTTTTTTTGACCAAAAATTACAATTGTTAATACCACTATTTAAGGGAGTGGACTACAACCGGTTTCGTCTCTCTACACTATATTCTTATTACAAACATTAATTCCTCATTTACACTTAGTCTGGATAAGGACAAAGAAACCACGACTATATTATTATTACAAATTTTAATTCCTCATTTTACATTTAGTCTGGATAGGAAAAAAGAAAGCCAACTCTATTTCATGTACACAAATTAGGGATTCCTCGAATGTCGCTTGTCTGAGTAATCACTTTGATCCACACTAAATCATGTGGTTATCTCAAGAAATCTACAATGATTAAAGCACCTAATATTATTCATTAGGTTGTGTGGCAAGACTCAACTTTTTAAAATATTTGTTAGGGAGAGGGGGAGAGGGGGAGAGGGAGAGAGGGAGGGCCCTGAAATTGGTGGTTTTTTCCGTTTGTTTTGAATCTTTTTGATTTTTTTTTTTGTCTCTTTTTTCTTGTGTTGTTAACTTTATCTCCAACCTTTTCGGTAATTGTTTTTTGAATACTATTTATTTTTAACTCTTTTTGAATTTTACTTTTTGCAGGAAGGCGAAATCCCATCAGCAAATCCTCAACGAGGTCGTGACAAAATATGGGAGCCCAAGCAAGTGATTATATACTCGAAATCGTTTTTTGCTTGTTTTTTCCATTCATCTTTAACATGTTTTTTGTCAAATCGAGGTGTTGTTTTTTTTTCCTTAGTTAAACCCGTCTAATGTTGTGTAGTAAAAAAAAATGTACTTGTAATGTTCTCCTTGCATATGACTTCACTTACAAATACGAACTCTACCTCGGAGTTTGTACAAGAATCAAGATATGACAAAGAAATGTAACACCGAACACCTTTGTTTGTACTTATTTATATCAATTTGATGTACGTGAGTTTGTTATCATTTAGTGAAAACAATGATGATGTCCATGAAATACTTCGGGTTTAATGTTTAATCTACCTGTCTTGAAATGAATTCTCGAGGTTGTCTTTACTTGCAAATTTGATGAATAGATTGCGATATCTGTGTGCATAGTAAATTTTTAATCATCTTTTCTACAATAATTTTATTTTGCTACTTTTTGCAATTCCAGATGGGACCTTGGCTCGAATAGAAGTCATAGTGACTTGGCAAGTTTTGTATTTTGTATCTGAATAAATAGTTGAACTGGAAATTTAAAGTTTCTGTTGTATACTCATTGTTATTAGTGTTAATAACATTAATTCGGTCACAGTAATTCGGCCTTTTCTTTTTTTAACATTAATATAATTAATTATGATTTCGCATTAACACTAATAAACTCTTAAACGCTAATTTTGACGAGTGGTGTAGCTTTATTCATGATGTAGAGATGAGCAATGTCCAAGGCAAGATCTTAGGAACTTCAAAATTTCAGAATTTCAAAAGCAATTTTTTTGTTGAGCTGATTTTTTGACGGGGAATCAAGTTGTATTGCAACTCTAATCAAGGTTTCGTTTGACAGTCCTGTAAAAACCCGATCGGACACATTCAGTTCAATATTTAGCTTCTATTTCTAGAAAGTTTTACATTCGATCACAGGACAAGAACTGCAGCTCTGCAGCAAAGAACTGGAGAAAAAAAATTTGTATCGTAGATTATTATTTAAATAAATTCGAAGTTTCAACTAACATAACTAATATGTAACAATAATTAAACCCATTTAGTCAACACCCCTAAGTAATACCCCTACAACTAGAGTCAGACAGAGTAAATCCTGCGTTAAATCACTTGTGACTTTTGCTTCAGCAAGGTTTTAACTTCCAGGCAAAGTACTAAGCAAATTTGTTGACAGGAGCTGTACAATCTCTAAGAGAGGACAGCTGTACAATCGCTGAAAAAGGACAGCTGTACAATCGCTCAAAAAGGCTCATGGCTATATTTGCATAGTGACAGTGTTGATATGCATAATTAAAAAGTTTTAGAAAAAGCCTGCCAAAAAGCATGAAGTAAGAAGAAAAATTTCTCTATCTATTTTACAAGAATCAAGTGTCACACTATTGATGTAACACATACAAAGTGAGCTCCTGCACTTGAGAGACTCTCCTTCATATGGGTAAATTTTTGTTTCAAGTGTTGCAAAACTCTAAATCCAAGGAGATTTTCTCCTTACCATCCCCACTTACCACACTTAAAAAGTTTCATGCCGTCAAATGCTTAAAAAAAGATAATTTTGTGAGTTCTTTTTTTTTTTTTTTTTGTGTGGCAAGTCAAAAAGATTTTTTTCATTTAGTGGACAAATCGAAAAGAAGGAAATAACCTCAGTGGTATAAAAAAAAAAAAAAAGGTATGTCATGAGACAATAAAACCTTTGAAGTGTTAGAAAAAAAATTAAGTCTAAAATGAGTGATGAACAATATAGTCATTTATGAAACATTCGTCTTATTAGAAGAAAAGGTTTTCACCTAAGACTGGATCGCATACCTTACCAGCTTTAATACCGTGATTAATACTAACAATAATATATAAAGGATATGAAAACTACTATTATTATTGACAATAATAGATAAGGATATGAAAATCTAATCATCTTCAGTAAAGGCTCCACCGACTTTTATACTTTTTAACTATCAAGCCACAAATTTAAAAAGCCTCACAAAACCCTAAAGAGAAAAAAAAAGCGACCATCGATTAACATTCCTCAGGTTTAAATCAAAACCAGTTTATTCTACTAACTTTTGTGCAAAAGAATTTTGTGCATCAAACCCTTCCCTTCAAAAAACAGCCCTTCCCTTCCCTTCCCTACCCTCCCTTCCCCCCTCTCCTCCCCTCCCTCCCTCCCCTTCCCTCCCCTCCCTCCCCTTCCCTCCACTTCCCTTCCCTCCCTCCCCCCTTCCCTTCCCTTCCCTTCCCTTCCCTTCCCTTCCCTTCCCTTCCCCCCTCCCCTCCCCTCCCCTCCCTCCCCTTCCCTTCCCGTTTGTGTACTTTCCACCATTTGACAACTCCTTACCTCCCACCACTAAAGTCGATATCTGGTTGGAGACAATTTCTTAAAAGACAAATTCCACCATTAAAAACATAGAAATTCTTATCCATAGCAATAAGAAAAAATATAGAAATTTTTACCCATAGTATAAAGCAATTACATAGAAATCTTTATCCATAGTAATAAGGAAATACATAGAAATCCTTATCCATAGTAATAAGGAAATTAAATCCTCCAAGCTCAACTGAAAACACCACCGTAAAACAAACAATCCGTTGAAAAAACGGGAGAATATAGAAAGGAGGGGGCTAAAGACAAAATTTCAAAAAAACAAAATAGAGACAAACAAAAAACACGGGAAGCTTCACAATAACAGTTAAACCCAAAATTATTTGGAGCTATTTGGATAATAACGTAACAGAATTGGGCAAATTAATAATCACAAGGTAAACTACATAGGACATTCGTAAAAAAAACAAAAAAATAACATAACATAGATTGTAAAGAAACACAACAAAAAGAAACACTCAGGAAACATGTTTTCCAAATGTTGAAACTAAAGTGAAACAGTCAAATCTCTCAAAATATTGTGAAAATTGCACAACTTATCAACAATTAGACAAAATTACTATTGTCAATATAAGGTGCCCTTCAAAAACAAGAAAAAAAAGAAAAAAAGGCACAAAAATCTTACGCATTTTGTCATACTCAAACCACATTTTTTGGAAACGAACACTAAGTTCACATGCTATGGTAAACTTTCTTACAGTTCGAGCTTTAATAACGACCAAAAAAAAGGAAAAACCAGAAAAATAGGCAAAACCAAATTTCACAAGTAAAGAAAATAAAGCGTCAAAGAGCCATTATTCCAAATACACAAACACAAAAATGAAAAAACCCAGACAAATGCTCCCATGGAATGTTTTGAAATGAACGTTTTAAAATAGAAAAGGACCTCGAGAGCAAACTCTCCAATATGTCCAAAAATAAAAAACAAAATAAAGTCATTCGTGAAAATTCTTCAAGAGTACAATTCTTAACCATCTGTATTCTTAGAAAAGTATTTTTTACAATTCAGAATTATCATCCAACACCTTTCCTCTCCAATATGTCGTCCAATCGCACTTAAAAACATTTGTCGTTACAACATTTACCCCTTTGAACCCATTGTCCAATGCCACCATTTATTCAAAAAGTCCTCAATACATCCTTCCTGTAACAGGGACCAGAACACATGTCGTACATTACATTGTCTGAATGATGAACTTGAAACAGAGAGGGAGAGAGAGGGGGAGAGAGAGAGAGAGAGAGAGAGAGAGAGAGAGAGAGAGAGAGAGAGAGAGAGAGAGGGAGAGAGGGAGAGAGAGAGAGAGAGAGAGAGAGAGAGAGAGAGAGAGAGAGAGAGAGAGAGAGAGAGAGAGAGAGAGAGAGAGAGAGAGAGAGAGAGAGAGAGAGAGAGAGAGAGAGAGAGAGAGAGAGAGAGAGAGAGAGAGAGAGAGAGAGAGAGAGAGAGAGAGAGAGAGAGAGAGAGAGAGAGGAGCAGAGAAGAGAGAGAGAGGACTAAAAAACAAAGGAAGGAATAGAGAAGAAAAGAGGAAGAGAGAAAAGAATGGGAGGAAAAGAGGAAGAGGGGTAAGAATCGAGAGGAAAAGAGGAAGAGAGAGAGTGAGAGAGAGAGGGAGAAAGAGAAAGAGAGAGAGAGAGAGAGCGAGAGAAACGAGAGGGGATAATTAAAAGAGGAGGAAATCAGCTGATAAAAAACAGACAAGCGTGATAGAACCGATAAAAATGGAGCCTAGCACCCTGTCACGACATCTGTACCGACACAGGAGAGAGAGCGAGAGTGAGGAGAAGGAGAGGGGAGGGAAGAGAAGGGCAGCAAGGGGCGAGAGGGAGGGAGGTGGGCGAGGGGAAAGAGGAGGGGGAAGGGGATGGGGAGGGAGTGGGGGAACGAGAGGGAGAGCAAGGGAGTACTGCAACAAGAACTTATATGAGTCAACATTTTCCAAGCTATTACTTAAAAAATTTGAAAGAGAATATTTAAAAAGGTTGTTCAAAATCATGCTATGAGAACGAAGTTTTGAAAACATTCCCTGGAATTTTTTTTTGATCACCATTCTTTTTTTGAACCATCTTAAAAGAAAACATCTTTAACAAAACATCCATTGAGGTGCAACAAAGTTTTGAATTCAGCTTTCTGAACATATTTTTTAGCAATCATCTACTTGCAGAACATCATTCGTACAAAAATATAAACGATTTTAAAAACAGCTTTTTGCTTTCTGAAAACGTCCTTTTCACATCATCTTTCTGACAACATTGTTTTGATAACTCCTTCGCAAAACTCCCTATGAAAAAGTTAAACCTGATAGGTGAAAATTGTTCAGAATATACAAATTAGGTCCTCCACAAAGCAACTGTGATTTGAAATTAAAAGCAAGCATAGGATGGGACCTTAAAAATATAAATGATTAGAAAAGAGCAAAATTAACAGAGAACAATTCAAATGCATTCTTTTTCATGTCATCAGGATGAATTTTCCTCTACACGAAGCACAAATTTATTTCTAACAGCAGCAAGAAAGTCCCGGAACAAAAAAGGCGAAAAAGCAAGCAAAAAAATTACACACGACAAACAAATACGATAAGTGAAATGTATCATAGAAGTCCATCTCTCTAAGCATAGAAAAACAAGTCACAAGTTTTAAAAAGGCAACATAAAAAACCCCCAACTTTTAGACGAAAAATACACCAAAGAAAAAAGCAGATCACAGACAATTAAGCAGGCTCAAAACAGAATGGAATTTTGAACACCATAATAGGAAAAACACGGACACAATATATCCCCACATTCTCAAATTCATTCTTTCAAATGACTGAAATGTACTAAAGGTCGTCCTTGAAAGAATCAAACATTTGAAACCAGAAACAAGGGAAAAAATGGAATTAAACGGTCAACTTTGTGAACCACTAATAGTGAGGATTCTCTCCTATCCAAAGTGCGAAACACGATTGAAAAAGTGAGAGACAATTACAAACGTGACATGTGTCAAAGTTGTACAGAAGTTGGCAGCTTTCCATGTGTAGGCATCATTATGAAGGCACCCAAAGTTTTCGCATCGCAGAAAATTTGGTTTTTTTTATGTAAACTACCTTCTGCCATCCAAAATAGAACACAAAATGATTGAGAGAAAAGTAGTCTCACCTTTTTTCAGAAATTGCCTCAATTTGGACGGGCATACACGGGTAACTGAAGCAAAGAGGTCGCAGAATTGGATGTCCCATTTAAACTCATCTGTTCACCTCCGACTTGAACGGCTCCTTGTGACCAGTAACCAGTTTCATTTTGGCCTCCATATGGGCCAGTCACGAAATACTGCCCTGGTTGGAGATTATGAGGATGTCCTCCTTCTCCTCCTCCAACTACTCCTACTCCTCCTCCCATTCCCATTCCACCACCTACTCCAGGATTTTGAGTATTTGGAGGCATTCCGGAAGGCGGTTGGGGTACAAATCCCATTTGGGGTTGAGGATGGGGAATTTGAGAAGGAAATTGATTAGGCATATGATTGGACATTTGTAAATTCGAATTAGGAGGGGGGAAAGGGGGTAAAGGAGCTCCACCACTCTGATGTTGTTGAGGGAGCATATGGGAAGGAGGAGGCGCGGGGGTAGAGGTAGGAGAGAGGGAGTGGGAGAGGGATGAGGAGGTAGAGAGGAGGGTGTAGGTGCTTGGTAGGATGGCAAAGGAGGGCCGTTGACTTTGACTAATTGATGACCGGAAGAAAAATGTTGACTTGGATGAGGTACAGAAGGGGGAGGAGGAGGACCTGCCAGGAAGCTTCCTTGACCTTGTCTGCTTGTGGAATCGCCAGGTGTCCTTTGACTTTGAAGTAGACTTGAAATCTGAGGTTGACCATGGGGTTGAGGAGGCAAATTTTGAAATTGACTTTGACTTTGACTTTGATGTTGACTTTGGCTTTGGGGTTGACTTTGACTTTGACTCTGAATTCCAGAAAGAGAAGAGGTAGGAGTCCCCAGTAAGGAAGGAGGAGGTCCCTGAGGAGGGGGCGGAGGTAGATGAGACGATGCTACATTCACATATTGTACCCCTTGAGGAGGGGTAGGGGAATTGGGCATTGTATACTGAGGAGTTGTACTTATATACTGTTGATGATGCTGAGAAGACGAAGAAGACATAAAAGGAGAAGAAGGAGAGAGCATTTGGGACCCACCCCCTCCTACTCCTCCGCCTCCTCCCCCTACTCCTCCCCCTCCTCCCCCTCCAACCATGACTCCTGGAGCTCCTAGAATGGACCCATGGCTTCCAGGAACCATAGTCATCCCTTCCCTCCCTCCCATAGGCGGAGAGAAAGCCATGGATCCTGCCTCTCCTCCTCCTCCGCCTCCCTGCGACCACAAAGCCATCCGTCCATCTACTCCTTGCCCTGAACCATGTCCCGAACTCTGATTTTGGAGTGAACCTGGGCCCATAATCTGACCAGATACATTCTGTCCCACAGGAGAATTCTGTCCATTCTGACTCCCTCCTCCTCCTCCTCCTCCTCCTCCTGAACCCTGTCCCCTTTGTTTCGATCCTTCTGAGGCCAGTTTACAGTACACTTGTTGACCAGCTAGGGTTTTGGTTGGTCCGGCCAGCGCCTTCCTGGAAGCTTCCACTGTCTTGTACAAAATCAAAGCATATCCTTTCGACCTTTTGGTCAATTTATCAAACCCTATGGGAGGTTCTTCCAGCTCTCCGAACTCGGAGAAAACCTCAGCGATTTCCTCTATCGAACAGTTTAACGGAACATTTCCTACATAGATCTTCCGTAAAGACGGTTCTCCTGCCTGTGCTTGACTCTGAGAATTTGTCGGTGGACTAGAAGCTGCCAGCTGGACGGTCACTGTTCGTCCATCCACAATTTTTGACGGTTCTAAAAGACAAGACAGACAACCGTCAACGTGACGAAATGTCACAAAGCCAAAACCGCGAGATCGACCGGTGGATTTATCGGAAATAACCATTCCTTCTTCGATTTCTCCATATTGAGAAAACAATTTTTTAAGGGTTTCAGTTACGGTTTCAAACCCTAATTTGCGCACGAACACTTTACGGCTCCCAGGCTCTTTGTCGACAACGGAACGGATGGAATCTGCAACTGAAACATGGTTCCATGCGGATTCTAAAAGGATTTCTTCCATTTGCTCTTTGGAAAGAAGAGATATCATCCGTTTAAGAATCTCTTTGGATCGAGGAGGAGAGGGAGAGAGCGGAGGATCTATTTTTTCAAGCTTTGGCTTGATAATGGTTGGAGACATGTCTGACAAACTAGTGACGTCATCCAGTTTTCTCTTCTTAGCTTCATCAACAGAAGCCATTTTCCAAAAGGGAAAAGAGAGGGCAACCACAAACAAACACAAGATGTTAGCAAAATGAAACAATAACTGAATATCAACTCGAAAACATGGTAGAGTAGAAGTGCTGGAAGGAGTCAGCATGAGGAAAGTCAAAAATGGGACATTGTACCATACTTCTTTACGAACCCCGCGGAGCTTCCGGCGGGATTGCCGCCAACATGGAACGGGTAAAGTTCGCGTCAAGAACAACGCAGTTTCGCCAGCGAAGTGACCGTACAAGGGAAATGTTCATTGTGACGGAAAGCCTTTCGTTCATAGTTCAAAAGTAGGCGATTCTATTGTAGGCCTTTTGTAGGCGCCTTTATCGTAAGTTGTGTTATGGGCTTTTTATGTGATCTTCTTAGATCGCTACTTTGATCAGCGACCGTCCGATTTTCTAAATCTGACGGTTAAAATAAAAAAAATACTTCAAAACTCACAGAAAAAATATTTTTTTTGTCCGAATGTTTTTCAAAATTTAGACATGACGTTTAATTCTCTATCGATAGATGTGCAACTCAACTCTGTTACTATTTTTTTTTAATTTTGCGACCAATACAATTTGAGTCTTAAGGTCATATTGTATGTTTTGCGTACAATAGGAATATTGTGTGGGCCTACTAAGTACTAACCTACTTTCACCTACTTTTGAACTATGCTTTCGTTAGCCTTAAAATTTAACGGACACGCGAAGCACTTTCAAAAACTAATTGGAATTTTTTTTCTAGTTTTTCCATGGGTTTATACAATGATTCTGTGTACTACACCGCCAATCGCTATTAGCGTTGTGTAAGCTAATCCCGTCCCGCTTTTTTTTGTTTTTATTCTCAAATAGAATTATCCACACTATTTAAAAAAAGCCCTAATTCCTAATTAGAGTAATCGATTTCTTCCAAAATTTCCAAATTCCCAATTAGCGTACACCACGCTAAATAATAGTATACGCTAATCAAACCTACACGCTAATAGCGATTTGCGGTGTACCGGCTGCGAATGCGATACTGTACCGGATACATGTATTCAATATGGATCATAGGAGGCAGGCGCCCTGAGGCAGAGGTCGCAAAAGTCAAAAAATTTCATACCCGAAACCGACCGTTTTTTTTCTTTCAAAATCTGAGTAACCGACGCCCGACCGAGTTTTGTGACGCTCCAAAATTGTTAACCGTTAACCGACCGTCGTTTACGAAAAAAAAATTAACCGAATCTTGATTTTTCGCGACTAGCCGTGCCCGCCCGTAACCGAAAAAGTACAAAATTAATCAATGTACAACGGAATAAGCCAATAATTACGATTTGTCGCGTTCCCTAAGATTTGCGAAATGAATAGTGTTTCTATCGTGTCAGATTTGCGACGCTTTGTCGCGTTCCCTAAGATTTGCGAAATGAATAGTGTACTACTGTGTCAGATTTGCGACGCTTTGTCGCGTTGCCTAAGATTTGCGAAATGAATAGTGTACTACACCGTCAATCGCTAATAGAGTATATAACGCCAATTCGGTGCCCGTTTTTCAAAAAAAAAAACCTGAAATACAATCCATAATTCTATTTTTTCCATTATTCTAATTAGGTTTTTTTTTTTCAATTAGCGTAATTAAGGAAAGTACACTGCGATGGAAATAGAGTGGCATACAGACAGGTAATCTCCGTACGAAAGGGTACTTCTTGATTTACAAAGGCATAAAAAGACACTTAACATTATTGCGCACACATGTGAATGTGCACTGGAAGAAAGGGACGCAAACTCGTCAACAAAAATCACGTTCTCATATGTTAGTCCGTCGACCGTGTGAACAGCGCGACGGCGTACGAATTGTCAGATTTTGTACGGCTACACAAATTACTGTAGACATTGAAAGGGCGGGTATTTATTATTCAGGACAACCCAAATTACAGTTAGGGATTAATTAGTATATATATATTTTTTTCAAAAAAAATAAAATCCCGATTAGTGTTAATAACACTATTTTTTTTTTACGCTATTTATTCCTTTACTCTAATAGCGATTGACGGTGTAGTTGTCAGAAATTGGACATTTGAAGTACAGTTTCGTACAAGCTACGTACGTTTAAGTTCACATTTGACGGTCAATCCGTCGAACAACTTTGACTGGCGAAATATTATAATGGCGCTTAAAAACCTGTCGCGATTGCGAACGTCGACCGTCATGAAAAAAAAACAATTCACACGGCCGGCGCAGGTTTACTGTAACAAAATTAAGGCAACCACATATAAATAAAATGGCTGCGCGCAGGAAGTTACTCACTTCACGTGAGCTCCACTGTGAAATCACACGTTGACATTTGACTTAGAGCGTTGTTCCATTAGGCGGTCTCTGTAAACATCAAAAAATCGTTTACTAAAGCGAACGTTCCATTGTGTCAGGTCAGTAACCGACATTGTTTTTGCGTGGCACACTTTGTTTTGGCCACGTAATAGAAGAATACGATTTTGCTTATCTTCAGAGAATCTGTAACAGCGAATTGTGACCACATATTTGTACCAGCGAAGGTAAAACGTGACTCCTACGACGTATTGAATAAAATCTGTACGGGCGGACAAAACTTAAGATGTGTAAAAGCGTACGTAAATGTCAGAAAGGTTCGTGGATGGCAACATAAGCGTGAAACAATATCCTACGTCAAAGATTTTCTTGCGGCTTCCGGTGGCATCGCATCCTCCCTGGCGGAAGGCACATGTCATATGCGACGTGTACCCACCTGGTCGCGCGGTCGTCGTGGATATTTGTGCACTTTTCCACGAGGCACGATGCTATTAGTTCAGGCGCTGAGAATAAACCTACTCGGGGTCACTTGTTGCGAACTAAAAGTTTCAGACCATGGTGTATCCGATTATGCATCCGACGGTCCACGTTTACGCAGATAAACGTGAAGAATGAAATTCTTCATTCACTAGCCTTGTTTTTCTGACATCTTTTTTTGTTGGTACGGCACTGTACAAAACAGTACGGCTTTCAATAAACAACTACATTTTTTCCCTAATGGAACCTCACTTTTAGCCGCAAAAATGGAATCTTATCGAAACCGTTACGCTGAACTTATACACAAATTAAAGGACGACGTACGCCATGTATAAACTCGCACGAAACGAAATCAAATTCGTACTAAATATAAAAGCCTACCCGCGTATAAATATCAATGAAACTAAAATGACGCGTCGTCACGCGCGATCAAATGAAGCCACACTATTTACAAATCAACATTTTTACATTGAAAACGTACTTCACATTGATTTCGCCACACTATTTACGAATCAACATTCTTACACTGAATAAATACTTCACATTAATTCACATTGTTGGTGTGTGCTATCACAATGGAGCTCACGTGAAGTGAGTAACTACCTGCGCGCATCCATTTTATTTATATGTGGCTGCCGCAGTTTTGTTACAGGAAACCTGCGTTGGTCGTGTGAATTGTTTTTTTTTTCATGACGATCGATGTTTGCAAGCGGGACAATCTTTTAACCGCTGTTACAATATTTTGCCAGTCAAAGTTGTTCGACGGATTGACGGTCAAATCTGAACTTAGAGGTACGTAGCTTGTATGAAACTGTACTTCAAATGTACAATTTTTGACAACTACACCTTGAATCGTTATTAGCGTATGGAAATTATTACTGTAAAGAAAAAATTAGCATCATTCATTCTAATTTTGTGTTAGGAGACGCGGCAGATCATGGTCCACGTCCTTAAATAGTGTAATATATTATATTTAAGGTATTAATGTCAAATTTTTGGGGTGCCGATATAGCGTACATAAGGCCAATAATGATTAACGGTGTACTTCCCCGCAGCAAAAATCGTCTCTGCGATTAGCAATTCCCTATTTCAAATTGCTGCAAGTTTGAGAATTCAATTTAAAATTGACGACGTTATAATTCCCAATGACGCTGGAATCTACCAAAAAAATTGTACTGTGTGGCTTAGTTCAAAATTATGACGTTTGAATTTGAATGGAATGCTGCAATAGCAATATCGACGCTAGATTTGAATATCATGACCTTTAGTTTGCGGTTGTGCAGGCTGTCGGCAAATAGCCTAATGACAAGGCACGCGGTCAAAAAGTGGATTTTCAAAATTTGAAATTAAAATATTCAAATAGCGAAAGTGATGGAACTGCTACAAGTCTGGCAGTATATAGTATATATTTGTCTCCTCTTGTAGGTGAAAAATTGACAGATTTTTAGGATTTTTAAATGCTTACAACTTTCCTTTCGTCGAGACAGTTTTAAAACTACCAAAAGAACATGCCTGATGAAATTTATGATTCCGAGGAAGACGATGACTACGATCCTTCCACTGAAAAAGGTGTGGAATGAGAGAATTTTGAGTCTCGAACGCCAATGGTGATTACAAAATATAATAAACAAAATATATATTAAATAATATAAACAAAATACTCAACCAATAGGATTTTATTACTTCTACTACATACGACAAGTTTAACGAAAGGCTGGTGTTGCGTATCGAAGCGGAATAGACAATATTTATTTTCGATATTGAAGCGGTCTCGATCTTCCTGGGTATGGCGGCTCGATTTCGTTTGTAACCCAAAGAAAGAGAGAGCGGGAGAGGGAGTGGAGAGAAAGTCAGCATTTTTACAAATTTCCAGCGTTCAAAATACATATTGAAATAGAAAACCGCAATTTATAAAGACACACAAAATTTGGTACCTCCCTATCATCGAGTAAAGTGTGGATACCGAACAACTTAAAATCGACTAAAAATGAGCAAGATAAGCAACAGTAAAATTTTTCCTAAAGGAAGAAATTCATTTCGACAAATTGGAATTATATTTGTTGTAAGAGGCTAAAATATGATCGTTTGGGAGATATTTGAGATGCTTTTTGGAAAGTTATATGTATGACGACAACAAAATTTCTATTTTGTAAATGATAAGACACCGCTATTATGGATCAACTAATATGGAAGTAACTAAGATCAAATTCAATAAGGTTGGTGAGTTGCATTACACAAAATACCTTTTTCTTTGCCAAAAATAAACATTTATGTTAATTTCCAAACGTAACAACCCACTACACACGCGCATGGACTACCGTTGTCTAAATGGTACCACAACGAGTGAAATTTACCAATTACCACATATTCATGACAAGGGAGATTGTGCCATCCACGCCCAAATTTCTCCTTTGGTTGATCTTACACTGAAAAACCTAGTTATACGTATTTTTTGGGTTTATGCTATTTTTTTTTGGTCGCAATCAAGTTTGAAAACATGCGAAGCAACGAGAGTGTGCTGTGACGCGGGAAACTTATAATTTTAGTTTATGTTTTTATGGTGTATACTAAAGTTTAGGGGCTTAAAGTAGTGATATGAATCTTGGGCAAGATAATATGGGACGTTGATTCGTAGGTTAGTGACCGTTGTCAACTTGTTTGATATCTATATTTCTCGTCATGTTGTACTTCCTGTTGTTTTTTTGAATGAAATATATTTTCTTTGTAAGTCTCTCTTAGTCGTGCTTATCAAGCTAAATTAACGATTGCTATGTAAGAATTTTGTGTCAATTTCCAGCTAAGGACCAAAAGTCAAGTCAGTCAACATTGCGTGAGAAAGAATCAACCGAAGTCATGTTAGGTACATGTAGGTTGAGTAGACGTCAAGTTACATTTATGTAGACGTCAAGTTTTGGTGAAAACGTAGTCGTTTACGTTTAGTGTACAGGAAGTTTAAGTGTCACAGATTTTGAGTGAATGTCACGTAGTGAATTGCGGCCGTTGATTAAGTTTACGTAGTTCACAAGTTGGGAATTTGTTCCTTTGCGTGATAGACAAGTAGCGTAGTACCTACGTCACCTACACATATAAAATGTACTCATGCTTCAGATTGAAAATCATTCATCAATCTATTGAATGATACTCTCCAATTTTTCCCTACTGCTATTTTGGCACTAAGTGCTTATATTTTGTCGTGTGCATAACCTATCTTTTCCTTGTTCAGTAATTAAGCTTTGCTTTCTCATATAGAGAATTGTTTTCCTTAACTTCCTGTCTTGTAATAATCGATCTTATGGCCATTTTTTCTGAATCTCAACATGGTATTAGAGCTTTACGTAAAATTACAGACATCCATATATTTAATGGTAGTAATTATTTACTATGGAAAGCTAAGATGACCCGAATTCTAAAATTTAAAAATTATTGGGGTATTGTAGCAGGCACTGAACATAAACCTACTGAAGCCCAAAAGGCAGTTGGATATGATAGAAGGAAAGAAGAGGTAGCGACATTAATTTTTCTAGTAGTGGAAGACATTCAGCTTTTACACATAGTTGAGTTGGATAAACCTAAAGCTATGTGGGATAAATTAAGGACTGTAAATGAGCGTACTAATCCGTCCAATATTGTGCAATTAAATAACAAATTGTTGGACTTTAGTATGGAGAGTGAAAATAGTATGGAAATCCATATCAATAGGCTGAAAGAGCTTAAGTTACAGTTAGCCGTTGTTGGCACAAAACCGAATGACGATGATTTTATCGTCACACTATTTAGGTCATTGCCATCACAATATGCTATGATGATCACGGCTTTGAAAAGTCAACTTATTGTAGAATTTGATGCAATATGTTAGCATTTCATTTATGATGAAATTGAAATTAAAAGAAAGGAGGAAAAAGAGTCAGATGTATCTTTTTATGCCAAAGGCAAACTATCAGTAAAACGTACTGAGTTAGTAACTGCTTGTGCCATATGTGGGAAAACGAATCATTAGACTGCTGACTAAGATTTAAAAAGAAAGAGACTGAAAACTTCAAAAAAATGATTGTTTGTTATAGATGTGGAAAACTAGGTCATAAGTCTTCAGTTTGTCGTAGCAAAGACAAAAACAAGCGGAACAAACAGTCGTTTGCCATGAACATTCCAGATGAGACTAAATTTTTTCTCACACAGTCTAATGCTCAGAAAAAGCAAATGGATTATAGACTTTGAAGCGTCTCATCATATGTGTAATGATAAGTCTATCTTTTCCTCTATCACATCATTATATAGTCCTCGATGGATTGTACTGGCAGATGATAAGATTATAGAGACTAGTCTAATGGGCAAGGTTAAGTTACAGTTATACTGTGATATTGGTAGCCATGAAAGG
This sequence comes from Zygnema cylindricum, assembly GCA_037447655.1. Classification (NCBI taxonomy): domain Eukaryota; kingdom Viridiplantae; phylum Streptophyta; class Zygnematophyceae; order Zygnematales; family Zygnemataceae; genus Zygnema; species Zygnema cylindricum. The sequence goes on along the minus strand of JBBHKE010000572.1, from coordinate 62,535 downwards.
CATCTAAAACAAGTTTTATACTTATTAGATTTAAAGCATAACCTTTTAAGTGTTATGCATGCTGTGAGGAGTGGAGTAGAAGTCGAATTTGAAAAAAAGAAAAACGAACGTTGTGAAATCAGAAGTGAGGGAAAGCTAATCGCTCTTGGATATCCGGAAGGGAATCATTTTGCTCTACGTTTGGATGATGAAGATGCACAGATGAACTTAAGCAAAAAAACACAGACTTTCGAGCTATGATATCAACGATTTCGTCATCTGGGAGAGCAGAATCTCAAACGACTCATCATAAAGAAGATGGTGAAAGGACTTGAAGACGTCGACATCAAAGACAACCTTAAAGTGTGTGAAGGATTTGCTCAAGGTAAGCAAAAAAGGCTTCTTTTTCATAAAGACAATGAACCCAAACATAAAAGGAAGCTGGAGCTTATTCATTCTAACTTGAGCGGTCCTCACATTTTAAGTCCAAGAGGTTCTAGATTTTTCATCACAATTACGGATGAGTACACTAGAAAAGTATGGGTGTATTTTATGAAATCCAAGGGAGAAGCCCTTGAAAAATTTAGAGAGTTTAAAACCATGGTAGAAAATCAGGCAGGAGAGCGGATCTTGATTTTAAGGTTGGATAATAGGGGGGAATATACCTCTAATGCTATTAAAGAAAACTGCAAAACTTGGGGGATACAGCAAGAATTCACAGTAGCTTATAGTTCGCATCAAAACGGAGTATCAGAAAGACTTTGGTTGAAATTGCACGTTGTTTAGTACATAGTGCAAAATTGAATCAAAACCTATGGGCTGAAGCTATTCTTACTGCAGTTTATTTGAAAAACCGTTCTCCAAGTACTTCTCTGAAAGATATTACACTTGAAGAAGCTTGGTCAAGCTTTAAACCAAATGTTAAACATTTTAAAGTTTTTGGAAGTAAAACTTTTGTTCACACCCCAACACAGAATATAAAGTAATTTGACAAGAAGAGTTGGACTAGTGTCTTTGTATGTTATGACATAAATAGAAAAGCTTACAAAATTTATGACCCAGTTACGCACAAAGTTCATATCAGTCGAGACCTGACTGTGGATGAACGGAAAGAAAGTAGTTTAGATGTGACAAATAATTTTGACCTATGGTATGAAGAACTAGAGACTGTCACTGTTCCCTTTAACTATAAAAAAGAATTGGAAAGTGGGTCTCCACAGACGCTACGTACTTCAGGCAGAAACCATGAAGTGGAGCCCTCGTCATCCACTCTAATTTCCATTCCAATTCTGACTTTCGTCATCCTAGTGGAACATCAACCTTTCAATTTTTACCTGGAGAAGTTACCGACACCACAACATTCGCAAATTACAACCTCTCCGAATCCAATTCAACAATCGAAATTGAAGGTAACTCCTAAAAGAGTTTCCAATCAGATACGTGCTAAACCAAAACGACTCATTGAAGAAACGGGGACGTGGGTTTAGCTTATTGTTTTATGGCGGCAGAGGGGGAACCACAAACCTTTCATGAAGCTTTGGAGAAGTTCTAATTCTCGGAAATGGAAAGAGGCAATAAAATTAGAATATGAATCACCGATCAAAAACAAAACTTGGACCTTAGTAGAACTCCCAAACGAAAAAACATTGTGGGATGTCAATGGGTCTTTAAGATTAAGAGGAAATCAGATGGGTCAGTGGAAAGATATAAAGCAAGGTTGGTAGCTAAGGGGTATTCCCAAAAAGAGAGGGTTGATTATAGTAAGACTCTCTCACAAGTAGTAAATTTTAATAGTCTAAGAAGTTTAATACCCTTAGGGGCAGCAGATGGTATGCAGATGCATCAACTAGATATCAAAACTGAATTCTTTAATGGGGATTTAGAGGAAGTAGTGTACATCGAACAACCAAAGGGCATGATGGAACCAAGAAAAGAGCACATGGTGTGTAAACTACACAAATCCATAAACAGTCTTAAATAAAGTCCTACTTGTTGGAAATTTACTTTTTAAGTCCTAGTTGTTGGAAGATCAAATTTGACACCAAAATGAGACCAGAGGCCTTTGAAAGATGTCATGTAGAAGGCGACCTCGACACAAAGAGGAGCACTACAAAGATGTCATGTAGAAGGCGACCTCGACACAAAGAGGAGCACTACAGGTTGTATTTTCATGTGTTGAAAGAGACTTGTCAGTTGGAGAGAACAAATTGGAAAGAAAAGTTTAAAATTTGATTTTGTAATCAGCTCACAAGAGTTGGTGTTATTTAGTGTGGACAATTGATAGTATGCAGAAAATGACTTAGAGAGGGGGTGTTACAATTCTGTGTCAATTTCTTGCTAAGACCAAAAGTCAAAGTCAGTCAACATTGCGTGAGAAAGAATAAACCGAAGTCCTGTTAAGTACATGTACGGTTGAGTAGACGTCAAGTTACATTTACGTAGACGTCAAGTTTTGGTGAAATGTAGTCGTTTACGTTAAGTGTACGGCAAGTTTAAGTGTCGCAAATTTTGAGTGAATGTCACGTAGTGAATTGCGGCCGTTGATTAAGTTTACGTAGTTCACAAGTTGGGAATTTGTTCCTTTGCGTGATAGACAAGTAGCGTAGTACCTACGTCACCTACACATATAAAATGTACTCATGCTTCAGATTGAAAATCATTCATCAATCTATTGAATGATACTCTCCAATTTTTCCCTATTGCTATTTTGGCACTAAGTGCTTATATTTTGTCGTGTGCATAACCTATCTTTTCCTTGTTCAGTAATTAAGCTTTGTTTTCTCATATAGAGAATTGTTTTCCTTAGCTTCTTGTCTTGTAATTGATCGATCTTATGGCCACTTTTTCTGAATCTCAACATGCTATCAGACCGATCTTGTAGCGATATTTATGTGCAAAAGTCATAAAATAGTGTTAGCATTACTTTTTAAAAGAATGGACTACCAGCTGCTCCCTCCTTGTGCTAAAATGTTATTATGTATCGTAGTTACACTAATAAACTATTTAACCTTAAAACGGACGGTGGGCTGTCTAGTCTCCGCCGCCAGAAACAGTTCTTTATTTCTTGTACATTATGTACATCTTGAACATTTTCGAAATTATGTACAGTCAGAACATCTGGAATACCTTAATTTTTAATTTTTTGAAAATGATCGGCTGATTTTCGGCAAAACAGCGATATCGATATTTGTCGACGCTGAAAACGATTTTTGAGCTTCTCAACATTATCTACAATTTCGTTCGATACCCAACACTGAAATGTGTAGCGTACAATAAGGTACAATTAGAATCTTACTCTAAATTTTATTTCAGAATACTATTTCGTATGCCCAAAAAGTTGTAGTGAACAAATCAGTCCCCAAGTTTTCCCGCTGGATCAGTGCAGTTCCCTTTTCCTCTATACTAATACTGCCGCCGATTGTCCACTCAAATTATTTGTTGCAGTATACAGTCACCAATTTACAGCTTTCAGAAAAGTATTCTTCTTGATAAACATTCGAATCGGACTGGAGGCTGAACCCCCTGGTCGCTTAAATTTGAATATGCGTTTCAATCCTGAACATGTGATCTAGATTGGGTTATTTGAATTCAAAATTTGGAAGAAGAATTCAAAAAATGTGTCTAGCTAGGCTCAAACTGAAACGGCCAAGTGGCCACCGCCGGTAGCTTTGCAAGTGCAAGAATTCTGGCTCTTACGTGAATTTTGAAATTAATCGTGCAGATGTTTCAAATTTTGAAATTTTGTAAGTCTAATGGATAGTTTTCAAATTTTGAAAATTTAAAATTTGAATTACCTGCAAGATTATTGGAGAAATGGAAAGGGGCTCCGGAAGTCAATAAAATGCCAGGAGATTTGCCGCATGTGCGATCCATGGCGTACATTGGTCCATTGCTTGGTAAGGCCAAGGAGGGTTTGCTAGGAAAGGAAATAGTGAGAAAAAGTTTGGAGATTGGAAAAAAGTACATAATGGAAGAAACACCTCGAAAAATAGACAGAAAGCAAAGAACTTTGCAGGATAGGAAAAGAGAGAACCAAAGGAAAGAAAGGGAGAAGGATAAGAGAAGGAGAAGGATCAGAAAGATAAGAGAAAAGGAGAGTTGAGAAAAGAGAGAGGGAGCCATGTCTCCTCACCTTTCCATTTTTGCAATTTGGCAGCTCCTTACTTTCCTAATAATGTGTACCCTGCCTCATATTATCCTATCCTTTCCCTCCAATGTCACGAGGCGGTCACTTACTTCCTCAGTTCCCCCTTGGATCAGCTTCTCCACCCTCATCGGCCGAGTTTCCAGTGACGAGCCTGTCCACGTGGCAATTCATTTTACTTGGCGTGATATGGAGGGACTGGAGTCTTATGCCAGACAAGTGTCAACTCCAGGCAGCCCTCTGTACGGAAAGTATTTGACATCAGCAGACATCCTGTCACGTCACGCTCCTCCGGAAGCTAATGTATTGGTAGTACGAAATTGGCTGACGTCACATGGATTTCGAGTATTACATGTGCCAAGTAGCCGAAAGCACATTGTGGCAGAATGTACGGCGAAGCAAGTAGAAGCAGCATTTGAAACAATGCTGGACTTCTACAAGGTAAGTCGTACACTTTTAAAATGTATTGTACTTTCTGCTGTGTAATTGTTCAACAATCTCCGTATGAGTTCTGTGTGGTTGAAAAAAACGGTGAATCAAGCAGAAGAAGCATTTGAAACACCGCTCAGCTTATGGAAGGTAAGCCGTACATGTTCTCGAAATGCTGTATCCTTGCTGTGTGATGATTGCACAATCTCCTTATAATTTTTGTGTGGTTGGAGTATTTGCTGTCAATTTGCTGTACGCTTTGTATGAAGTAGCCTTGTTCATTATTGTGAGATTGCTGCAGTTTTTGTTTAGCCCCTGTGTCATTGCTAAGGTTGCTAACAAATTGTTGTATTATTTTGGTAAGCATGTGTAGATGGTGTTCATCTGTTAAAACTAATGCTTATTGACATTGGACTGTTCCGCCCATGCCGGGTAAAAGGTGTAACATTTTTAATTAACCCGATTGTAGTGTGAATGTCAGAATAGCTGTCTTACTTCACAAACTCAGCAACTTTTAAGCATCAACTTTCAGAACATGCGAAGATTTTACGCATGGAACGGAAATTTTGCATAGCAGAAATTTCAAGCGGATGCAAGAAATTAGCCGCACAAACTTCTGGTCTTAATAAATTTATAGATAAAGGCGTCTTGTTTGTACCTGGCAGTCAGCTATCACAAGCTTGGCTTTGTTTGTACCAGACCTTTCAATTGTTTATTATTAGACATGCTAACACTTGGTAGTTGCAGGCAAGTATGACCAAAATTGCCCCAAGTGGACACAAGGGATTGCCATCTTGCTGATCTTCTTGGTGGTGTTTTGCAGCATGGTCAAGCTTTTTAAACATTTACTTTTCCTTATTTATTTTCAGGTTTTGAATCTTATTATCCAGCTATTGAGCTGCCTTGGTAAAGCCTAGGATATCTATGGATTTTTCCCATTGTGTTACAAAGCTGATAACACCTTAGTAATTGTAGACTGCTTCTGGCTTTGTTTTCTTTGTAATCATGAAATTTAACTTCTATCAATGGAACGTTTGACATATGGACAGCTATTGATAAGAATCTCATGTAGAACTTATTAATTCATCTTTTGTTGTGGCTTAAATTTTAATACCCTGTTCCCTTTCAGGCTGCTAGGAAAGGTTGTCACATTGTGTATGGAATTGCCTCGTCGGATTTGTAGTTTTTACTGCACATGCTACCAGCCAAACCTATGAGGTTACAACTTATGCAGCTACAGCCTTTCTGATATACCTGTGTAATCTTTGCAAGTAATAAATCAATTTCTGCAATATTTTTTGCATTTCAGCTGGCATGGCAAGCTTTTTAATTCTTTCGTACGTGGTGTTAACCTTGGAAGGAATCCGACATTCACTTTTTTTTTCTCATTTTGTGCTAAATTTAGTTCCAAGGACACACTCTCCGAGCACCTTCTAGTGTGCCATCTATTCCTCTCTCGTTGGCCGAACAAGGCGTTACTCATATTGTCGGATTAGACCAAGGATGGAGGTTGAAGAAACGCCATTCGAAGAAATCTTTGCTGAAAGGGTTCAAAAAGGGTACTTCTGGAAAGAATTCGACTATGTGCTATTTTAAGCTTGTGAAAGGAGGGAATTCAACAGCACCAAAATGTGGATATAGAGCCAGTCAGGTGAGCTGACTACAGATTTGAATTGTTCATGATCGGATGTGGTACTGTGGGAGGGAGCATAGTCAAAAATGCATGTAATTGGGTTGTAAAATATTGGTCGATAGCTAGTGAACTCTTCCTGTGTGGATCCTGGCATCCTCTTTTTAAACTTTTCAAGCACCAGTCGATGGTGGTTTATATCCAATGTTTCATTGGTATGGACATAAATATACAGATGATCTCCAGAGATTAGGTGTTGCTACACTGGGCATCGCTATTTGGTTTCGCTAATATGTACAATTCTAATAGATTTTAGAACATTTCATGCACTAATTTAGTCTTTCTTTCTCGACTTTATTGCCTCTGCCAGCAGGATACATCTAGCATAAACTTTCTGATTGATATGAGCAACTAGATATTGAAAAACAAGCATTGACCGTAAGCACTGGAGATATGAAATTCCACACATTAGCAGAGGAGACCAAACATCAAAGGACCCCGTTAACAGGAAAACGACCATTGAGTTTAGCGGACATCAAGCCTCAAGAAATGAACAGTAGACAGAAAAAGTATGTTATTCTCGTCATTTTATTCTTATGTTTCCATGTTGCTTTTGATCTTGCCACAGCTTCGAAAAGCTTACGGGGTGCCCTCTCGGTTAACCGGGGCTGGCCAATCAGTTGCTATTGTAACTGCCTTCTCCTCTCCCTTCATGCAAAATGACCTTAACATTTGGGCACGCCAGGTTGGAATTAATTCCACCCTTCTAACTCAGCTGTCTCCTGAATACACATATTCCTACCAAGAAGCCCTTTTGAACCCAGCTGCCGACTATGACCCCGGCTGGCAAGGAGAAGAGGCTTTGGACATTGAGGTATGTAGACTTTCCATAGTTCAAAATTTTGGATGTCCCAAAGCAATTGGAATCGCTATATGCGGTTACCCCATGCTATATGCTGATTATGCAGTATAGTACGCATGTGTGGTAACCACATCAAGAGTTTGGTGATAACCACGCATAGTGTGTCAAACATTGGAATTTTTAACTATGAGTCTTTCCACCTCTTCAGATTTAAAAATCTCAGATAGAAGTACAATAGTTGTTTTTGTGTTTGGAATCATCTCAAACGTTCAGTGCTAACAGTTCTATGTCGCAGCTGCTTTCGATGCAAGATATTCCACAGAAGATGTTTAATTTGTTAATTTGATGATAGAATTTGAATACAGTACATCAAATGTCCATTCATCCACAGTCAATGCTAGAATCTGTTGAATTTATGCACTAAATGATATTAACGATCTGCTTCTGTAATGTTTCCGAAAGCTGGAAGACATATGAACCATTTTTTTTAAGTTTTTAAACCGGCACGCAATTTATGTGATTCTCTTGTAGATTTGTTGTAATAAATGATTTTCTTAATCTGGTATAATGCTGAATGGCGGTAACTGATAACCATTCCACAGACAAAACCGTTATTGCAAAATGCACTGTACCAGGTCAGTAATTTTTTATACCTGCAAGTAGTGATTCCGGAACCATCAATTGACTGCCACCTATTCCTAGGATTCTTTCCTCTAGCCAATGAAACCAATTCTGAACAACAATGATTTTTTGCTTTAACAGACTGTTCGTGGTATTGCTCCAAAGGCGTCCATATTCCATGTCAGTTCTGTGTCGGCGAGTGATGTGGATTTAATCGCTGCGGTGACTGCTGTCCTCGATTATGGCATTGCCTCAATCATCAGTAACTCTTATGGCGGACCTCTCCCTCCTACTTCTGTTCAGCCATCATCTGAGACGATGACTCAAAACCAGGTGGGTAGCTAGAAAGCCTGTTCTGTGTTGGTTGGGCACTCAGTTTAGTTTCTTGCATGAAAGTTTTCAAAGTTGAAAGCCTCCGTTCAAAATCTTGTCCAAAATTCATTATTGCAATTCTTTGTATGGAATGTCTCCTTTCGATTGTCAAATGTCAAGTAAACATCAAAGTTTAAACAGTTTTCAATGTACAATGTTCGAATTTTTGTTCATATCTAGCGTACAAAACCTGGTTTCCAATGTACGGAACCTGATGCAATTTTCGATTTAGTTTCTGCAGGGCTAATGTCTACTGTCAATTGTCCCGTAAGAGCAATATCCCCATACTTCATTGCTGATTGAATATGACGAAGGTTCCCATAAGATATCCTCAAATTTTCAATTCTACAGTCTGACTTGTGATGTTGATACCCTTGAAATTTTGCAGCCATGGACAGAAGTCCTTATTCAAGCAGCTGCCCAAGGAGTGGGAGTATATTTCTCGAGTGGAGACGATGGTGACGAGTCCAAATCTTCCACTTATGATGGAAAGGCAACAACTGAGTATCCGGCATCAGATCCATGGGCAATTGCCGTCGGCGGTACTTCTCTCGGGATTACCAAAAATGGAACTCGAGCTTTTGAGGTTTACTGGGGCAGTCTTAATACCACAGACAAATCGTTTGTTTCAGGAGCTGGAGGAGGAATATCGCAGGTGTATCCTCTTCCATTTTATCAGAAGACAGGCCCTACAAAGAAATTTCTTGACAAGTACGGGAAGGGCAAAATCGGCCGCGTGGTTCCTGACTTCAGCGGAAATGCCGATCCAGCTACAGGGTCTGTCCTTCTTCCTCTAGCGTCATAGATTCAATTTGACATAATAGCCGAGACCCTGAAAAAACCTTGCTGTTTAGTTGCATCTAGATGTCTGACTTTTCATTTTCTCTCTCACTATTTATTTTTTGGTTCACAGTTCTAAGTTTTTGGGTAAGCTATAGTGGCTAAAGCTGTTCAACTACCATTGGTGTTACGCCAAATATTCTTGTTGTAAAATTGTCAACATAGGGATGTCATTTCTGTTTTTCAGGTACTTTACCGGGTACTCTACGATAAAGTTGGAGTACGGCTCTAGTGACTACAACAGCGAAAAGTATTTGCAACCTGTCTACGATAACTACGTTTTTGGTGGAACAAGTCTTTCCTGTCCCATGATAGCTGCTTTTGTTGCACTTACACAAGAGATGACAGGTCGACGATTCGGTTTTATCAATCCCCTTTTGTATACGCTCCCTTCTTCAGCATTTATCGATGTCGTCTCCCCAGAAGTACCTATTCGTGCTTTGAAATCTGGTGACATAATGCAATTTGGGGAAACTCTCAGTTTAACATCATCTCCGGGATACGATGACTCCACTGGTCTCGGGGTCCCAAGTCCTCTCTTTTGGTCAAAGATGTTTTGGAAATCGGTGCCGAAGACATCTGTGACTGAAAACAGTAAATGACTTATGTTGTTGCTGAGGATTTGACGGGAAAGTTTATATTGGGAACTTTATAGAAAATGGGAGAAATTTAAGTGAGATAGTTTGTCTCTATTTAAAGTGTGTCAGGATAGGTGCAGGTCACTTTATCAATGCTATGATTTTGAAAGCAGGCGGAGGTTCTTAAGATGGTATAATGAAAGAGTTCCAATAGAATATTGAGTTGAAGGGATAGAGAATACTTGAATGATATAGAGAGATACAGTTGAAGGGACATGCAGTAGATGAAGAGCATGAAATTGTTGTCCATTGAGAAACTGATTGAAATGTTGAATCCAAAATTTATAACTGAAAGAGATTTCAATAATGTATCCATTTTGTCTTGGAACTAGTAGAATATTCCAACCCGACACAATATTGCACTTGGTATAATAGCGATATGTGATACAGAATGCCAAAATAGTACAGCTTAGGGCCAATGCATGGTACAGTGAAAACAACCATATCTCTAACACTAAACAGTGTCAACTGTTAGCTCAAACATGGCGACATCATCAATCATTTCAAACTGAATGCTGCAAAGTTGCATGAGCTTGGCATTTCCGAATACCACCACAGCAAGTTGTCTGATAGCACAATGAACCTTGCTACTGCATTCGGTGAATGTCTATAATATGTGTATAACATTGTCCAGGTATCGTATTGGTGACTTGTTGAAATGCTCTTAATGGAGAATGTATTCTTTTTATCACACAACATAGTATTCAGGTGTGAGTAAGCTTCATGCGTGTCTCCAAGGGTGTGAATTGAAGACCTCAACAAAACACATAGAAAAATTCTGTGCAAAAAGAAGCACACTGACGAAGCGAAGTGGACACACTTTTCACCACTGAAGCAATTTGGATAATTATTTGGACAGCAGAAAGAAGAAAAATGCATCCACACTCTCCAACGTCCTTTCTCGTTCCTCCCGTTTCTCTGTAGGAGTTAGGATTGGTGCAATGGGAGAACAGGTCGCTGATTGCGACATTCTTGCAGCCATAGTCTTTTCTGCCAACCTCTTCATGGTAGGCAATGCATCGGTACTTGGCAACAATACAACACATATGGACATGTGAAGCAACAAACAGCATGATGCAATGTGCAATAACAAGGAAAGGGGAAAATACAGCTCTCCGTACTGCCAACAACAAAAATTTACACGCACGTGTATATGTGCATAGAGTCTAGTACACGTCGTAAGGATGGTTATTGAGGAACCATTGCAAGTGACTGTCAATATGGGAAGGCTGGATTCAACACACTTGCTGAATCTGGTCAAAGACAAGAAAAGCGGAGCCTTAAATGCTGTACAGGACGTACATCTCCGGGTTTTTGGAACATGGGAGAAGTTTGTGTGAGATAGATAATCATTATTTACAGTGTTTCAAGATAGTTGCATGTCATTTGAGAATAACTAAACAGTTAGGGTTTTGATATTATTCATTGATTGTTCGGAAGAAAGTGGATCACTTTTTTTTTTATTATTATCTGTTTAAATTGCAATAAGTTTTTGAAACCAGAAGGATATCATCCTGGTGGTACAAATACGGTTTGAATAAAGTATTGAGTGGAAGGGGGAGAAAGGGAGGATGGCCTCACAATTATAGAGCAACACAGTTGGAAAGGACAGAGAATGGTTGACGAGTGGGAATTATTGGACATTGAGAAACTATTCAAGCTAAATGAATCACAAGTGTGTAACGGAAAGGGCTTTGTCTACAAAACCCTCTTGACACCAGAATAAAAACGAAGTTTCGATTTATCTTCCTCGTTTTTTGTTGTTACTTTTGGTTAGTTGACGACTATAGCACAGTAGATTCAGCCTAGGTTCGTTACAGACTTGTTCCTGGGACGGATATGAGAAGTGACAAAAGCAACAGAGGTCGCAATCGGGTACCCGAGTCCGTACCCGATTCGTACCTGGACGGCCGCGTCGGATCCGTAACGGATTCGGGTGCCAAATTTTGGGGGGCCGGTTGGATTCGGTCGGGTGATTCAAAAATATTTTATATTTTTCGGGTACGGCCAGATTCGGGTACCCGATTGCGGCCTCTGCCAAGCAAGCAACACACGTGTTGAGGGATACTGTGGAATCGGCGCTTCGACGAACCGAAATGTATATCGGGTTCACTTAGTGTTGAGTGAGTCACGCTTCGAATTGATAACAAAAGTAATTTAACATAATACATGGATTATGAACTAGACCGTGTATCGCTATTAGTGTTAATAATTTTTTCGCCACTTAAAACATCTTTTCTCCGTACACACTTGCCCAATTTTCAATTCGAGACCTTCAATCGGAAGCTTAGAATCTTACCTTTCAATCGCAATCGTCAGATCCATAATCCGACATTTGTGTACGGAGATAACATGTTTTAAGCGACAAAAAAACATTAACACTAATTGCGATACACGGTGTAGTGTGGTAATAAAGCTACGAAACATAAAATCAAATGCACGCACGACAGCATGACTAAAAAGCTGTACGATCTCATATGGAAAAAACGGGGGAAAACCTGGAAAAACAAAAAGAAAAGGACGAAATTTGACGAAAATGCGAAACGAAACTCAGAAAATACCGACGCAATCAAAACGACATTGGGGTACGAAGTCGAGAATGTACCGTAAATACAAATACTGTAGCTCTCTGGCGTCGACATGCTGCTTTGCCGAATGGACAGCGCAAAAAGTTAAAAACAGTAACGTACAAAATAGTACGCAAATGTACGTAAATGTACGGTTACATAGTCAGGTACGCATTTAATAACATTTTTTTCATCGTTAAATGCGTATCGTGCGTAGTATTCGCGCGTTCGTTTCGTGCGTATTATGCGCACGGGACAACTATGAGTTAGGGTACTTTCGCATGTAACCGAAACTTAGTCTTGTTACTTTGTTTTTTAGCGAAGATTCTCCGTACATCTTTCAGAGCATTCGTATGTAAAGAAAATGAAATCGTAACTTTAGATTGTGACGGATGTAGACGTAAGTGCAATTTGTGACGATTGTAGACGCGTACAAAACTCGCGACAATTGATGACGTTTACAAAGTAGAGACGGTTGTAGACGTCTAGCTACTGTACTTGTGACATTGTAGATGTTTAGGGTTTGTGACATTTTGACGTCACGCGTACTTATGATAGCGTCAACGTCATAAATTTTAAAACATTCCGCCATAGTTTCCCGATTTTGTTTTTTCGTCCATTCTCACTCTACTTGCCACCAAAATAAACTAAAGACAGCCAAAAGAAATGTTTTTCATAGATCTTTCATTTGATACTTTTCTTGCCATTTTTCATTGCAAGAATTGTGAAATAGAGTCGTTAGTGTGAGAGGGAGAGAGAGAGAGGCGTTTTCACGGACTTCGCTTTTGCGAAATGGCGTCCGTTGGTCGAAACCCCTCCACGGCCCCTGTACGGAAAAAAACGCACGGAAAAAAGTGACGCACAAGCTGGAAAAGTGCGGTGGGTTGTTTTTTTGGTACTCCGCGCTCAAGAATTGTATCAAACATCCGGCACGTGCAACAGCATGCGCCTATTCGCTCGCATCCTGGAACTATATTTCAAATCACCTCGCGAGGTGATTTGAAATATAGTTTGAAGATGAGCTGGAAGGACGCAAAAGTGGGTCGAAATGCGCTAGACGACAAACTACTTCGCGCTAGACGACAAACTGCAGTACATTTAAAGTTGTAAATAAACGTAACTTGTACGGTATTAATTTCGTTTTTTTGGTACGGCTGCAGATTTTCTCGTTTTTTTCTAAGTTACAGAGGAAAACGACAGAAAATAACTGTAACTTTAGCACATGCGAAAGTACCCGGGTATTTTCGCATGTAACCGAAACTTAGTCTTGTAACTTTGTCTTTTAGCGAAGATTCTCCGTACAACCTTCAGAGCATTCGGATGTAAACGCAAATAACTTGTTACTTAAAAAAGTGACTTACGTAGACGTGTACGGAACAATGTGACAGATTAAGTGGTACACAAAATGAGGCGAAACTTCCACTCGGCTTCAATTTGAGGCGTCTCTCCGCACGCTGTACAATTTTTGTGACTTCGTAATGTCCGTACGCCATATTGTCGACGTGTCGATACCCTAATTTCACCTTTCGTTGTCGCACAGAAATGCGGTTTCGTTTTTCGTTTTACCACTTGCCGACAGGTGCCCAATGTTTTTCCTACGCCGTATGTGTGAAGACACGTGTGTTTGAGAGAGACGACCTTGTACGGAAATCAGCGCACGGAAAACATTACGCACAGGTTGGAAACGTGCAGTGTGTTTTTTTTTTGGTACTCCGCGCGCAAAAATTGTAGAAAACTTCTGACACGTGCGATAGCGTCTGCCTATTCGTTCACCTTATTGGACTTTATTTCAAATTACCTCGCGAGGTGATTTGATGTAAAGTTTGAACATGTGCTGAAACGACGCGAAAGTGGGTCGAAATGCGCTAGACGACAAATTTAATCGCGCTAGACGACAAACTACTGTACGTATAGAGTTTCAAGGTAACGCAACTTTTACGGTGGTAATTTTTATTTTTTGGTACGGCTGCGGATTTTCTCGTTTTTTTCTAAGTTATGAAGTAAAACGACAGAAAATAACTGTAACTTTAGCACATGCGAAAATACCCTGAGGAGATATTTTGTAAGTGAGAAACTTCAGTAAAATATACTTATGTTTTGCTGAGCTTCTCTGTTTTCTGTGAGACTGTGAGTTGTATCTTTTCTCTCCATTTTTTTTCCTGGCGAGCAGACTTTCAACCACTGTGCCTCATTTTATAATTAACATAAATCTCAAACTGTCTGCTCTATTTTGCCACTCCATGCCAGCTTCCAAGGTAAATTCGCTTATAGTAAAACCATGGATTAGTATGGAACACATCGGATACGCCATAACATTAGTGTGAATTTGTTATGAGAATGTGAAATAGCTAACACAACTCAATACAATGACGAAAGGTATACTATGCAACATCCACAGAATTCATAAAATATCATAAAGTACGTCCTTTTTTCATTTTTTAATTTAGTTTTTCACCCTTGAAACTGTTTTGAGCGGCTTCCATCGTCCAAATTATCCCTCGAAAAAAATTCGAAGGCAACAGCTTGCAAAAAGAATGAACTGCGCAATAAACTAATAGACATCCAATAATTAGCATCCTTGCAATTTGACGTTGTTGTGGGCTAATATTGTTCATCGATATAACCGAACTTATTTTGACTATAGCGTTATGACGTTGTTATGAGCCCTTTACTTTGTGCGTTTCTTTCGCTTACCATCACTCATTCTTAAGGTTCTGTAAAATTCTTGAACGAGCAAGTTTAGCTTAACAAATTCAAATGCTTTTGAAACTATTGTCTATGCTGGAAGAAATAAGATTTTTAGATTTTATGTTAAGTAAACATTACGTGGAAGTGTTGAGCTTATTGAGTTATTTATTTTCTTATTCAATATTTCTCCCTTTTCAGTGATTTACAAACCATAAAAGACATTCATACAACCGCATGAATGAATAAAAGGGAACAGCCAGAGCAAGGCAATTACATTCGACATGACAAAACCATTGTGAAACAATATTCGACTAAAAGGAGTATTTCTCAGTAACTGAACAACCTTTCTGGTTATTTAGCTCTTGGAACTAAATGTTACAAAGAGAAGAATTAGAACGATAGTGTCTCCTATTTTTCCTATGCTTATATATATTTGATAGCATCTGATCTTTATGCGTCAAATAGGCGTTCCCTCATATAGATTATTACACAATACCCCAAAAATGGCTGCTACAAGTTTGTAAAAATGTCATCTGAAGTTCTATGGGACATATCTCACATCGTGTTCAGTGTCCTGTCTATGCGCCGATTATCTACCTTACCCCCTTTTTCTTAACTTAAAAGTGAAAGCATTCACACAGAAATGCTAGTGCCCTCCAAACAAACAATATTACTACCCTAAAAAAAAAAAAACTTAAAACCAATATTGTTTGGTTGCAACGCCTAGACTCTCTCTTGCGGTCTCTCACTGTCAGTCTCTCTTTCTCTCCCCCTCTCTCTTTTGCAAACAAACACTGCACACACTTGCAGTTCTATTACTTCAAACTTTAGCACAGACAGAGGGAAGTTCTTCCCAGAAATTAGACGTACGGATGCTCCAAAACGCACCTCACAAAACCAATTTCTCAGGATATTTGATTTTTTCTCTGTTCTTTCTTTCCCTCTTCCTCCCACGGAAAATTTGCCATGGTTTCTGTCGGAGAAACTCGGGGTGACCCTTTTGGTGTAAACCCGGTTCCTCTAACAGACATGTAAGCTCTCGGTTGTTGTGGAGACCACATGTGTCCTCCGTTTACCGGAAAATTAGCACGGATAGACTGCATTGGAGAAGGTGCGAAATTTTGATAACCTCTTGGTTCCACGTGCTGAAAATACTCGTTGTTTGAAGATTCATTGTAAATGGGATTTTCACTATTTTCCTCGACATCATCTACTTTGGATGTATCGACACTTAGCCCATGGAGAGCTTTGAACCTCGATGTCGCATTTCCACCTTTTTGAGCTTCCCATTTCTCTAATCTTTTCTCATTCCTCTCTCTTTCATCTCCCTCGTTGCTTTCACTCTCATTTCTCTGGCTCTCTTTTTTCTCCCTCTCACTTTTCTCTCTCTCATTTGTCTCCCTCTCACTTTTCTCTCTCTTCTTTCTCTCCCTCTCACTTTTCTCTCTCTCATTTCTCTCCCTCTCCTTTCTCTCTCTCTCATCTCTATTTCCATCACCTCTGGCATAACTCGCGTTATCAAAAACTGACGACTCGACCATTCTCTCCCTCTCTTGACCCATATCCATGGAGCCTCTCTCTCCCAGCAACGGTCCCGACATTGAAAATCGATGACTTCTCAATTCTCCACTTCTCATCCCTTCCTCTTCCCCGTAATCTGATCTATGAATGATATCCTCCATACAAGGTGGTAAACGCCATTTCTTTCCCTCTGCTTCGCCTCCCTCTTCCTTGCCTCTCTCCTCATTCTCACTACCTTCCCATACTCTCCCAAAATCCCTCGCTGCATATTGATGAGCTACAGGCAATGGCGATGTGTCCATTCTGGTCAATCTCGGTCCTTCGCCTGTATTTTGTCGACTTAATCTGGGAGCTTCAGAAAATTGAACGGAAACTTTGGATCTCCTTCCCCATTTTCCGACCACTCCAATTGTTTCGGCTGGCGATTTGAGCCAATTGGACGTTAATCCATTGATTGATGTGGACTTTGTTCCATTTTTTTTCAAATAAGCAGAAGGTAAACCTGAATCTTCTTTCCAACGCAGGAGAGACGATCGATGTCTCCTTTCCACTGGCGATTTTGGAGTCCCTGGACCAAAATTTTCCTCGTTACCGTCTCTCTCGTGTTCAACCTCTCCATCTCTTTCTCTCTTCGTGTCCCCGTCTCTCTCTCTCTTTGTCTCCCCTTTTCTCAATCCACTCGTGCCCTCCCTCCCTGTCTCTCCTCCCTCTCCCTCCTTACCCTCTTGCGTTCCATCGTGCTCATGGACTGTTGTCATAGACTGTACTCGTCTCGCTCCTCTCACATGTGTGGGAAGACCAATTCCAGTCAGGTTTGAAAAAGTTTTTTTGAGCCACTTAGCCTTCGTATTTGTCGATTTCAATCGACGAGATTGTTCTTCGTTTCCGTTTTCTTCAACCCTCTTCTTTTCCAAGAATCCTAGGCCCAACCCCAATCCTCCCTCCCTCCTTCCCTCTCTACTTCGCTCTCTAATCCCTTCTCTACTTCCCTCTCTCCTTGCATCTCTCCTTGCATCTCTCCTTCCATCTCTCCAACCCCCTTCCTTTTTGTCAGTTCCTCTTCCACCAGAAGAAACCATTCCGCTCCCTCCACCTCCTTGGTCGTTCCCCCTCTCTCTCATCCTACTTGTTGCGCCCAGTCTCTCCCCTTTAACTTCTTCTTCATCGAAATCTGCACACGCTCGATCAACGGCCCACGCTCGATCATAAATTTGATCTGATCCTTGTCGAGAATCCGATAACGGAATCGCGTCATTTGATTGGCCTCTCGTATAACGGACCCACATAGTTTCGTAAAAAAGACTATCTGTCAACGAGGGAGAGGACGAAGAACTCGGTGTGATACCAAGACCTTCCCCTCCAAATCCATTTTCTTGAATGTACCGCTGCCAGCTGTCATGTGCCAAAACTATTGCTGCCAGAGCTTCGTCCCGATTGGCCGGCCGACCATTCCTTCCAAGGGCGCATTCTTTTCTGCCTGGGAAATCCAAATAAAAAATAGATAACATTGATTATTGAGTGTTGGTAACTGAAATTTGGACGTTGGAAATCGCACACTTAATCAGTGTATTTGGACAATCAATTAACTCAGGGATAAGGAGAGCGAGGGGGGTTAGCAGGAGGAAGGCCAGAAGGAGGGAAAGAGGGAGGAGGGGAGATGATAAGAATATAACTGAATGAATGTTAAAACAGAGGTTAAACAGGACTTTCTGTGATTTCTTTGTAAATTTTGTTTCTGTCCAAAACAAGCTTAATTCGGTTTTGGATGGACAATGAACAAACAAATGATAATATTGAGGATGATTGATACCTGTATACAAAAATTTGGATATCCCTTTTAGAGTATTTTAGGTTTGGAGATTTGGGAACTTGGGAAAAAAGGCGTTTTGAAATTTCTGGATATCTGGGTGTTTTTGGGCCAGTTTGGAGATGTCGGGTTAAATAAACTTGGGGATTTGAGAATTTGGGTATTAATTCAGAAGCTTGGGTATCCATTATTTCATATTTAGATTTTGGGTTTGGGAAGTCTAGTTATTTACAAGCATGGATATTTGGAAACTTGGTAAATTGTTGCAAAAGAATACTAATTGATTTTTTCCAAATAAAAACATTTCTTTATGATCAAAACAAATTTCAATCCAAAAGTATATCAAAATTAGAGGCTTATACGACAAATTCAAAACCTCAAAAGACAAAAGACTTTGGAGCAAACCAACTAAACCCGGAAAAAAAACAAGTAATTAAAAAACACTTAAAATCGACAAAAAAGCAATACACTGGAACACAAAATGACAAAAACTATTGTTTTTTGTTGTGCCCCACTCCCCTCGCTCCCTCTGTCACTCTCTCCACCTCTGTCTACCTCTCCTCTGCCTCTGCTCGTATTTTCCTCACCCTCCCACTCTCTCTTTCATCTCTCTCCCTTTATTCCATACTCTCTCACACAAAGTATTTACTCCATTGCCACCATCTCTCTTAATGATCCAACCCACCCTCCTATCTTCAACCCTCTCCCTCTCCATCTCCCTCCCTCACCGATCCCTCACCACAAACAGCTCATGGGCCACCCCGCCTCTGCCTCTCCCTCTTGTTACCCTCTCCCCCTCCAGTCCCTCAACACAAACAGGATATGCCAATCCATCCTCGCCCAGTCCTCCTCCCTTTCAAACTCCTTCCCTCGCCGTTCTCCGACTATAAAAGTCCATGAGCCACCCTATCCCTCCCCCTCCATCTCTTCCTACCTCTCTACCTCCCTCTCCTACCATTCTCCAACGACAAACATCCTACAAGCCACCCTCACCCTCCCCCTCCCCCTCTCCCCCTCTCCCTTCATCCCTGCCTCCACTCTGATTCGACGAACCCAAACTTCCCATGAAACACCCACCTCTTCCCCTCCCTCTCACCCTCTTACCATTCAAAAGAACACCTTACGAACATTCCTCGACCCACCCTTCTTCTTTCTCTTCCACCTCCTCCCTCAGCATTCCTTGATCACAAACATCCCAGAAGCCACTATCCCTTCCCCCTTCTCCCTCTCCCTCTCTCGCTCCCTCTCCATTACCTTTCCTTATCTGTAAATACAAACATCCCATGAGCCATCCTCCCATTCACTCTCCCCGCACCATTCTCCAAATACAAACACCCGATCAGCCACTCTCCTTTCCACCTCTCCTTCCCTCCTCTCCTTCCCTCCTCTCCTTCCCACCTCTCCCTCCCCTTCCCCCTCCCCTTCCCCTTCCCCCTCCATCTTCCTCTCCACATCCTTTCCCTCTTCCCATCCTCTCCCTCTCCCATTCTCTCCCGCTCTCTATCCTCTCCCTCTCTCTCTCCTCTTCCTCCCTTACCATTCTCTTACTAAAATCATCCTATGAGCTGTCCTCCCTCTCTCTCTCGCCCATCCCTCTCCCCGATCCCTCTCTCTCCCTCTTCCTCTCCCCCATCCCTCTCCCTCTCTCTCTCCTCTCCCTTTCCCTCACCGTTCTCCGACCACAAACATCCCATGAGCCATCTCCCGATCTCGTCAACAACTCCCGGCCAAAACTCGCAAAGTTCCTTCACATCCTCGACCTTTGCCGCCATCTCGTCTTCTTTGTCTATTGCGACCACCTTCCAGGAAACTCTTGCAGGCATTCCCATCGCTTCCGGTTCGACCAATGCGAATGCACAAATCACCTTCACCAAATAAACCTCCCCGGTCGACGCCCGTTTGGCGCCAATTTCCACGACTTCGATGGGAGACCCGTTCATCGGCAATCCTCCGAGCGACGAATTAAACTCCTCCGGATCTCCCCAAGTTTGCGGGAAAAAGCCGAAATTCCATTTCACGTTATTAGCGAAATGCGAGGGGCGCGGAAATTCGGAATCGGAATTTTCTTCGAGTCGGAGACGGAGAGGAGTCGAGCGTTCGTTGGCTGCAGGAGAGAGACGGGCCCAACCGCCACGAGGGGTAGTACAGACGAAGGGTAGGGAGGGAGAGGTAGAGTCGAGGGGAAGAGGGAGGGAAAGGTTGTGGGGGAGAGAGAGAGGAATGCCTGCATGGGGAGGAAGAGCGAGAGGGAGGCGTGAGTGCAGAGAACAGGAGGGGAAGTGGAGAAAGAAAAAAGGAAGGAAGAGAAGAAGGGAGACAAAGGGGAGAGGGGGCAGGGGTGTTGAAGGGAGGGTAAGAGGAGTTGGGGAAAGGGAAGGTGGAGAGGGAGAAGGGAATGGGAATGGGAGGGAAAGGGAAGGAAAAAAATGATGGAAAAGGAAAGGAATAAAAGGGGTAACAGTGAAGACGAAGGATAGGGGAGGGGAGGGAAGAGGGTTAAAGGTGCGAAAAATCAGGGAAAGAGGTGACAGAGTTAGAGAGGGAGAGAAGTGGGTGTGAGCGAGTAGTATGGTAAAAGGAAAGAGTTGTGTCAGGAAGAGGGAGAGGGAGGGGAAAGAATAGGAAGAGAGAGAGAGGGGAAGAGGAAGAGTTGGATGCAGGAGAGATTACAGTAGGGAATAGGGAGTAGAGAGATAGAGGGGGAAAATGCAAGGGGAAGAGGGAGAAAAGATTGGGTAAGGGACGTAAGAAGATGATATTTAGTAAGGGATGCACGAAGTAAAAAAGTGAAGGGAGAAAGTGACAAAAAGAGAGAGAACAAAGGAGTGATGAAAGAAAATGATGGTAGTGAATGGGAAAAGAGAGACGGAAAGGAAAATGAGGGAAGGAAAGAGAGAGAGAGCGAAAGAGAAGGAGAAAGAAAGAGAGAGAGAGAGAAAGAGAGAGAGAACGAGTGTGAGAGAGAGGGAGAGGGAGAGAGAGAGAGAGAGAGTGGGTGGAGAGGGGGAGAGAGAGAGAGAGAGAGAGAGAGAGAGAGAGACTGTACCATGCCACGGAGAAACCTCCCCTCCTCCCTCCCTCTCGAAAAACATCATTCGGTACTTTAGAGACCCCGGAGCCCCAAAGTCCAATGTACGGAAGGAGCTGCCACGTGGCATGCCTTCATTGGCCAGGAGAAGAGATGGGGGGGAGGGGAGGGAGGGAGGAACAAGGACCGAATCGGGGGAGGGAGGGGGCTTTTGAGAAAGGCGCAACATGAGGAGATATTTAATTATTTATAGTAAAAGTGGACTTAATATGGGGTAAAAATGGAGCATAAATGGGTAAATTAAATAAAAATGGGTCTAATTGAATCCTTTTTTCAACTGAAATGAGGTTCTGGGAAGTGGGAATTAAAAAATAAGATTAAATTTGTCCAAAAAATGGGGGAAAAAGGGGAAAAAATGGGTATAAAAAAGGCAAGAGGTGGGGAAATGCGGTATGGTGTGAGTCTAAAAATAGTGTAAAAGGGTGCGCAGAGGATTGTGTGGGATGTGAAAATAGTGAAATGTGGTGGGGGGAGGGGAAAGAGAGCGGGAGAGGAAGAGAGAGAGGGTAGGGAGAGGGAGAGAGAGAGGGAGAGGGAGAGGGGGAGAGAGAGAGAGGGAGAGGGAGAGGGAGAGGGAGAGGAAGAGCCATGTGTTCTGGACGGGAGGGAGAGCCGGAAATGGAAGAAGGGGGCGGGGGAGAGGGAAGGAAAGGGAAGGTAAGGGAACAGCCGGCCGAAGGGGAAATCGGGGAAACAAAAACAGTGACAGGAAAGATAGCGAAAAAAAAAAAGTACTGTACGGTACACGTTGGAGACTAAATGACAAAAAAAATGGAAGGAAAAAAACAAAATTGAAGATTGGAAAATAAGGCAAGTGTCATAAAAACGGGTGCTCGTTTTCGTTCGCTGGAAACATTCGTTTTTTTGCGAAAATCAGTCAGGAGCTGACACGTGTCAGGTAATTGACATTTGGCATATTTTATTTTTTTTATTTATTTTTTTAGGGGAAATTTCCATCGGAGCATATTTCAATTTTTTTACGCTGTCGGGACGCTAAACGTTAAAGCAGCCCGTAGGAAAAGTTACGTATTTTTTGTCACGCTTTCTCTACAGTTCGTACTGTACTGTACATTGGTGTACTTTACAGTACAGTACACATCGTGAATCGCTATTATTGTTATTGTTTTTTTTGCCACGCAAAGCATCATTTCTCCGTACACACTTGTCGGATTATGGATCTGACGGTTTCGATTGAAAGATAAGATTCTCAGATTCCGATTGGCGGTATCGAACTGAAAATCGGATAAGTGTGTACGGAGAAAAAATGTTTTAAGTGGCGAAAAAATTATTAACCCTAATAGCGATACGTGGTGTACTGTACAGTACACCTTGAATCGTTATTAGCGCACAGAAATGATTAGTGTAAAGAAAAAATTAGCGTCATTAATTCTAATTTAGTGCCAGGAGACGTGGTAGATTATGGTTCACGTCCTTAAATAGTGTAATTTATTTTATTTAAGGTATCAATGTCAAATTTTAGGGGTGCCGATATAGCGTACATAAGGCTAATAACGATTCACGGTGTACTGTACTGTACACACCACAGCGTGACATACTCAAATATGTTCCGATGGTAATTTCCTATGGGAATGGCCGACAGGAATGGGGAATAAGACAAATTAATTGACGGGTACTGTAGTTTCTCGTGAGTTCAACTTTTTTGGCTCCTGACCGACAGACTCCGTACTATTTTGGGTCAGGACCCGATTGATCCGAAGGTAGCGTTTCATTCGTCGGTTTGTTTTTTTGACGATCCAGTTTTTGTGTGAACTTCTTAAAAATTTCGGCTTTTGATAGTTTTGTCCGCACACGTGTCATTTTTCCGCGTACAATTTTCAGGCGTTCGCTGATCTCCGGTCAAACTTCGCAAAGTACAACACCTTACACGCTTGAAACACATACGACAAATCGAATAAATGAAAGAAACGGGAAAAACAGAGGAGCTGTTATGTACTGTAGTTGTCGGTCAGAGACGATTGGTCGGAAGGAGGTTTTCGATTTTTAAACACGTGTGGAAGAGAACAAAGCATAGTTCAAAAGTAGGCGTTTCTATTGTAGGTCTTTTGTCGGCGCCTTCATCGTAAGTTGTGTTATGGGATTTTCATGTGATCGTCTTAAGTTGCTACTTTGATCAGCGACCGTCCGATCGTCCAAATCTGACGATAGTCCTATCGTAATTTGTGTTATAGGCTTTTCATGTGATCTTCTTAGATCGCTACTTTTATTAGCGACCGTCCGATCGTCCAAATCTGACGGTTTAATAAAAAGTCGCTCAAAACTCACAGAAAAAGATTTTTCTGTCCGTTTTTTTTTTTCAAATTTTGACATGACGTTTAATTCTCTATAGATCGATGTGCAACTCAACCCTGTTACTATTTTATTTCATTTTGCGTTCAATACAATATGGGTCTTAAGGGTATATTGTATTTTTTGCGTACAATAGGCATATTGTATGGGTGTACTTTCACCTACTTTTGAACTATGGAACAAAGGTAAAAAATAATTGATCGTACGATTGTTTTGTTTGGTTCCAAAGAGTTTCGCATGAAATTCAGCTCAGCTGGAAATTTGTCGTTTAGCGTCGTTGTGGCAAGAAGCCTTTGGTCAAACATTTCGGACACGTTCGGGAAGGTGAACCGTACGGCCGTACCAGAAGGAGATCATCCGTACTTTCCTTCCTCATGTCACCATGGGATGTGCGATGGTATATCGTACCAAAGAGAGATTTTTCGTACTTTTCTACATATTGCTATTTTAGTATTTTTTCACTTTTTTCTGTAACTTTTAAGGGGACTGTGAGGGAGCCTTTCCATGAAATATCCGAAGAACTCGAATCAAAGTGAAACTTTCTTGCCGTTTCAGCAGCTCACCAACATTTTGTCTGGTTGTGGTTCTGAACTTTTGACGAATAAAGCTAACTGATATCGGATCCTACAGTCTTCAAGAAGAAATTAGACGTCCACGTGGATAGTGGTGACTCATCGCAAGTGTTTGATGACTCATCAAGCCCGCTATGGTTTGCCGCGTGCATTTACGGTCGTTAGTTTCGAAGTTTTCCGTAATAAATTTCCATCGAAACACCACGCTGGCGTTTCCTTTCCGTACATGGAAACCGTACATTCGAGCAGAAGAATCCAGAATCTGCGCTTGGATCGACGCGGATGCCGCTACATATCATGAAAGGTACAGTACGGAAGCCTCGATTGGAAACGAAGAGCAAGCAGGCCGTTCCGCTGTCGCGCGCAGTGCTGGTAAGCTGGAAACGACGGGGAATAAAGTACAAAAGGTACAGAAGATAGGTACACTACAGTAGATTTTATTCCTCTACTGTACGAAATGTGTACAGAGCATACGCTTTATTTGACGAAACGTCATGTCGAGATTTTCTAGGCTTACATTCGCGTTTGTAGGGTTTATTACAAGGAATCTTGACGCTTTTGGCAGTTTGGACGGCTAGGATGGGCCAAATCCAATGGTGTAAGATGGTTTGCAAATCTCAAGACCGGTTTCGAACTAAACACTCTCACAGCCCCAGTTACCCGTGGGGAATAAATAATTAAATATTCATAAGCATTAATTCCGTACATAATGTCATATGTGTTCACTAATATTAGCAATAAATTAAGTACTTTTAAAAGGGTACAAACATTGAAGCAGCTGAAATCGTACGATTCTAAGGTGAACTTGTTCATAGATTTATCCAGAAAAATGTACGATCCGTACAATTTTCTCTCAATACGAGGGTAAAACTTCGATAAGTGTAATTAGTAATTACCCCACCGTGGCAGGTCTATCTGCATGTTTTTTTTTTTTGGTTACTTTATTTGAAGGTACGAAAAAAAACCTCTGATACCACTGTCTGTACGGCAGTCGTAGATTTCTGTCCTATACAGAAACACGGTTCATAGGGCCCATCCTTTTCGCCCATTCGACATTCTACACGTACAGTCAGCATATAAGATCTTCTAGATGACACGTGTAAGGATGCCATGAGGTCGCGAGGCTTGCAAGATACGCTATCAGGCGATCCAGCAGGCATTCGTCTGAGATTTTCTAAAGTCTTTTATTTTATTCACCATAGGGGTTTTTCGTACGGTACCGTACAATTGTCAAAAAACGTTAACGGTGAGATAGGCAGCCGCGTCAGCTCTCTCAAAATAATATACATTCGCACATGTGAACAAGCTTTCGTTTGCCCGAATTGTCATTATGTAGTCGTCAGGTGCATAACAGGAAAATGTACTCTACCGTACATCTCAGCCGACAAAAGTTAGCTCCCTCGGTACTGTTTTTCGTACGTGTCATCATTTTTGTCTCTTCTTCAATCCCAGTCAGAACCGGAACGCGAGGCTTTCAACTGTTCTTCGTCCATTCTGTACAATTCGTACAGATCTTAACTGACTGACACCATTCGCAGATAATGCGTCGCGAAACCTATTCTGCAATTCTGTCATTTTTGTCCGGAATTCCGTACACTGTCGTGGCTTAACAGGGGCTTTCCTTTTGAAATTTTCAGCTTTGTCCAATCAAGATCACAAGAAAAGCGCATTTGTCGTTTCTCCTTTTCACGCCTTAAAATGTAACGACAAAAGCACAGAGCCGGCACGTTTTGTACCTTCGAACTGATTTTTAATAGTGTGGAACACACTGAGATCCAGCAGAGCGATTTGCTGAAAGTCATACTGTATCTAGTGTGGATTTTGTTTCCAATTCTGCGATCAGATGTGAAGCCTTCAAGAACGTGTACGGACAGGCTGGGCGGCACATGACTAGGGTTGTAAAATCTCGCATCCGATAATGACAAAAGGACAAGTCTTTGTTGGAAGGAATTGCCAGTCGATTTGTCTGGTGCGGTTTTGAGGACACTAAAAGCCAAGACTTCTTGCCGCTGAGACGCAACCGCACATCCAAAAGCGGGACCGTACACTTTTCTCGAAAACGTCGCTGCCACGAATTCAACTACTTGAGAAACCATGCCGACATGAATGCTAAAGACAAAAGAAGGAAACCGGGAGATCCTAGAATTTGGAGTTATTTACGGACAAAAGAAACTCAGATTGACACGCGCCGTTAATGTCAATTCGGTACATTATATGTACGGACTCAATGTATGTACGGGCGCATTATCTGTACGGACGTATACTCTAAAGGAAAAAGGTACACATGGTATTGAAGCGCCTGTCCGACCCTATGGCAACATGGGGTATCTACTGTAGCTGCACATGCTATAGGACACCTGGCTAACAGGTAGCCAAGGAAAAAGACAAAACACAACTTGTACAAGAGTAGGATGTGAAGGTGGCAAAAAAGATACAGGATTCAAAGTTTCAAAACATTTAAAATGCTGCGAAGCGACACGCTATCATTGCTAAAATGCCACGTGTAGAAATCAGCAGTTTCTCTACACCGCGAATCGTTATTAGTGTCAACGTTTAAATAGCGTAAAAACATAATTAGTGTTACTGATTCTAATTTAGTTTGAGAAACGTGGCAGATTATGGTCCACGTAATTAAATAGAGTTGCTAATTTAATTACAAAAATCATGTCAAATTTTAGGGGTGCCGATATAGCGTACATAAGGCTAATAACGATTCACGGTGTACTGTACTGTACACACCACAGCGTGACATACTCAAATATGTTCCGATGGTAATTTCCTATGGGAATGGCCGACAGGAATGGGGAATAAGACAAATTAATTGACGGGTACTGTAGTTTCTCGTGAGTTCAACTTTTTTGGCTCCTGACCGACAGACTCCGTACTATTTTGGGTCAGGACCCGATTGATCCGAAGGTAGCGTTTCATTCGTCGGTTTGTTTTTTTGACGATCCAGTTTTTGTGTGAACTTCTTAAAAATTTCGGCTTTTGATAGTTTTGTCCGCACACGTGTCATTTTTCCGCGTACAATTTTCAGGCGTTCGCTGATCTCCGGTCAAACTTCGCAAAGTACAACACCTTACACGCTTGAAACACATACGACAAATCGAATAAATGAAAGAAACGGGAAAAACAGAGGAGCTGTTATGTACTGTAGTTGTCGGTCAGAGACGATTGGTCGGAAGGAGGTTTTCGATTTTTAAACACGTGTGGAAGAGAACAAAGCATAGTTCAAAAGTAGGCGTTTCTATTGTAGGTCTTTTGTCGGCGCCTTCATCGTAAGTTGTGTTATGGGATTTTCATGTGATCGTCTTAAGTTGCTACTTTGATCAGCGACCGTCCGATCGTCCAAATCTGACGATAGTCCTATCGTAATTTGTGTTATAGGCTTTTCATGTGATCTTCTTAGATCGCTACTTTTATTAGCGACCGTCCGATCGTCCAAATCTGACGGTTTAATAAAAAGTCGCTCAAAACTCACAGAAAAAGATTTTTCTGTCCGTTTTTTTTTTTCAAATTTTGACATGACGTTTAATTCTCTATAGATCGATGTGCAACTCAACCCTGTTACTATTTTATTTCATTTTGCGTTCAATACAATATGGGTCTTAAGGGTATATTGTATTTTTTGCGTACAATAGGCATATTGTATGGGTGTACTTTCACCTACTTTTGAACTATGGAACAAAGGTAAAAAATAATTGATCGTACGATTGTTTTGTTTGGTTCCAAAGAGTTTCGCATGAAATTCAGCTCAGCTGGAAATTTGTCGTTTAGCGTCGTTGTGGCAAGAAGCCTTTGGTCAAACATTTCGGACACGTTCGGGAAGGTGAACCGTACGGCCGTACCAGAAGGAGATCATCCGTACTTTCCTTCCTCATGTCACCATGGGATGTGCGATGGTATATCGTACCAAAGAGAGATTTTTCGTACTTTTCTACATATTGCTATTTTAGTATTTTTTCACTTTTTTCTGTAACTTTTAAGGGGACTGTGAGGGAGCCTTTCCATGAAATATCCGAAGAACTCGAATCAAAGTGAAACTTTCTTGCCGTTTCAGCAGCTCACCAACATTTTGTCTGGTTGTGGTTCTGAACTTTTGACGAATAAAGCTAACTGATATCGGATCCTACAGTCTTCAAGAAGAAATTAGACGTCCACGTGGATAGTGGTGACTCATCGCAAGTGTTTGATGACTCATCAAGCCCGCTATGGTTTGCCGCGTGCATTTACGGTCGTTAGTTTCGAAGTTTTCCGTAATAAATTTCCATCGAAACACCACGCTGGCGTTTCCTTTCCGTACATGGAAACCGTACATTCGAGCAGAAGAATCCAGAATCTGCGCTTGGATCGACGCGGATGCCGCTACATATCATGAAAGGTACAGTACGGAAGCCTCGATTGGAAACGAAGAGCAAGCAGGCCGTTCCGCTGTCGCGCGCAGTGCTGGTAAGCTGGAAACGACGGGGAATAAAGTACAAAAGGTACAGAAGATAGGTACACTACAGTAGATTTTATTCCTCTACTGTACGAAATGTGTACAGAGCATACGCTTTATTTGACGAAACGTCATGTCGAGATTTTCTAGGCTTACATTCGCGTTTGTAGGGTTTATTACAAGGAATCTTGACGCTTTTGGCAGTTTGGACGGCTAGGATGGGCCAAATCCAATGGTGTAAGATGGTTTGCAAATCTCAAGACCGGTTTCGAACTAAACACTCTCACAGCCCCAGTTACCCGTGGGGAATAAATAATTAAATATTCATAAGCATTAATTCCGTACATAATGTCATATGTGTTCACTAATATTAGCAATAAATTAAGTACTTTTAAAAGGGTACAAACATTGAAGCAGCTGAAATCGTACGATTCTAGGGTGAACTTGTTCATAGATTTATCCAGAAAAATGTACAATTCGTACAATTTTCTCTCAATACGAGGGTAAAACTTCGATAAGTGTAATTAGTAATTACCCCACCGTGGCAGGTCTATCTACATGTTTTTTTTTTTTTTTATACTTTATTTCATAGTTCAAAAGTAGGCGTTTTTATGGTAGGCGCACAAAACTTGGCACAAAACTCGCGTAGCGTAGGCATACTATATGTGTGTGCGTTGTGCACACCCCTGTACGAGCGTACGAATCTGACGTATGATGATAGTACAGCGCACGCCGTCGAACGGAAAACGGAATTTTTTAGCGAACTGACATGGCTAGGATGACATTCCGCGGGAAAAATAACCCGGAAAAAAAAAAAAAACGCGGACGTAAGTCCTATCGTAAGTTGTGTTATGGACTTTTCATGTGATCTTCTAAGATCGCTACTTTGATCAACGACCGTCAGATCGTCCAAATCTGACGGTTTAAATAACAAGTCACTCAAAACTCACAGAAAAAAACTTTTTTGTCCGATTTTTTTTTCAAATTTAGACGTTTAATTCTCTATCGATCCATGTGCAACTCAACCCTGTTACTATTTTATTTTATTTTGCGGCCAATACAATATGGGTCTTAAGGGTATATTGTATTTTTTACGTACAATAGGCATATTGTATGGGTGTACTTGCACCTACTTTTGAACTATGCTTTATTTGAAGGTACGAAAAAAAGCCTCTGATTCCACTGTCTGTACGGTAGTCGTAGATTTCTGTCCTATACAAAAACACGGTTCGTAGGGCCCACCCTTTTCGCCCATTCGACAGAATATTCGACGGTGCACGTCAGCATAAAAAATCTTCTAGATGACACGTGTAAGTATGCCATGATGTCGCGAGGCTTGCCAGATACGCTATCAGGCGATCCAGCAGGCATTCGTCTGAGATTTTCTAAAATCTTTTATTTTATTCACTATAGGGGTTTTTCGTACGGTACTGTACAATTGTCAAAAAACGTTAACGGTGAGATAGGCAGCCGCGTCATCTCTCTCAAAACGATATATATTCGCACATGTGAACAAGCTTTCGTTTGCCCGAATTGTCATTATGTAGTCGTCAGGTGCACAACAGGAAAATGTACTTTACCGTACTTAACAGCCGACAAAAGCTCGCTCCCTCGGTACTGCTGTCCGTACGTATCATCATTTTTGTCTCTTCTTCAATCCCAGTCAGAACCGGAACGCGAGGCTTTCAACTGTTCTTCGTCCATTCTGTACAATCCGTACATATTTTAACTGACTGACACCATTCGCAGATAATGCGTCGCGAAACGTATTCTGCAATTCTGTCATTTTTTGTCCGGCATATCCGTACACTGTCGTGGCTAAACAGGGGCTTTCCGTTTGAAATTTTCAGCTTTGTCCAATCAAGATCACAAGAAAAGCGCATTTGTCGTTTCTCCTTTTCACGCCTTCAAAAGTAACAACAAAAGCACAGAGCCGGCACGTGTTGTACCTTCGAACTGATTTTTAATAGTGTGGAACACACTGAGATCCAGCAGAGCGATTTGCTGAAATCTGTACTTTATCTAGTGTGGATTTTGTTTCCAATTCTGCTATCAGATGGTTTGTAAAATTTCAGAATTCTGATGAGAAGGTTTTATTTCTAGAAAATAATGAGGTGAATTTATCGCCTCCTTATTGTGCTGTGGGGGCATATTGACAAAAGAACGAGTACGGACACGTACGAACACTTGGGTAACGCATGACTAGGGTTTCTAAAATCTCGCTTCTAATAATGACAAAAGGACAAGTCTTTGTTGGAAGGAATTGCCAGTCGATTTGTCTGGTGCGGTTTCGAGGACAGTAAAAGCCAAGACTTCTGCCGTTGAGAAACAACCGTACAACTTCCCAAAGAGCGACCGTGCAGTTCTCTCGAAAGCGTCGCTGCCACGAATTCAACTATTTGGGAAACCACGCCGACATGAATGCTAAAGACAAAAGAAGGAAACCGGGAGATCCTAGAATTTGGAGTTATATACGGACAAAAGAAACTCAGATTGACACGCGCCGTTAATGTCAATGCGGTACAATATATGTACGGACGCATCATCTGTACGGACATAAACTCTCTAAAGGAAAAAGGTGCACGCGGTATTGAAGCGCCTTTCCGACCCTATGGCAACATGGGGTATCTACTGTAGCTGCACATACTACAGGACACCTGGCTAACAGGTAGCCTACCAAAAAGACAAAACACTTGAACAAAAGTAGGATGTGAAGGTGGCAAAAAAAGATACAGGATTCAAAGTTTCAAAAGATTTAAAATGCTGCGAAGCGACGCGTTATCATTGCTAAAATGCCAAGTGTAAAAATCACCAGTGTCTCTAGTACTTTGAAACGACACGCTGTCACCAACCAAAATGCCACCTGTATGTACCGAAAATCTGGCAAAGCGAAATGTTGATGACGTGGAAGCCATTGCGTAAATGAGGTCGTGTTCCGAATCAAAGGCAGGATGTCGATACTCGATACGGCGACAAAATCGGTTCATTCTGTATGTAACACACGATCTGGAAAAATAGTTCAGCCGTAGCGTACTGAGAAATGGCACGTGTCAGGATTTTTTGATTAACGGTATGTACTTTTTTGAAGGGGTCTCGAAAATCAGTGTATCGAGAGGATAACTAAAATAGCATATTACTCACTGAGGTCACAATCGGGTACCCGAACCTGGCCGTACCCGAACTTTTTTTCTCGTTTTTGAATTACCTCGGACGGCCGCCAAAATTTGGCACCCGAATCCGTTCCGGATCCGACGCAGCCGGCCAAGTACGGATTGGGTACGGGTTTGTGTACGGATTTGGGTACGGATTCGGGTAACCCGATTGCGACCTCTGTTACTCCGCTATTTTGATATTGAAATTTCTATGGTTCCGTTATCCTTACATTGATTTCTGTTGATTGCCTATTCGAACGTTTTGGTTCCTAAGTTAAAAAAGCGTCGTTAAAATAGCGCGATGGTGAACGATTTCAGTACGTAGAAACAAAAGAAAGGAAAAGTCCAAACAAAACCGAAAAACGCACGAAGAATGGAATTAACCAAAAAAGGAAAATAATGAGGAAGAAACTAATAAACAAGAAAGACAAACTAATCAAAGGAAAAGAAAGAACAACGCGGGAAACAACAAAACATCAAGCCATATCAAAAACTATTAGGGTTAACCAACCCTTAACATAACTAAGATCCCTAAGAAGAGGCCCAACCCTCTAAACCTTCCATGCCTTGAAGCGCATGCCAAGAGATGCTTGGAACATGACGACCATTCATAACCGCATTAATTTTAGTCGAAAACAACACACACCATCCGACTCCTCAGCCCCCCCAACCCATGGTAACGTACATTAAAAAATATCACATTTTTGCGAATCGATGAACCACGCTCAAAAACATTATGTGCGAGGCAATGAAACTGCGACATCTTCAAGTTAAGTGTTTGAAACGATGTCTGTTCCACACGAACATGAGGAAGTAATGTGGAGCGTAAGACCAATCACACTTGTTGAAAGTCCATTATAACTTGCTCTAGTGTACATGCATAAAACAGGTAAAATAATAGACCTCGACAACAAATATACTTTTTCATAAAGGCGTAAGTTGATGCCACATGAACCATCACCACATATACGGTTTTTCATTTTAGTTTGTTTCATCCCGAGTTCAGTTTTCAGTTTCGATTTGGCTTTTCGTTTCCTTGGCTCCATGAACTCTACTCGATTGGTTTACCATCACAATTTCTTAACCAAGCTCAACTTATTTATTTTATCATCTCCTTTCTTTTTTCATCTTTAAATATAGTTTTCCTCTCCCCTCTTGTCAAATTGCCGACTAAGTTGCCGGAGAATATAAGAACAAAGGCAATTTGTAGATAGCTCAAGACCTTTTAACACCATAAGAAAACCATGTATTGTTAATTGCATTTGCTTTTTTTTTTCGCCACTTTAATCATTTTTTTCCGTGTACAATTTTCTTTTTTTGTACTAAAAGTCACATGGTAAACTGTAGTGTTGTGTATCGGTAAGGATTTGCCGATAACCGATATGGGCCTTTTTTCGAGTATCCGATAATCGATATATTGGTACGATATATCGACATCGGTCTTATCGCCGATAAGTAGCCGATAATATCGGGTACTTATCGGCGATAATGTCGATAACGATAATTATCGGCGATATCTGTACGGACCGTACAGATAAATGTACGGTCTGCACACTCAACTGTTCGTCATATTCTCCGGACGTGTACAAGCATAGAAAGTACCGTAGCCGCCATGAAATATGTACGATTTTGATACGGATCCAGTAAAAACGATGTACCTTTCACATCCGACGCCATGGCTTTGTCCCTTAATTCCTTGAGATCCACTAAGGACCTGCCACGTGTCAATATGTCGGCTTTTTTGGCAAAAGCTGCCAAAAGAGCCATTCCGGGATGCCGGCGCTCACGCTGGCCCGTCCGTTCGTATTTTCTCATACCAAGTCGTCCGTTCGATTCCGGCGGCGCGCAGAATGTTATTTTGCGTCCGTTGTACTTTTGTGTCCGCCGTCCTTTTCCAGTTCCATGTTCACCAATTTTTTAGTAAATTTCCGTACGTCGCCGTAAAATTTTTGTTCAGTTAACCGGCCAACGTTTATGTGCCGCGTTTACCGTAATAAATTGCAGTTAAACTGTAACGGAACAGATTTTTATACGTGGCATGCCA
>JBBHKE010000572.1:0-28826 GCA_037447655.1 Zygnema cylindricum | reverse complement strand
CAAAGTTGGCTCGTAAGCACGATTCACCAATGGTGGAAAGTACACCGCCAATCGTTATTAGCGTTGTGTACGCTAATTCCGTCGCGCTTTTTTTTCTTTTTATTCTCAAACAGAATTATCCACACTATTTAAAAAAACCCTAATTCTTAATTAGAATAGACGATTTCTTCGAAAATTTCCAAATTCCCAATTAGCGTAAGCCACGCTAATTATTCGTATACGCTAAAAAAACTTACACGCTAATAACGATTGGCGGTGTAGCGGTCTGAGTGTTCGGCCATTCCTCGACGCGTTGCCTAAAAAGCGACAAAAAGAGAGAAAACACGGGAAAAACAAAAACATTCGAGAGCGTTTTTTTACGGCTGTTTTACGCGCATAAGAAGTTTTCTTGGAATCAATTCCCGAATTTGGACGAATCAAATACTCAAACTCTCTTTTTGACGTCGAAAATCGTTTGTTTAAAATTTTAGGGGCAAATTCTGTGAATCTTAAGTCTTTTGTTTCCTGTAAAATTTCACGCGTAGCAACGTAATTGGCCCCCTGGATTTCCCGCGGCTTGCAATCATTGAGCTTTTTCGGGTCTATTTTTTGCATCGAATTTTGAAAAACAATCCGATTTTGGACCGAAACGAGCCCTTGTTCGAACCGGCCTTTCCATAGGCGAAAAAGTGGGATAGTTTACTCGTAGTTCATCCTGTACGTTCTCATTTTCACCGTACTGCCCTTGTTTTAAACATCTTTACCGGAGATTCTATCAAAATCTTGACTGTTTAATTTTTTTCTGGTTCCTCATCCGCGAGCAAACGATCCATTCGGCTCTGTACACCGCTAATCGCTATTAGCGTTGTGTACGCTAATCCCGTCCCGCTTTTTTTTTTTTATTCTCAAATAGAATTATCCACACTATTTACAAAAAACCCTAAGTCCTAATTAGAGTAATGATTTATTCGAAAATTTCCAAATTCCCAATTAGCGTAAACCACGCTAATGACTCGTATACGCTAAAGAAACTTCTACGCTAATAGCGATTGGCGGTGTACTGTACTCTCCTCTACTGTACCGTGCATGTGGTACATTGAGAAAGAACGCGCATGTAAACTTGGCGTTCAGACAATACGATTGGAAAATATTTTACGATTTTAACCCATGAAGATAAGCCTACGTGGTACAAGCAGTATATACTTTGACGATTTTTAATATCTGACAGCAACCTTACGTGGTACCCGCCAAAAATAAAACACGCATGCGAGATATATTTTAATGTCACGACCTGATGTAAACTCGGCCTGAAAACAGCCGCCACTAAATATACCTGTACAAGTTATGGCACCTCCGTGGGAACCAGGCTTAGGGTGGACTTCTATTAGGCGTCTCATTAACTGTACGGAAAATTTTACTTAAGGGCGTGCCCTCTATTAGGTCGCGTCAGTAAACTGCTTTTATTTGCATGGCTCATTCTGGTTGGTAACACGTAGGCTAATATTAGATGCTTAAAATCTTGAAAGAATCTTAGAGCGTTGTTCCATTAGGCGGTCTCAGTAAATGTCAAAAAATCGTTTACTGAAGCAACCATTCCATTGTGCCGGGTAAGTAACATACATTTTATTTGCGTGGCACATTCTGATTTGTTCACGTAATCGATGGATACGATTTTGGTAATCTTCAAAGATTGACTCGGACGACGTATTGATTAAAATCTGTACGGGCGGACAAAACTTTAGATTTGTAAAAGCGTACGAAAATGTCAAAATGGTTAGTGGATGGCAATAGAAGCGTGAATAATATCCTCCGTCAAATATTTTCTTGCGGCCTCCGGTGGCCTCGCATCCTCCCTAGCGGAAGGAACATGTCATATGCGACGTGTACCCACCTGGTTGCGCGGTCGTCGTGGATATTTGTTCACTTTTCCACGAGGGGCGATGCTATTTGTTCAGGCGCTTAGAATTAACCTACTCCAGGTCACTTCTTGCGAACTGAAAGTGTCAGACGATGGCGTATCCGATTATGCATCTGCCAATCCAAGTTTACGCCCATAAACATGGAGAATCAAATCCCTCATTCAGTAAGCTTGTTTTTCTTACATTTTCATTTTTTGGTACGGCACTGTAGGAAACAGTACGGCTTTCAGTGAACAACGGCATGTTCCCCTTAATGGAACCTCACCTTTAGAATGCAAAGTATGAACGCAATATCTGTAAGAACGGAGGTAATATCTGTACTAGCAGAGGAAATATCTGTACCAGCGAAGGTAATTAATGACTCGTACAGAGGGCATTAATGTACTACCCAAAAATTCAAAACGCAACGACAAAAAGGCGGCGACAAACTTTGATGGTGGGAGCGTGAGGGGATATTTTTTGCCGATTCGCAACCACCCTAGCGGAAGGCACGTGGCCCTTACGACGTGTACGCACATACGCGCACGCTTATCTTGGATTTTTTTTTCCTTTTCCACGAGGCCCAATTTTACTCAATCTTTGAGAATTGTCCTCCTTGTGTAGGGTCTTACCAAACTGTAGGGCTAGTGACGTGGCGTCTTGGATAAAAAGTGTAATAGCATCCGACTGTTTGAATTTACGCCTAGAACCTTGGACATTTTCCCGTAATAATATTTTCCTTGAAAAAAAATGGTACGGGCC
Organism: Zygnema cylindricum; assembly: GCA_037447655.1. Lineage (NCBI taxonomy): Eukaryota > Viridiplantae > Streptophyta > Zygnematophyceae > Zygnematales > Zygnemataceae > Zygnema > Zygnema cylindricum. The sequence continues at coordinate 26,187 of JBBHKE010000572.1, read as the reverse complement.
TGTACAAAACGGTACGGCCCTCAATAAAAACCCCACTTTTTCACTAATGGAAGGCCACCCTTATTCCATTAGGCGTTGCCAGTAATCGAGCGGACATGACCACTGGCAAGATATTTTGTCCAGTCCTCATAGTACACCGCGAATCGTAGTTAGAGTAAAAAAACTCTTAGGGTAAAAAAATGAAAAAAAGATTAGCGTTATATTAACTCTAATTTGGGTAATTTGGGTTTCTTTCCGTAATGATTATTAGCGTTGAATTTCTCTACTGTGAATTAGGTATATGTTCAAAATTTGGCAAAACGTACAGTTTCACGTCATTATGACGTTTGCACTACGCGGTTTGTGAAAACGCAGCTACACCGCGCATCGTTAATAGTGTCAAAGTCACTAATTTGGGTTCTTAAAATTTTGATTTTTTTCCTCAAATAGGATACATGATTTTAATTTTTCCTTGACGTTAATTGAGGTACCATACAAAATAGCGTAAAGAACTAAAGTTCAATAAGATCTAAATAGCGTGGTGTACGGTCGATGTCATATCGTACATAAATGTACCTTTTCAAGTGAAAATTTTACAAAAAATGAATTAAATCGGACGCGTACGCATAGGAGAGTGCGCTAAAAAACGGGATTGGTCTGGCACGTAAATTAGTCTGACATGTACGGATATTTAAATTTCACTATGGTGTACAATTTTTTATATTTTGTACGAATACATATAATAATGTATATAATCGTACATAAAATTTTCCAATTTTGCTGTTCCAAATTAGCGTTAACACTGAAATTATAATAAACCTTTTTTTTTAATTTTCAAATTATTAATTAGCGTCAATGACGCTATATTTACTTACACAATATTTAAACTTTGACACTAATAACGATGCGCAGTGTACATGACAACGACCTGTATTAAATCATTATTTGTACTTTTCGAGTTAATAAAGTACAATTTTGCACGGTTAGACACCGACCGTATGCCACACTATTTAAACTGGCATTATATTAAAGTTGTTAACGTTGATTCAAAAAGTAACTTAAATAATGTAAAAAATAATATAGAATTATATGATCTATTAAGGGTGATAGAGTCAAAAGTTGGGGCAACAAAATTAGCGTACGTAAGGTTAATTACGATTCGTTGTGTAAACAACACCGTGAATCATTGTGAGTGTTAATAACACTAAAAGGGTGTCCCCATGTAATCGATACTTTGATAAAGTATTTTGGACTGTAGTGAAGATTCTTCGTACTACTTTAAAGAGCATCCCAATGTGAGAAAATGAAATCAGAGCTTTAACATGTGACGGTTGTAGACGTAGGTACGAGTTTGTGACGGTTGAAGACGACTACAAAAATTGGTGACGCCAACAAAAACAACAACAGCTGTAGACGGTTAGATTTCTGTAATTTTATGCCATTGTGACGCCATGCTCACTTTTAACGACGTTGACGTCACATATTGAAGAACTTTCGGCCATGGCTACCCGATTTCATTTTTTCAACTTTTCTCACTCGACTTGCCATCAAAATATACTTAAGGGTAGTAAAAATAATTATTCTTCAAATATCTTTCATTTCATACTAGTATTGTCGTGCCTCATTCTAATAAGTGTGAGATACAAGTGATAGTGTGAGAGGGAGAGGGGAGAGGCGACGGAGGCGCAAAATTGTGCAAAAGACCCATGAATCAAAGTGAAGGTCCAAGACCCCTGCGTATTTTTTTCCAAACATGCTCGTGTTTTTCGTACACGCGCATGACAGGAAGGGAGAAAAACATCGAGTACTCCCCCTCGTCCTAAAAGTTTCCCACTCGTGTGGCGCTTGCGTAGGTCGTTTTTAATTCGTTCTTTGGGCAATACCTGAACTAAAAACACCCTCTCGAGGTGATTTTTTATGATTTTTTTTTATGGGCTCGATTCTCTTACCTGGTGGCCAAAAAGAGAAAAAGGCCAAAATACTTTGACGTGACGACAAACATGTTGTACATTCGGAGTATCAAATTGACATTCACTATACTTTGGTAAAAATGATTTTCTCGCACGGATAAAGGTTTTCCCAAAGCTACTTGAATTTTGGGGCAAAACGACAGAGAAAACTCGATACTTCAATTTATGGGGACACCCCCTAATGTCGGACTTCCGTTAAAAAATGTCAAACTTCCATTAGCGAAAAGTGAGGTTGTTTACTGAAGATCATACTGTCTCGTACATTTTCGCACTGTAAATTTTTGTATCTTTTGTTTTTGGGAAAACGTCGTTAGGGAAGGACTCACTAGATTATACAAGATTATGGTTGTAAACCTCAACCGTTAGAAGTTATGCTTTATATGTTTCGATACCACATCACTGTGGCCCCCTAGTTTGTTGCTAATGACCTCAATTAGGAAACTACGCACACACAAAACGTGTAAAATTAGTCCACATGGAAAAGAGCAAAAAATTACGATCAATGCACGACTAGGTGCCTACACGTTGTATATAGTCTTCCTTTTGCTTCACTTCACACGTTTCCCTATAAGACTTCAATTTTGGAGAAGGAATCGGTTTAGTCATCATATCTGCTACAATTTCTCCTCCAGGACTATATTCCAAACTAATTATTCTATTCTCAACTTTCTCTCTAACAAAGCTCAAATGAATATCCATATCCTTTGCTTTAAAGTGATGCTTAGGGTTCGCTGCAATTGCAATCGCAGCTTGATTGTCACAAAAAATATTTTGCACTCCTTTCTTTATATCATTGTTCTTGAAGTAAAGATTTCACCAACATTATTTCACAGCTGAACAAGAGGCCATATACTCAGCTTCCACGGTGGATTGAGCAATAAACTTTTGTTGCTTGCTGCTCTAACAACAAGCCCCATTCCAAACATACAACACATACCCAGAAGTACACCTCCTCATCGGAGCATCCTCATTAATGGCATCACTTCAAGTGGTGATGTCAGTATAATCCCCTCCCAAATGCAACCATAGCTCTCTTGTTCCTATCAAGTATCGCATGACTTTTTTAGCTGCTTCCCAATCTTTCTTATTAGAATCATTAAGACTCCTACTTAATACCCCCACAGCTGCTGCAATATCAGCACGAGTACATTTCATAAAATAGATCAAACAACCAACAACTTGTCTGTACGGAATAGTTTGCATGAACTTGCTTTCCTCAGGCCCTAACTGTTGTTTTGAGACAACTGCTGACACTGAAGATGAAGAAGATGGAACAGTAGTCATTGTTGCACAAATCAAGAGAGGAAGCTTCCACAAAGACCGATGGCTGAACAACGACTTTGACAGATTATAACTTCCGGTAAAGGAACCCAATGGTCCTAACAATTTACCACAACATTGATAACATACAAGAACATATACACAAACCCTTAATTCTCCTCACATATCTGTGAGATATTTAGAAATGAAATTACATAAAACTTAGTGTACAATTTTCATATCATTTGTTCCTAATGAACAAAATTCACTAAGTCCTACTTCTATACACTAAAACTACACCAAGCTGTACGAAGGCATTCAAGCCGTACATCTAGTATTCTAACAAAACAAATACTATGAGTATACTTGTGTACTGAAGGTATGTCATAAACCACATTCTCAACACTAAACAACTAATTCACTACAGCTAAAATTCTGTTATACCAAATATTTACACCGAAGTTCAGACAACGTAAACTGATAGTGATCTAGTCACGCCTCGTCAGTATTTGTTGGCGGCGGCTGTCATTCGTCCGATAAAAGGATTTGGCACCGTAGAATTGACTTCACGAAGTCCCGTAGTCCTGCCGAATTTCCGCACGTCCACGAAGGACATACTCACGTATTTCTCTCAAGTGACGACGCGTGTCCGAAGTGTGAATGAACCGTGAACTCCCAACTTCACTATCACACTAATTTTGGTAAATACTGAACCGAACTCAACCAAAAATAACTTAAGTCCTGAACAACTCTCTCTCCTTGACAGTTGAGGCATAAAGAGTTCTAAAGCTTTCTAAAAACAACACTCCCCTAAAGCTTTAGACTTTGCAAGTCACTCAGTCCACATGCCTTTCTATAGAACTTCAATTTTGGTGCAGGTAAGGGTTTGGTCATCATATGAACCACCATTTGCTCATCCGATAAATAACTCAACTTCAGGACTTTTCCCATCACCTTTTCTCTTTCAAAATGTAGCTTGATATCAATGTGCTTACTCTTAAAGTGATGACTAGGATTAGATGCAACAGCGATTGCTGCCTGATTGTCACACCACACTATCTGTGGTCCAAATTGTATAAAGAGAACCTCTTGGAGAAGAGACTTTACCCACAGTAACTCCTTAACTGCCAAGCTGGCAGCCATGTATTCAGCCTCTATGGTAGATTGAGCTGTTACCTTCTGAAGTTTGTTGCTCTAGTAGCAAGTTCCACTTCTGATCTTCAGAATGTATCCGGTGGTGGAGCGTCGACTGGGCATATCTCTGTAGCTCGCACCGCTCAATGTATGAATTTTGACTTCCTCTCCACCGAGAGAGAGAGTCTAAGATTTCAAGTTCCTACGAGATAACGAAGAACTCTCTTTGTTGCCTCATAGTCCGACTTCCTTGGATTTTGCAGGCTTCGGCTCAAGGCTCCAACCGCTGTTGCGATGTCCGGACGAGTACATTTTATGAAACAAATGAGGCTTTCGACAATCTGCCTGTAAGGAATGGAGGACATAGAATATGCTTCCCCTGAATCTAAGAAATCATCAACCAAAACACCACCATCCGTTTCCGTACCCTCCAATTTTTGCCTAAATTCCATAGGAGTGGCACTCCCCTTTGCTTCTAACATGCCAAACTTTTCTAGCATGTTCTTGATTGCTTCTTTCTGAGTTAAATAAATAGTTTTCTGTTTCTTGTCTCTTTCTACATGAATTCCTAAAATATACTTTGCCTCACCCATGTTTGTCATTTAAAATCGGGAATTCAGAGCTGATTTTATTTTATTAATCTCATTGATGGATTTGCTAATCAGTGGCAAATCATCTACATAAACTGCCACATAAATCACTCCATCATCACCTTGCATTACATAGACTGAATGATCTGAACTGATCTTGGTAAAGCTAAGATTCGTTTAAAACTCATCCAATTTCAGGTTCTATTGTCTCGAGCCTGTTTCATACCATACAGGGACTTCAATAGTTTACAGACCAAATTTTCTTTCTCTTTTTCTGCATACATGTATATCTGCTTCATATAAATTACTTCCTCCAAATAACTATGCAAGAAAGTCGTCTTAACATTCATGTGAAGCAATTCCATATCCTCTATTGCAGCAAGAGATAGCAAAACTCTAACAGTAAGCGAACCAAAGAAGGGAAGGTCTCTTCATATTCAATTCCCTCCTTTTGGCTAAATCCTATAGCGACCAATCTAGCTTTATATCTCTCAATTGTATTATCAGGATTCATTTTTAATTTGAAGACCCACTTACAACCGATAGCTTTCCGGTTTGGTGGGAGCTCCACAAGTTCCCAAGTTTGAGCATCCATAATTGACTTTATCTCTTCATTTACAACCGAGATCCAATGATCATTTTCAGGAAGAGAAAAATCTCCATGAATAGTAAGCGCCTCCCTTGTGCTTGCTGAAAAAGCACTCTCCACTCGGTCGCCTCGAAGGCGACTGCTTTGCCTTCTTCCCTCGAAAAATCTGACGCGGGAACTGCTGGTTCCATAGCTTGCCGCACAGGGCGTGTATTAGGAGGAGCATCAGTAGAAGGAGCAGCTCCAAAAAGAGTATTAGACGGCCGTGTGGCATTTGGGAGAGAGGTAGAAGAAGTAGAAAATGATGGAGTAAAAGGTACCTGCTCAAGAATGATATACTCTTGTATTATCACATTCCTTTTAGCTGCATCCATGCTAAAAACGTCAACAAATTGACTTACTTATTTAATCTGAATATTCTTGGCTATCTGAAGGCATCCTCTCTAAACGTTATACACTTTATAAGTTGCAGATTCATCATCATAGCCTAAAACGACACCAGGTACATATTTTGGACTAAGCTTCCAATTAGGAAGACTATCCAAGATAAAACATTTGCTACCAAAAACTCTAAAATGACTGACATTTGGCTTTCTGCCTGTCCACACTTCATAAGGTGTCTTGCCCCTAACAGCTCGGCTTTCCACTTTATTTCTGACGTAGGTAGCACAATGAAAAGCTTCCCCCCAAAACTTTGGATCCACACCTTTATCAGCTATCGAAGATCGAGCACATTTAGTCAAAATCTGATTAAGTCTCTCACTAACACCATTTTGTTCCGGTGTGTACGACGCAGTAAATTCACGGGAGATGCCATTTTCTTTCCAAAAATCAGCAAAGGCATGAGATACATACTCTCCACCATTATCCGCCCGCAAAGCAAGAATAGATTTGCCGTGAAGTTTCTCCGCCCAGATTTTGTAGTGCTAAGAGTGAGTGAAGACTTCTCAATTCTCCTTCATGAAGTATAGGCGACTATATTGGGAGTAATCATCTATGAAGTATAGGCGACTATATCGGGAGTAATCATCTGTAAAAGTGACAAAGAAGCGGCTGCCACTAAGAGAGGGAACTTTGGAAAGGCCGAAAACATCAGAGTTAATAATACCAAGAACATATGTGGCTCGGTGATTAGAAATTTGTGATAGGGGAAGCTTGTGAAGCTTTCCAGGAGCACAACCATCTCAAACACGAGACTCTTGTTGACCAAGCTTGACTCCCTCTATCATGTCATGCTTAATCATCTTAGTAAGTCTCTCATGATGCACATGACCAAGCCTTTTATGCCACAAAACATTATCACATAGGACACTCGAGTACGCAAAATCAATTTTATTAGCCAGGTCCATGCGGTACAAAACCTTTGGGCCTCGAGTTCCTACTAGAGCTACTCTTCCATTCTTGCTCACTATTTTCTTGCCATTTTTCTGGAGAACCTCAAAGCCTTTGCTTTCAGCTACAGACGTAGAAAACATATTTTTCTTGAACTTTGGAACATACGAGGCATCATACAAAGTTCTCTTAACAACCTTTTCATCTATCACACAATCCAGATCTATGTTTCCTTTGGCGTTTGATTCAACGACATACCCACAAGCATAAAAGATCTGACGTAAAGGAATAGAAGACATCTCCTTAAACGAAGATTTGTTCCAGCACATGTGTGAAGAGCTGCAAGAATCCATTATCCATCCGAGGTCCTTTTCTCCTTCCATCATGTCGAGTTTGGCAAGAGCAAAGAACTCTTTGTAATCAGTTTTTGGAAAACTGATCACATCAGGTGTCGTTTCCTCGGTCGTTTTCTTCTTCAATTCCGTATCCTCCGCTGAAAATCCAACACTTTTGTTCAGAGGTTTTTAGGAAATGGGAGGTCCGCGGTGTCTCCATCCTTTCCAAAAGGTACCTGTTTCAAGAGCTTTTATATACAAAGGATAAGCTCTGAAGGAGGGACCATCAGTATAGCAATAAGCACATTTCTCAAACTGAGGATTAAACTAATTCCCTTGGTATCTACTTTCCCTCTGAAACTGAGCTGTAAATGCTACAGCTGGTTTTCCAAATCTTAAAACTGTCTGAGTAGCCTCTTCTGCCAAGATAAACTCTATAGCTGTTTGCAAATTCCAAAGAGGTTTAGACAATTACTTCATTTCATCTGAGGCCTTTTTATACTCATTAGGAAGCCCATTTAGGAGAACCATGGCCTGGTGATAGGGGGAGAAAGTCTCCCTAGAACATGCATTTTTTGACAGTAACATTCAAAACCGATTAGTGTATTCCACCATGCTACCACCTGTGTACTTATACTCATATATCTGACCAACAGTTATAATCTGCTGGTCACTAGCTTTAACATAAGAAGATTTCAATGCATCCCACAACTCTGATGCCTTTGTAACATTAATGTATGTCAAATGCAATTCTTTTGATATCATAAGCTTCACTAAATGCAAAGCTTGGTCATTTTTTTGATCAAACCTGGCATAATATTCTGTTAGGGATCCATTTAACACATCAATAAGCTTCACTTGCTTGAAGTAAGACTTAACGAAATCTGCCCAATACAGATATTCGCGTCTATCAAAGACCAAAATTCGTGAAGGCGGGCCCGTGACCTGTTGTTTTGAGACAACTGCTGGCACTGAAGATGAAGAAGATGCAACAGTAGTCATTGTAGAACAAATCAAGAGAGGAAGCTTCCACAATGACCGATGACTGAACCACAACTTTAACGGATTATAACTTCCGGTAAAGAAACCCAATGGTCTTAACAACTTACCACAACATAGATAACATACAAAGGAACATATACACAAAATTTCACTTAATTGTGCTCCTATATCTGTGAGATATTTAGAAATGAAATTACATAAAACTGAGTGTACAATTTTCATATAATTTGTTCCTAATGAGTCAAATTCACACAGTCCTACTTCTATACATTGAAACTACACTAAGCTGTACGGAGGCATTCCAACCGTACATCTAACATTCTAACATAACAAATATTGTGAGTAAACCTGTGTGTTGAAGGTATGTTATAAACCACATTCTCAACACTAAACATCTAATTCACTGAGACAAAATTTTTGTTCTACCAAATATTTACACCGAAGTTCAGACGACGTAAAGTGAAAGTGATCTAGTCACGCTTCGTCAGAATTTGTTGGCGGCGGCTGTCAGTCGTCTAATTAGAGGATTTGGCACCGTAGAATTGACTTCACAAAGTCCCGAGGTCCTACCGAATTTCCGTACGTCCACGGAGGACATACTCAGGCATTTCTCTCAAGTGACGATGCGTGTCCTAAGTGTGAATGAACCATGAACTCCCGACCTCACTGTCATACTAATTTTGGTAAGTACTGAACATAACTCAACCAAAAATAACTTAAGTCCTGAACAACTCTCTCTCCCTCACAGTTGAGGCATAGAGAGGACTAAAGCTTTCTAAAAACAACCCTAACTCGTTATCTTATATCAAGACTCCCTCTTTCAAGCTCCCCATTTCACGTTAAGTCCGTTGGAATTAAATTATTTGCTTTATCCATTTGAAAATTTTCAAGCATATTCCATATTGCTTCCTTTTGAATTAGTCTAATTGTTTTCTTCTCTATATCCCTCTCCATCTGAATTTCCAAAATATACTTTGCTTCCCCCAAGTGTTTCATTTCAAATCTACTCTTTAGATCCTTCTTCAATCAATTAATTTTCCCCATTGATTTCCTGAAAACAACTAAATCATCAACATATATGGCAATGAAAATTATACCTTCCTCATCTTCAAATAGATAGATGGAATGATCTGAAATTATTCGGATATATCCTAAGCTTGTCAAAAACTCGTCCAGCTTCTTGTTCCATTGGCGTGGAACTTGCTTTATTCTGTAAAGGGACTTTATCAATTTGCACACCTTACTTCCTTCTCTTTTCTCCACAAGTCCTTCCGACTGTCGCATGAATATCTTTTTTCTAATTCTTTGTGTAAGAAAGCGGTTTTGATGTTCATCTGGTGCACTTGCATGTCTTCCGCTGCCGCTAGACTAAGTAGAATTTGGAATTAGGGAAATCTAACAACCGGAGCGAAGGTCTCCTCATAATCGATTCCGTCCTTGTGTGTGAACCCTTTTGCTACTAATGTGGCCTTGTATCGTTCAATAGTGTTATTCGGATTGAGTTTCAACTTAAATACCCACTTACATCCTATCGGCCTTCTGTCCGGAGGACAATCCACGAACTCCCATGTGTTTGCTTCTATAATGGAAGCCATCTCATCATTAATGGCTGTCACCCATCTACCACTTTCCGGACTATTAATTGCCTCCGAGTAAGTCTGGGGTTCGCTCAAATGTGACAGCTTAGTTACCTTGTTGTTCACTTGTCTCTCTTGAAGTCTCTTGCTGCTTCTCCTTCCTCCTTCAAACTCTGATGCTGGGATGGAGGGTAATCTCGGATTTCTCGGAATGACTTCATCTTCTCCCCTACCCGAGGAGTCCATATCCAGACATTCAACATCCATTTCCGGTCTTTCCCTGTTTGCTACCTCGGTTTGAATTGGAAGTTGTGACTCTAAGAGAGGGTCACTCTTGATCGATATTTCCTCTTCCCTGCAAGGTCAGGCTGAACCTGAGTTTGGTTAGAAGAATCCAAATCTAACTTATTTTCGGATTCAATTCTAATTCTGACCGGTTTAGTGCATTTAAAGGGATCTATGGACTTTCCTTCATCTAGGAGTACTAAGTGTTTTACTAGAATTATGTCTTCTCTTCCGAGATCATAAACTCTATATCCCTTTACATTTTCATCATACCCAAGTAAGTATCCCGACTTTGCCCTTGCATCTAACTTCCAATCAGATTTTTCTTTTTTTAGCCTAAACACTTGACTTCTAAACACCTTTAAACGTGAAATGTTAGGTTTTCTCTCGGTCCATCTTTCATAAGGTGTTTGTCCTTTTACCGCCGAGGTATGGACTATATTTTTGAGATAATTGGCACAATTCATAGCTTCTACCCAAAAACTTTTTTTTTTGTCAACTTACTATGGTTACTATCACTTAGTGTCCGATTCAGTCTCTCGGCTACACCATTTTGTTTTGGGATCTTTGGAACTGTCTTTTGGTGTTAAACCCCTTCCTTTTTCGAAAAATCCTCAAACTCATTAGAAGTGTATTCCTCCCCATTATCACTCCTCACTCTTTTGATAGGTGTCTCATGAAGCTTCTCACTCCATACATTATACTTTTTTAAATAAGCCGAAGCCTCAGATTTGTTTTTCAAAAAATATACTCTAGAGTATCTAGACCAATCATCAGTGATAGTAAGCATAAATATTTTCCCTCCAACTGATGGCACTTTGGCCCGTCCCCATATGTCAGTGTGAACTAGATCTAAGACTTATTCACCCTTATATGTTGTGGTTTTTGGCAAAGGCAATCTATGGGCCTTTCCTTGAGCACATCCACTACAATCATCCAAGGTCTCATTATCTCCAAAATGTATTCCCTCAACTACCCCCATTTTCTTCATTTCTTTCAATCTATCTAGATGCACATGTCCAAATCTTTTATGCCACGTCATCAAATCACTTACACCGGCATAGTACCCCCCTATCTTTATACTACTCATATTCAGCCTAAACATTCATTGGCTCCCCATTTTAGCTGTGAAGTACACTTCATTCTCATAGTTAGCAACAAAGACTCCTTTCTTAGTACTAGTCTCAAAACCCTTATCATCTAAGACCGACGTAGAGATAAGATTTTGTTCAACTCTGGAATAAAAACAACATTCGAGAAAATAATTATGCATGTCTCACCATCATCTAAAACTCTCAGATCCACAAATCCCACTAAATTAGTGGTTACTATTATTCCATCCCCATACTCTATCTTTACAGTAGGGATCTTTCTCATTTTGGTGAACAATGGTTTTTCTCTACAGATATGCATAGAGGCTTTGAATAAATAATCCATCCTTCATTTGGAGCATCTTTTACTCCACCAAAAGCACACTTTGGCATCCTTCACATCTCTCACATTTCACCTCCAGCTCCTCGTTGAGAAAGAGTTCTCCATCGTCCTCATCGGAATCCTCTCCGATAACTTGTGTTGCCACAAATGCATTTTTCTTACCTGCGATTGGCTTTTTCATCTGCTCCTATTTTAATCTTAGCTCCGTTAGTTTAGTACACATCGTCATGTTATGTCCTAGTTTCTTATAAAAGTGACAAAGCCCCTTTGGAGGCCTTGATCCAGATCCGACTGATTGATTTCATCTTCCTCCTCCACCAAAGTTTCTATAAGGTTTCTTGGAATCCTTTTCCTCCCAATTAGTTCCAGTAGCCAATACTTGAACACTCTTTCCTCCTCTCGGAATCTCAATTGTGTTTTCCCAAACCAAAATCTTTCCCACAACGGAGTTTCAGATACATCGATGATCTGGCAAGTCCTGAACCCTATAAGCAAATTTTTCATAATCATCAGAGAGTTTCATCAACAAAATATTCACCTTCTCTTTCTTGGTCTCCCTTTTGCCTACACTCTCCAACTCCATAAATAACTCGACCAAGTCATTACAAAAATCTAACATCTTTCCCCATTTGTACACATATGTCTGTACCTTCTGATCTGCTAGCTTCTGCTGCTGAATCATACTATTCTTGTAAATGTTAACAAGAGCCTCCCACAACTCGTTCGCCTTGTCCACATGAAGACGAGGAGTAGCCACTGCTTGAGTGAGACGCCCGAGAATAAAATAAGTCGCCACGGTATAGTTAAAATCCCAGATTTTGGTATCATTTGCCTCGTTTTTGTAAACATCTGCCACCGAAACCTATCGCGCAACCATCGGTGTGAGTTTCTCTTTCCCCTTCTCTTTCTCTGTGTCCGACACGATGCTTTCTCCAACATCCTGTACCACCTCTACCCCCGTAAATCCTCCAGTGAATCGAGAACCTCAAAACCCTGGTGGAAATCCCAATACCTCTAAACCCTGGTGGAAATCCCAATTTTGCGGATGGCCGACGCACACGACCACTCACAATGCCCCAGAACCGTTTTTCAAAGAATGCACACCTCATCATGGTTTCCTAGTAAAATGAACCTTGTTCCATTGAAAATGGGCACCCTAGAGGGTGGGCCCATGAACTGTAATTCTGTGACCTCCATTGGTACACAGAATCTCCAGCTTATATGAAGCCTCTAGGATAGCATTTGCACTTTTGACTTTGGGAATGAATAAGTGCCACCCTGGCACACAAAAAATCTGACAAACTACACCCCTGTGTAGCGTAGACTCCCCTGAGTCCGCAACAAAAAGAATCACTAAAATTTGCTCACCTGAGCATTAAGTTATGGCTGACCAAAGATGGTCTATAAATACAAATGCACTCTAGGTGAGAGGCAAAAACTAACCATTTCTAAGTCTTAAGCTCCTTCTCTAAGCCAACTACTAGTGTACCTAGCCAATCACAAGACTCTAAGGTACACGAAGGTACAGGTACCGATATACTTCTTGTATATTCATAGTACGGCATGGCGGCTCCGCTGACGCGTGTCAGCTCTTGAGCCATAGTTGCTTACCCCGCGATATCCGCTCTCCAATCATATCTTACCACGTGTCATCCGTCCACATCTGCTTCGTAAACCGCCAAAAATTCACTCCAGTACATTGACTCATTTGTTAGCCGTTCCATCTGATCCTGACATTTGATTTATTCCGTTGAATTTAAATGTCGTTTCGTAAATTCCGTGCGGTCCGGATTTCGTGCGACCCGATAAATCTCTATGTTCAGTTTGTCTTGTAAGTAGTTAAATGAAATATATTGCGTCCTTCATGTTTAAATAAATATTGCACCATATACATGTATTGCTTTCTACAAGACCTATCAGATAAGGCGAACGGTTAATCCGTACGGCGGTCATCCGGAGGTCATTGGATCAAATCCCACATTTGACCGCCTATCTTTTGCGCAGGGTTGTCCCCCGTCTTTCTCAGCTTGTCTTCTATGTTTGTTCAAGGTAGCCATGGCTGCTTGTCTGTCCTCAGTGACTACGACAAGTATGAGGACTGCAGTGAGACCATGAACAAAAGAACTAGAATATAAAATACCCCTTTACAACACAAGCACCATGGGGAATGATAGATGGGGCCTCCCAAATCTTTCACCAATGGATCTAGTGCACATCCACGATTTTTGAGGGTGTGGACTTTAGTTTGTTAAAGTTGTGAGGCGTCATGTATTGTAGGTTTTCCCTTTGTGTATAGTCATCTTGTTTAGTTTTTGGTAGCTATTTTTGTTAGCTTTTGCTTGTTCGTTTTTTTTCTTTGCCTTAAGGAACTTTCCCATGTTACTAAAACTTAGTCTTGTAACTTTGTTTTTTAGCGAAGATTCTCTATGCTTATTTTAGAGCATTCCGATGTACCACAATAAACTCTTGAATTATAGTGATGGGTGTAGACGTGGGTGTAATTTGTGACGGTGGTAGACAACGTCAAAACTTATGATAATTGATGATGTTTACAAAGTAGTGATGGTTGTAGGCATCTAGTTACATTTGACATTAGAGATGTTTAGGGTTTGTGACATTTTGACGTCACGCTCAATTTTCACAGCGCCGACGTCACAAATTCTAAAACTTTCCACTATGGTTTCTCAGTTGTGTTTTTTGGCCTCTTTCACTCTACTTACCATCAAAATACGTCCAAAGATAGTAAAAAAAAATCGTTTTTAGAGATCTTTCATTCGATACCATTCTTGACCTTTTTCATTGTAAGAATTGTGAGATAGACGCGGTAACGGGAGAGTGAGAGAGATAGGGCCACTTTCACAGACTTCACTTTTGCAAAATGGGTCCGTTGGCCGAGTTCGCTCCACGACCCTTATACAGAGAAAGGCGCACGGTAAAACGTCACGCAAATGCTATAAGTGTACATTGGGTTTGTTTTTTGGTACTCCGCGCACAAAAAAATGTCAAAAACTTCCGACGCGTCGACATCATCTGCACATTTGTTCACAGCACGGAACTTTGTTTAAAATCACCTTGTGAGGTGATTTTATGAAAAGTTTGATGATGAGCTAAAAGGACGCGAAAGTGGGTCAAAACGCGCTAGACAACAAACTGCATCGCGCTAGACGACAAGCTCTAGTAAATATAAAGTTCGAAGGTAACGCAACTTGTACGGTGGTCATTTCAAATTTTTCTTACGGCTGCTAATTTTCTCGTTTTTTTCTAAGTAATAAAGGAAAACGATAGAAAACAACTGTAACTTTAGCACATGGGAAACTGCCCTTAGTCTCCTTTGGCTTTTGTAGTCTTACAAGTGTTTTTTTTTTCAAAACCCTTTTGTACCTTGATGGTTTATCCTATAGATTGATTAGCAAGCAGCATTTCCATGCGCATTGTCAGATATGGTGTTAGCGGGTACGGACCTTTTTATGATGCAAAGATGTCTTCATAGCATAGTTCAAAAGTAGGTGAAAAGTGGCCCATATAATATGCCAGTTGTATGCAAAACATACAATATGACCTTAAGACCTTTATTTTATTTGAAACTCTGAGACCTCCATAATTCCTCAAAGTGGACAACTTCCAAGAAGCCTCTAGGATAACCCTCATCCCTTTGTGTTTCAACAAGAACCACTGCCGCCCTGGCAGAAAATAACTCTGACCACCTTCACCCTTGTAAAGGCAAGACTCCTCTAAGTCGATAGCAAAAAGAATCTCTGAATTTGCTCCCCTAAGCAATAGGTTATGGAGGGTCAAAGTTGACCTTTTGTACAAAAGCTCTCTGGGAGAGAGGATCCTATCTCCTAATTTTTCTAAGTCCTGAGAGAGGATCCTATCTCCTAATTTTTCTAAGTCCTATCTCTCTCACAGACTCTATCTACTGATGTACGGAACCAATCATATTCCACTTTCGTACACAAAAGTACAGTTGCCGGTGTAATTTTTTTACGGACATTGTACGACATGGCCTAAATGTCGACACATGTCATATCCCGATTCAGTGTCGTAATCTCCAGAGATACCACGATTCAATGTAATTTCGCCACGTGTCATCCGACGTGGCGATGACCACAAACCGCCGAAATTCTCTTTCGCGATCTCGGCGTTCATTCCGGCCGTCCGATTAAATTTACATTTAATCGTAGCCATTATAAATACCTGCGCGGTATTCGTTTCGCTAAAAAAACAAATGCGCGGTAATCGTTTATTTATCCGTACCACAATCCGTACTTTACATTACTAATTCTATGTATCCTGTAAATAGTATCAGTTAAATGAATTATCCTACTTGTTAAAGTATAAGTTAAAATCAAACCATATAGTACGTAACTCTAGCTAAAGACTTAACGGTTAAGGCTACCAGGATTGAATCCTGTGGCCGGCACATATCGTTTTAGTAAATAATCCCTTAACTAATACATATTTCCAGTAAACCTCTGGATAGCCTAGGTAGCCATGGCTCTAGCTCCCTCTCCGAACTATCAATGACTGCGACAGGTTTGAGAGTTGGAGAGAGAAGTTAAAGTAGACTGCCTCGGCTTCTTTCTATATTTCTATTTAGACCTATAAAATAATTTAAACGGACCATTAATTTCTACTGTATTCAAACCTATTCTGACTAATTAAAACATTCGGACCACAAATTGGACCAATTAAAACATTTGGACCAAAAAAAATTATTTACACCGCCAGATTCGGACCATCGGATGGTCGCTAGTCAAAGTAGCGATCTAAGAAGATCACATGAAAATCCCATAACACAACAGACGATAAAGGTGGCGACCAAAGGTCCCACCAAAAAACGCATACTTTTGAACCATAGTTCAAAAGTAGGCGCTTTTATGGTAGGCTTTTGGTAAGCTCACAAATTTTGGCACAAAACTCGCGGAGATGAAGCATACTGTCTTTGTGTGTGCGTTGTACACACCCCTGTACGAAAGTCCGAATCTGACGTAAGATTATAGTACAACGCAAGTTGCCGGACGATTTTTTTTAGTAAACTAAAACACGCGGACGTTCAAAATTGCAACCACTAATATGACAGATAGTCCTGTGGTAAGTTGTGTTATGGGTTTTTCATGTGATCTTCTTAGATCGCTACTTTGATCAGCGACCGTCCGATTGTTCAAATCTGACAGTTTAAATAAAAAACACCTCAAAACTTACAAAATTTTTTTTTTTTGTTCGAATGTTTTTCAGAATTTAGACATGACGTTTAATTCTCTATCGATCGATGTGCATCTCAACCCTAATACTATTTTATTTCATTTTGCAGCCAATACATTATTGGTCTTAAGGTCGTATTGTAGGTTTTACGTACAATAGGCATATTGTATGGGCCTACTTTCACCTACTTTTGAACTATGCTATGAACCATAGTTGTTCAAATCACGCGATTTTTTCCTTTTTTCCGATTAAAACGTATAATTCGTGACTTTTGAAAAAATCGTAAAAAAACGTGTTATGTAAACCGAAACTAAAAATTTACAAAAACGTGTAAACACATTACTGTAAGGATACATTTTTTTACGGATATGTACCGAATAAAACGGGGAATATGCGTCGTACTTATTGGTACTTTCAGTTTCAGTGAACTGAACAGGAATAACACGGAAGCTGTACGTTATATAATAAAAAATGTATGGGCATTTTCAAAAAGAGAAGTTGAACGTCACAATAATTTCGCGCGTTTAGTTTGAAATTTTTACGGGCGTCTTCTTCAATTTTTTTTGAAAGACGACGCCATGGAACATTGAAAATGAAACCGCGAGGAAGCCCCTTCCCCATATCCTACCTTCCTCCCTCCCAAAATTTTTACTATCCTCGCCTCCAGACTTCGACAAAAGCAATCATGCCCATAAATCGAGGAGAAAAGTGGAAGCACGTGAAGGCTACAAAAAGTGGGATTCTTCTGGCCAACCGATTATGCATCTGTATTTATTACAACTTCGAATATAACGCCCAAGCGACGAGGATCAGAAATCATCTCCTTGGAAATGTAAAAAATAAAGGGATTAGAGCCTGCACAATGTGCCTAAATGAGGTGAAGGAGGAGTTTAGTGCATCGGAAACCCATAAATCTGCAACTTCCTCTCAAAAACGTGTAATTTCCAACTTGGATGATCTCACCAGCAATTTTCTATGGATTCCTAGTCCCAAAGTAAGAGGGGTGCAGACTAGAATACAGAATACTTTTAATAGGTGTAATAAGAAAGAGGTCGATTTAGCATGGGCCACAACTTTCTTCGCCAATGGATTGCCATTCCTACTTTTAGAGGATTCATATTTCAAGGCAACAGTTAATAAGACCGGTGTTCTAGGAGGATCTTACAAGTTACCAATCCGTAGTGCAATGAGAAATCGTCTCTTGTTAGAGACGAAAGCGAAGGTGAAGAAAGATTTAGCAAGTTACGAGGAAACTATTTCTCTCACCGGCGCCACGATAATGTCAGACGGGTGGACAGCAACCGACGATAATCTTCTCCTAAATATTCTAGCTGTCACCCCGAAAGGTGACATGTTTTAGACGGCGGAAGACACCAGTGGGCATATTAAGGACGCCGACTTCATATGTCAGGTGTTGGAGAAGGGAGTGCTTGCTATAGGGGTGGAGAATGTGGTGCAAATTATTACCGATTATGCCCCAGTGAACAAAGCTGCAGCATCGTTGCTCGCGACAAAGTACCCTTCAATCACGTGGAAACCATGCGCTGCGCACATTCTCGACCTGCTGTTAGAAGATAGGAGCCGGTTGTCATTTATGTCCAAACCTATCCGAGAAGCGAAATAAATTATAAAATTCATCACTAATTATAGCATGAGTGTAGCCATATTCAATCGAATTTCTGAACTTCGGCTTCTAAAACCTGGAGAGACTACGTTTGCTACTAGTTTTGTTATGCTCCAAAGGTTATTAGATGTGAAAGAGAGTTTGGAGTGTTTAATGTTTGATAACAAATTCAAGGAATGGGTGGGGAAACTTATGTACAAGATAGAGGGGGCTAATGTTAGGGGCCACATACTAACACGAAGTTTTGGGTTAGAGTGAGTGAAGCCGTGCCAATTCATAACCGGTGGTAAGGTTGATGAGGGAATGCGACAAAGGTGGCCCGAATGTGGGGAAGGTTTACCACGGTTTTTACGCGATTGGACAGTTTTTGGACAATTTAGCTTGCGCTGGAGGAGGTAATATTCAAGAGGGCATGCATACATTGGAAGAGTTGAAGACGGCTTGGGTGGCGAGGTGGAAGATGGCCTACAGCCCGATTTATGCGGTCTCTTTTGTACTCGATCCGGAGTATCAGAATCTTGCATGTGGGCAACGTGCTAACTCGACAGTTATGGACGGTTTTGAGATAATGTTGGAGAGGATGCTTCCAAATGTGGAGGAGATAGAAGAAGCCCACATGCAGTTATCAAAATATAGACTTTTTGAGGGAGTTTTTGGTAGGGAAATGAAAAATTCTTGTGCAAAGAAAATGCCGGCGTGGAAGTGGTGGCATGACTTTGGCTATGCCACTCCTATCTTGCAGAAGGTTGCAACAAAAATACTTGCGCAATGCTCAACTGCAAGCTCTTGTGAGCGTAATTGGTCAACATATGACCATATACACTCAAAAAAAAGAAATAGATTAACGGCTAAAGGGGCTAATGATCTTGTATGGGTTTTCACTAATCTCAGACTGTTAAAGAAAACTAAGGATGTTAGCTATGAAGAGAGCATGGTGGCATGGGAAGAAGAGGAAGGGGAAGTAGGGGAAGAGGGTTCGGATGAAGACATCATGGACGTTGATGTAGGGGAAGAGGATTTAGAGTAGAGATAGACGAAAACGATGTATTTTTTTTTATTAATGTGATTGATCTTTTTTAAATATCTTGTTTTTCTATGTCGCGCAAATTGTTGAATGTGAAAAATGTCATTTGTTCTTGGTCTGTATTTTTTTTTTGGAGTAATGCGCTGTCTGCGAGATAGAGAAAGAAGGCAGAAGGCGGCCACGTCTGTCTGTCAGATAGCCTCGGACAGACGAAATTTCACAATATTTAACCTTCGTGGCATTCGAACCCGGATACGTCAAGTGCGTAGCGTACCCTAAGGTGCACGATTGAACTACCAGTTGGTGAAGAAGTTCCGATATTAGCAAAGAGTGTGATAAAATTATAAAAAGTTTGTTGTTTTACCACTCATTTAACAGGAAAAACTTGCAAAATGCGTTATATGTAATAGTTTTTTGTTTTTTTATGTACGGATTAGTACGGAATGAAATTCATTAACGATTTTTTGCGATTTGATCAAAAGGTTCAATGCGTTTGTTACGTATAATTCGTTGCGTACGGTACGTTCGCACTAATCACCGTGAACAACTATGTTTTGAACTATGCTTCATAGTGTACATTCTCGTACGGATTTTTTTGGAGTGTCCTCCTAAGTACAAAGCATAGTTCAAAAGTAGGCGTTTTTTAGTAGGCCTTTGGTCGGCGCCTTTAGCGTAAGTTGTGTTACGGGCTTTTCATGTGATCTTCTTAGATCACTAATTTGATCAGCGACCGTCCGATCGTCCGACTCTGACGGTGTGAATATTTTTTTTTGGTCTGAATGTGTTAATTGATTCAATTTTTTGGTCCAGATGTTTTAATTGGTCCAATTTGGTCGGAATACAATATGGGTCTTAGGGTCATATTGTATGTTTTGCATACAATAGGCATATTGTATGGGCCTACTTTCACCTACGTTTGAACTATGGTACAAAGTGATGAAGCGTGCGAAAGTGGATATTGATGGTGACACGTATGCTAGTTTGCTCGTTACTGTCGGAAGGGGCTATGCTTTTACGGAATATTCATAAGTGTCTATGCCTCTATGGAATATTCAAATGTGAGATCGACCAGATGTACGGACATCGTCTATTTCGTACATAATTGCAAGGGACGTGGTCCACTACACCGCCAATCGTTATTAGCGTTGTGTACGCTAATTCCGTCCCGCTTTTTTTTGTTTTAATTCTCAAATAGAGTTATCCACACTATTTAAAAAAACCCTAATTCCTAATTAGAATAGACGATTTCTTCGAAAATTTACAAATTCCCAATTAGCTTAAACCACGCTAATTATTCGTATACGCTAAAAAAACTTACACTCTAATAACGATTGGCGGTGTAGCGCATCGTAATTAGAGTAATGAAAAAATTAGAGTAAAAAAAGAGAAAAAAATAATTAGAGTAATTTACTCTAATTTATGTGAATGTACTGTTTCAGAAAGGAATTTACTCTAATTTATGCGGTGAACTCTAATTTTGCAAGTTAATATCCTCTACTGTAAATAAGGTATTCGTACAGAATCTGACAAAACGTACAGTTTATCGTCACTATGACGTTTGCACTACGCTGTTTGTTAAAATGCAGTTACATGATAATGGCCTGTATTAAATCGTTATTTGTACTTTTTTTATTTATAAAAGTACAATTTTGCACGGACGGACGTCGTCGGTACTCCACACTATTTAAAACGAATATATATTAGAATTAAAAACGCTAATTAAACCTTACCTTAAATAGTATAATGAAAAAATTAGGATCATTTACTCTATTTGATGCATAGTTCAAAAGTAGGCGTTTTTATGGTAGGCCTTTGGTAGGTGCACAAAACTTGGCACTAAACTCGCGTAGCGTAGGCATACTGTATGGGTGTGTGCTGTGGACACTTGTACGGACGTACGAATCTGACGTATGATCATAGTTCAGCGCACGCCGACGGACGAAATTTTTTAGCGAACTAAAACACGCGGACGTTCAAATTTGCAGACGTTAATATGACAGATAGTCCTTTCGTAAGTTGTGTTATGGGCTTTTCATGTGATCTTCTTAGATCGCTACTTTGATCAGAGACCGTCCGATCGTCTGAATCTGACGGTTTTAAAAAGTTTTACCTCAAAACTCACAGAAATTTTTTTTTTTGTCCGATTTTTTTTCAAAATTTAGACATGACGTTTAATTCTCTATCGATCGATGTGCAACTCAACCCTGTAACTATTTTTTTTCATTTTTCGACCAATACAATATGGGTCTTAGGGCATATTGTATGTTTTGCATACAATAGGCATATTGTATGGGCCTACTTTCACCTACTTTTGAACTATGATTTGATGTGATAGAGTCGAAATTTCGAGCGACCGAATTAGAGTAATTTATTCTAATTACGATTCGCGGTGTACTTGTCCGCCAAGTAATTCTTTCCCGACAAGAAAGCTGGACTTTCACGGTAATCCATGGATCCTAGTCGACGTCTTCCATTTCATCGCTTCTCCGTCCATCTCCGACTATCAAGATGACGCTCAGTTCAGCTATTTTCATGCACAGCTAATTCCACGTCCTAACTGATATTTTTCATTTTGCAATGTATGGAAAGTACAGTCACGAGCCATTTAGGGTTTTTCCAACCCAATGGTTACGTCGTTCTCCTACTTTCACGAGGAGATTTTCCACTTCTTCTCCTCCCTTTTCCATTTTCCCGTGTCTGAAAATCCGCCATCCTATCCGCTTTCTTTTTCTCACATTCTTCCATTCCTTTCTTATTCTTGCACTTTTGGTTTCCTTCTATCTGATTCATCGGCACCATTCAATCTTCGACATTCATCGCGATTGGCCAGAAGCCTGGGGCTCTTGTCTGAACCCTCCCTTCCAGTACTGGCTTAGGGGTTTTGCCCATCCAAACAGAGTGGAAACATGCAGTAATCTTGTTCGTTTGGCCTCTCAAAGAGGTAAAGCGGCTCAGAAAAGAGGAATAGCCATAGCTGAAGGAAGAAAATCGGCTTTTCCTTTGGATGGCTGTGCCATGGCTCATGGAGGCAAAGGAGGAAGCTTCTCAGAAGCTGCCATGGCTGCCATGCAAGATGCTTCTGCCGTTTCCAAATGGAGGTGGTCCAGAAAGCAAGAAATGGACGATATGGAGGCCTCCGTGGCCTCCTGTCAGATGGAATGGGTGACATATTCCACCGAATGCAGTGCGAATCTCAATCGGATGGCTGACATCAGCGACATGTTGAGCATTTCTTTGCTAATTGTAGGTCTTCACGAGCCATGGATGGGATGGGGAGGACGAACTCGGATTGTCAAAGAGGTTATCCAGTCTCTCCCTGCTGACCGTCTTGTGCTGACGTCAGATGCGGACGATGTTATCCTCTTGCCGACGTCAGCATGCACTGTGCCAAAGATTTTGGCTCGTTTTCGCTCCGTGGAGCGACCAGTTCTGGTGGGAGGGGAACGGTTCTGTTATCCGGATTTTCATAGGTGGACGGAATATCCTTCTCCTCCTCGGGATACGCCTTACAAATACCTCAATGGTGGTACCTTTTTGGGGTTCGCATGGGCGTTGATTGACATAATTGAACAGGCCTATAGGGGAGATTGTATAGATGACCAAAGAGAGTTTACTCGTGTGTTTCTGGAAAACACGTCATACATCGGTACTCCTGACCTTGAAGGGAAGAGGACGGTAGTGACTCATCGGAAGGAAGGTGGAGATACTCGCTTCTCAGTTAGCCCTTTTGGAGGCAACCAATTGGTGGATGCCCATCCGTACATAAAGCTGGATTGGTTCAACACATTGCTGCTTCCACTGGGAGGGGCGGAGCTTCTTGAATTTGATTTTTCGGAGTATGAGGTGAATGGAACCGTGAAAAGTAAATTGACTGATGGACGACCTTGTATTTTTCACCAGAACGGTGTAAAGGATGAGGCTCCCCATAATCAAGTAGTGTGGCCACATTTACTCGAAGCCATAGGGGTAGACAAGTTGCGTGAAGAACGAGGTTATATGATGAAAAAAAAAGGCACTTGAGTTTTCTGAAGCATACAGATATTCTTTCACTCACAGTAGGATAAAGATGAAGGGCTTTTGGTTGTCCCTCAGCAATTGGCAACGTTGAATTGAGCTCCACCTTTTCCATGACTCGATTACTGCAATTATTTTAGGGTGTGGTGCATGGTGGTGGAGGAAGAATTTCAGACACTGGAGGTCTGCATCCTAAATAGAGATTCATTTACGGTGCAGTTATGGTGTGTATTAGCGACCATCAATATTTATTTTGAAGGAAAAGCTATCCATAAGTTTTTCAAGGAAAAGCTTTATATTAACTTTTGCCCAGTCTTCCAGCAGGCAAAGGTGGGAAGTGATGATACCGCAATAAGCAGGATGTTGCATGAGGAACACGGCTTATAGGGCTCCGCTGACTTCGGAAATCACAATGAAACCAGCTGTTTCTGTAGGAAATTTATTTTCGTCATTGCAGTTGCCCGGTTTGAGTTACATGGTTACCAGGGGCAAAATCCTATCTAGCTCAGGAGACATAATAGAGAATTGGAAGACAGGCCCAATGACTTGCAATGTCTTCTGTAGTTCTGATCGAGTGAATGAGCTTTCTGTTTGTAAGATACGGCATGTATTCATGGTACAATACAATACTGTATGCCTGTACATTTTAAGTACAATAATGGCATTGTTGAGCCACGGCCACGAGTATATGCTGAACCGTGCAACAGTTGTTACCAATGATGTGTATTGTATTCATTGGTTCCAGCAAATGGCAGCTTCAACTCTAGCAAAGTACTTGTGTAAATAAAATTAAGTATCATATATCTTCATCTTCTTTTAATTAGAGGGCTAGTGTTTGTGGTGTGGACTCTACATTGTCAACAATCTATTCATTAGTGTATGTGATCTGGTTTGATTGAGTATGTCCAGCAGTGCCTCAGGAATCTTTGGTGCTTTGCATGATATGGCTTGTTCACGGACGGGGTTTTGAGACAATATGCTGTTGAACGGATACCACATAGAAACCACATGAAGTTGCCATTTTTCTGTTTTTTTCATGTTCTCTTACGAACCTTCTGCTCTATCATCCAGTTACTGTTGTCTACTGCAAGCCCTTTTGCGCAATACTTTCTGCCTAACTAAAGCTTGAAACTGCATATGTGATGTGGCTAAAGTACCGATGTCTGGTTCGAATAACCTGCTGATTTTGAGAGCAATGCCACATTTTAGTAAGATTTCAATCTAAAAATATGGCAGCATTTTTTGCACTTGAACTTCTTGCGTAGGAAATCTTAGTGATTTACCAATACCATGGCACAACTTGCTGCATATCACAAGCAGAATTGGTAGAGGGTATCGGCAATTGTAACCCCCAAGGCCACAACAGCAAAACAAAGTAAACTCCCTAATTCTGCATTCATGCATTCTTCAAATTGCCATTCAACAAGAGAGAGTCACCTTCGTGTAACAAAGCTCCAGGGTTTTCTCATCACGCTTTAACTGGGCATCTGCCTCATCCTAAGCCTCTGAAGTCCTTTATAAGTTATACTGTTTGCAGGCATTGGCACGGGTGAAAAATATTGTGGTCCAGACAATTGCTGGGGCAATGTTGCCTGGTCTAATGTGTGGCAGTAGTTAGTGTGGGCCACAACATTGTGAAGAAATCGAACTCCATATGTAAAACAAAATAGAAGCTTTACTAAGAATGTATAATGGTAAGCTAAAAGAGCACATGGGAACAAAAAAAATGCAAGGCAAAAGACAAAACTGAAAAACTGAACTCGGGAGGAACAAAAGCAAATCTCCGATGGTTTACCATCACGCTTTTTAATAAAGTCTTGTTATTTGTCTAATATCTCACTGCTATTGAATAGGTATGACAAGGAATTAAGAATTTTTGGGAATTATTAAGGGTTCAATCGAAAAGCAACAAGGTAAACCATAAAAAAACAAACATCGGTTTTGGATTGTTGAATAAATTAAAATAGAACGTATGAGTAAGTTGAACACTAAAACATTCACCAACAATGTAGTGTAATAACTTTTATTAAAAAAGCACGATGGTAAACCATCTTAGTACAAGGAAAGAATAAAAAGGCGAAACGGAAGTGAAAAATGTCACACAAAGTTAAAGTAGGTGTACAAAATCTGAAAGCTAAAATTTACAAAGTCAAAAACTAGCTTGAAATGCCTACAGGAAAAAATAGCAAAACCTAACTTTTCTCTCACAAGTTTGAACAAAGCCTCAAAAAATGATACTGACTGAGCGCTGTCAAATTTTTTGTAAACTACTTACTCCTAACCTGACGACGGGGGACTATGCCATGCAATGTTTCAATCTTCTTTGGTGTGCGGAGAAGTAGAGCTTCGAGTATCGAAAGACGAGCTTAGAGAATCGAAAGTATGGCTTTGCGCGTCAAAACCTACTCTTCATCCTGCGATTTGAAAGCCATCTGCAAAGCTTCTCCAGCAAATTTAAGAAGTGGCTGCGCCTCCTCTCTCCCTTTTTGCAGGTCCTGATTCTGCTGTACCTGAGCAGCCAACTGAATTACCGAATGTCTCCACTGTTTGGCCTTCTCTTGCAAAAAAGACACCTGCAACCATCCCAAGATTTTTGTAAAACATAGAATGATCGATGTTGATAGACTTATCTAATCTGGAAAAATGAACATCATCACCACAAGAATCCCTTGTAACAGGCCAGAAAACATTATAAAATTTTACACATCAGGACCATGATGAAGCATTAAAGAGGAAATTGGTATCTAGATACTTTCCCATAACAAAAGGTTAAAGGTCACTCGGATGTCCAGATACCCAAATCTTTATAAATTGTCGACTTTCACCAAAAGAG
>JBBHKE010000571.1:0-17273 GCA_037447655.1 Zygnema cylindricum | reverse complement strand
CAAGCGCGGCGTCGACCGCAGCGCAAGATTGGAAGCTCAGCGTAGTCACCAGTACGGTGCAAGTGGACGAACAGTGGTTAAGTCGGATAAAGGCCGCCTACGGCGACGATGACTCACTAAAGGAACTCATCAAACGGAAGGTACTCGTTCAAACCGCTAATTGTATGTGGCAGTACAGACCGAGTAAGACAACACGGCTTTATGTGCCAACAAATACGGAACTTCGTCACACATTTCTTCAAATGAGTCACGACGAGCCGCTCAATGGACATTTTGGGCGGGATAAAACAACCGCACGTGACGCTGAGGCGTATTACTGGCCAAACATGACTCGAGACATTGCAGAATATGTCCGGACGTGTGACTCCTGTAATTGAAAACAAATCGGATTCAGGGCAACAAGGCTTGTTACACCCCCTCCCAATACCATCTGTTCCTTGGGAGGCGATCTCGATGGATTACATCGTGGCCCTTCCCCGGACGAAGGAGGGCTACGACTCTATCTTCGTCGTCGTGGATTACCTGACGAAAATGGCACATTTTCTACCCACGGCCACTACAGCTACTGCACGAGATATCGCGGACTTATTCTTTCGGGAGATATTCCTCCATCACGGACTCCTAAAAAGGATTGTCAGGGACCGCGATCAAAAATTCGTGAGCCACTTTTGGCAAAATCTATTTGCGTTATGCGGCACGCAGCTGGCCATGTCCACAGCCTACCACCCTCAAACTGATGGTCAGACTGAAAGGGTGAATCGAACTTTGGAGGAAGCATTGCGGGCTTATGTCTCGGTGCACCAAACGGATTGGGTGGACCACTTAACGGCAATTGAGGTAGCATACAACAGTGCAGTGCACTCGTCAACAAATGCTACGCCATTCTCTCTCAATGGACGACAACCCACTCTTCCCCAAAACTTATTGGTAGCGGACTGCCAAACACCGGCTACTCTGGACTTTGCCAAAACTTTGCAAGGAAACCTGGAAAAGGCGGCCAAGGCGCTCCAAATGGCAAAGGATCGTCAAAAGTCGCAGGTCGACGCTCACCGGAAGGACACCGTCTTTTGTGTGGGGGACAAGGTTCGCCTTAATATGGTAAACCTCTCCTTGCCGGGTGCCCTCTCTAAGAAGTTGGCACCAAAGTTCACGCGCCCATTCACAATTCTTTCCCGTGTGGGCGACGTAGCGTACAAGTTGGATATCCCGACGGACTGGCATATCCACAATGTTTTCCATGTTTCCCTTCTTAAACCATTCCGCGATCCTGATTTAATGTTCCTAATCGACGACGGCATACTCCTTTACCACCCGTTCAAGAAACCTCAGACGAGTATGAGGTGGAAAGATCCTTCAGTCACGTCACTCTTGGAATTCCAACTCCACCCAATACTTGGTGCGTTGGAAAGGTTACGGTGCCGAGGACGACTCTTGGGTGGACGAGAAGGATCTGCATTCCCCGGAGTTGCTGCGCCGGTTTCAGCGGAGTGAGGACACTCAGCCTTATCGGAGGGGCAATCGCAGCGGCCGCAACAAAGGAGCGAATCGCAGTGGCGCAACCATCGCAATCATCTTGGGGACGCGGCAAAGGACCGCAGCAGCGATGTCACCACACCGCAGCGCTGTAGCAGCGCAGCCACCGCAGCGCAACATGGTCACGATGACGTCAGAGGATCGCAGCACCACCGCTGCGCTGACAGGAAAGCGCAACGGCGCAATTGTGTTTCACTATGTAGGTGACGACGAACCCTCGGTTCCGCCGCAGCAGCGCAGTTTTATAAATGTTGGATACTGCGATACCCTCGCACGCTGCGACGCTTCACACAGCCCAAAAGTGAAACCCTCAACCCCCGGGAATACAGCCGTCATTCGTCCTCACAACCAACCCAATCTCGGCAGCTTGGAAACTGCTTCTCTCCGCACAATCAGTTTACCTTCGCTTTTAGAGCTATCGGAATTGTCTGGTTCTATGGCGTCGTCGTCCTCTCCACCCCCGAAAAAGAGGAGACTAGTACGGGTGGGACAAGGAGACCCGAGCCGTCTCGAGAGGTTGCTAAGGGCGGCGGAGGCCATGGTGGAAGCAAGCAGGCGGAGAGAGGTAGAAGTGGAGCCGGAACCGGAGGAAAGTGCCAGTTGCGAGGTAGGACCGGCGGAGACCAGTGGAGGGGAGGGGTCAGAAAAATCACAGGACCCGATGTGAACAGCTCCAAAATCAACTCGACGCCTTTTGCCAGGAGTTCGAAGAGTATCGCGAGGAGACATACGACATACTCCGGCAGTTGCAATTTCCCTGAGTCACTCAAAGTTCAGTGGGACGCTGAATCCTAAGTGGGAGGCACTGTAACAGGGTTACAGAATTGGGTACTTAGTGGCTAGGCCTAGGCTGCTATAGTTGCGATTCCAGAGCAGCGCAGCATAGCAACGTAGCAACTTAGCGGCGTAGCAACTAGTAGCGCAGCGGCGCAGCAGGGCAGCATAGCAACGCCGCAGAATGTAGATAGAGCTGTATAGTTCTAAAAGGAAGTTTTAGATAGATCTCGATTGACCGGGAAGGTCCACGTGTACAGTTGTACAGTACTAGGTTGACTAGCAGTTAGTTTAAATAGTCAAGTAGACCTGGTGAATGGAGAGCTGAAGTAGACCTACACAGCTAGCGCAATCTTGTACTCTCTTTCAAGTAATAAAGCGCAACCTTGTCTGTGAGTACTTTGTGCTCTTGCTGTTGCTATGGGAAGATCATTGGTGTTTTCCGCTGTGCACTGTAACGTGTTGTGGTGTACTTGTCTGCTTCTTTTACACTCTCCCTCTCACACTATTGCTTTTATCTCACACTACTTAGAATGAGACTCGACAACATTGGTATAAAATGAAAGATATTTCAAAAATATTATTTTTGACAATTTTTAGGTTTTTTTTAATGGCAAATCGAGTGAGAAAAGTAGAAAAAACGAAATCAGGAAACATGGCAGAAAGTTATTCAATCTGTGACGTGGAAGTTGTCACAAGTGAGCATGACGTCACAATGTCATCAAACCCTAAACATCTACAATTTCACAAAAATCTAGACGTTTACCACTGTCGCTATTTTTGTTGGCGTCAGTAATCGTCGGAAGTTTCGTAGTTGTCTTCAATTGTCACTGGTTGTACCTACGTCTACAACCGTCACATGTCAAAGTTGCGATTTCGTTTTCGCATATAGGGACGCTCTTCAAGTAGTACAGAGAATCTTCACTACATTCCAAAATACATTATCAAAGTACCGATAACATGGGGACGTACCCTAAGAATTTGGAAAAAAAAGCGAGACCGAATTAGCGTTCAATACGCTAATAACAATTGGCGGTGTACTGAACTGACCCGACTTGTTTCAAGTCCCTGAATTTTGGAGTTACTTTGGACATTGTAGATAGAACTTATATGGAACGGTATGTGTTACGACGCTGTTTAACATTTCCGGATTACGAGGACTACGTGCCACCACCAGCCGTTTTTCGCGTGACAAAAGAGTCGTACGAATATGCATTACACCTTGAATCATTATAAGCGTATAGAAATTATTAGTGTAAAGAAAAAAATAGCGTCATTCGTTCTAATTTAGTCCAGGAGACGTGGCAGATTATGGTCCACGTCCTTAAATAGTGTAATTTATTATATTTAAGGTATCAATGTCAAAATTTTGGGGTGCCGATATATAGTACATAAGGCTAATAACGATTCACCGTGTAGCGATGCTGATGTGATGTGATGTGATGTTTGACCTCGGCATGGTTATGCCCCCCCCTAAATGATTATGTCCTTGTTCTGCGTGTCACTAGTGAATGCAACATCTGACCAACCTTTTGGAGCCTGTGTTTATAACGTAATTTGAGTACTGTAGTTATTTCATGCCGAGTCCCGAACAAACTCCAAACATGAAACCAAACTATACATCGAAAAGTTCGACCTCAAATAGACAAATATATTGTAGGGAAATGCTAATCGAAGAGACAATTTTTGCTACGCGCAGGTAGTCGCGTCAACTTTTCAAAAGTTGTACATTTTAAGTACAAATTAGTACAAGTTACGTACCTTTGAGTTTATGCTTGACGGTCAATCCGTCGAACAACTTTGACTTGCGACATATTGTAACGTCCGGTTAAAAAAGTGCCGCGCTTGCGAACGTCGACCGTCATAAAAAAAACATCAGTTCACACGGCCGGCCAAGGTTTACTGTAACAAAACTGCGGCAACCACATGTAAAATAAATTGTTGCGCGTAGGTACTTTCTCACTAAAATTGTGCTTCAATTGAAACGAAATAAACTTCGTACAATATAAGAAAACGTACCCACGTAGAAATAACGATAAAACTAAATTATAAAAACGCGCGAATACCATCCTTTAAGTGCATATTTTATTTTGTCTTTACATGCGCAATTTTCTTTTTTCGTGCGCATTTACCATGAGTGGCAAAGTCGCTAACCGGAGATCTCAAATATAAGGCGCAGGCTCAGGCCGTACATCTCCGTGTGCGCTTAATACGGATTGACATGGCAGAAACACAACCTAAAAGCATAGATGTCTTATGCGCATAAAACGCACAGAGTAAACTTACGAATACTACATAGACTGCACATAAAACAATTTCAAAATTTTAAAATTCGTAGGTAAAATTCGTACTTTTTTGGACTTTCAAATTTCATTTTTTTTCAATATTCAATACCCTAAAAAAGTGAAACGTGCAACAAACCAGCGATCATACTGCCTCGTCGTTGAACCAGCGGCCAGATTGCCTCGTCGTAGAACCAACGACCAAACTTCCTGGTGGATAGTATACAAGAACTTACTAGGTTTATGGTAGAATAGAGCACCTGCTATGGCTGCGATGTTCAACCAGCGCAGCTGCGATGTTAGACTAGCCCAGCATGACAACATAGCAACGCAGCAATAACAACGCAGCAGCATAGCAATGCTATGCTATGCTATAGCGTAACGTAGCACAATAACGCAACATGTCTATGGCAGCATAGCAATGCAGCAGGATGTGATTTGATTTTGTGCATTGCTAGTCTGAGTGTAACACCCCTTGTGTGTTATTTCATCACCCCTTTTACATGGCTGAACTAACGACCAGACTGACTAGTTGCTGAACCAGCGACCATAATGCCTCGTTGTTGGTACAACATGGCTTTGTTAAAAAATGTCAGCGATAAAAAAAACCATGTCCACAATAAAAAATGGCAAAGTTCACATTGAAGCAAATAAAAACAAACTTTGTATTAATCAGAGGGATATGGTTTAATTCTCACATTAAAAATATGTCAACTCATTGTAGGCTGTGAATACATATATCTCCCCTATCTCTTTTTACTCCAAATCTACGTCAAACATGTTTTCATCCAATTCCTCTTCTCTTACCTCCCCTTTCTCTTCCTCCTTTGCTACCATTTCCTCTTTGTAACTAACATCTTTAGTATTCTCTAATAATCTGAGATTGCTAAAGACCCAAACCAAATCATGGGCTCTTTAAGCTGTCAACCTATTCCTTTTCTTAGAGGAATATGGTCATAGGTTGACCAATTCCTCTTACATGAGCTGGCAACTGTGTACTCGGCAAGGATCCCAATTGCTAATTTTTGTAAGATAGGGGTGGGCAAGGATCCTAATTGCTAATTTTTGTAAGATACGGGTGACAGACACAAACTGCTGCCACCACTTCCACCCTAGCATTTGCTTAGCACAAGTCTTTGTCACTCCCTCCCAAATATGCCCTCAAAACTATAATACTTAGACAACTCAGAGTAGGTTGCAGCCTGGTCTGCCACAATTCGTAACATCTTATCAAGCATTATTTGAAAACCTTCCATTATTTTAACATTTGAAAGTTGATCATAGTTAGCACTTTGGTACTCGGGGTCGAGTACAAAACTGGCAGCATATATAGGGTTATGTGCCATCTCCCATCTAGAGATGAATGACACCTTCAGCTCCTCCAAAATCTGTAGGCCTTCGTAATTTCGCGCACCTCCATTGTTGGATAACTTCACCAAAAACTCCCCGATAGTGTAAAAACCATGATAAACCTTCCCCACATTTGGGCTCCCTTTGTCGCACTCCCTCATCAGCCGCACCACAGGTTCTGAAATTGTCACAGCCTTAGTCACTCTCGTCCAAAACTCCGGGCTCAACATAATGCTTTTGATCTTAGCACCTTCTACCTTGTATGTAGACTTCAATAACCACTGTTTGTAAGCATCATCAAACATCAACATCTACAAGCTTTCTTTCACCTGTAAAAATCTTTATAGCATGAGAAAATTTGTAGCAAACTTGGTCTCTCCAGGTTTCAAAAGCCTAAGTTTGGAGTTTTTGTGGAACAAGGTTGCAGTCATGCGATGATTCATGATAAATTTCAACACCTCTTTTGCCTCTCGAACAGGTATTGAAATAAATGATATCTTGCCCCAATCCTTGAACATTAGGTCCAATACGTGGGCAGCGCATGGCGTCCACGTGATAGAAAGATACTTTCCCACGAGCATCGAGGCGGTAGCCTTGTTCACACTAGCAAAATCCGTCACAACTTGTACCACATGCTCAACCCCCAACGGAAGAACTATTTTCTCTAACACGTGACAAACGTATTCAGCATCCTTGATTTTCCCTCGAGTGTCTTCCGCCTTGAAAAACATGTCACCTTTGGGGGTGACAGCTATAATGTTTAAGTGAGGCGTATCATCAACGACCGTCCAACTGTCTGATGTGATGGAGGCAGCGATGATTTTTATGGTCTCCATGTAGCTAGCCAAATTGTTACTGATCGTTACTTTCATCTCACACAGAAGGCGATTTCTCATGGTATTCTTGTGCGGTAACTTGTAAGACGACCCTATATCCCCGATCTTCTTTACTGCTGCTTTTTGAAATATGGATCGCCCAATAGTGAAAACGACAAACCATTGCAAAGAAATCTTTTGCCCATGCTACATCCACCTCTTTTTGGTTATGCATATTGAATACATTATTTATTTTGGTCTGAACTCCTTGGGCCTTGCTACTTTGGCTAGATCCATGACATCTAGTGAGTTCATCCAAATCGGATATGACACGTTTCTGAGAGCCATGAGAAAATTTTACGGTTTCCAATGCATTTAACTGCGCTTGCACCTCATCTGGACATGAAATGTAAGCTCTAATGCCCCCACTTTTAACATTTCCAAGCAGATGATTTCTAATCCTAATGGCTTGACCATTATATTCAAAATTGCAATATAGACAGATGCATATTTTGTTATTTCTCGGACTTAACTCCTGGTGGCCTAGGCATGGATGGTTTTGTTTTGGTTCGTGGAAGCTTAAAGGGTGGCTTCAATGATAGGTTTAATGGCCGATTTTATGGCGTCTCCAATGGCGGCTTCCTTGTGCAGGAGGAGTGGAGGACATATCAAAATTCGCACTCGAAAATGAACCAACGTATTTTTTTTGGAAAACGTCCGTACAATTTCCATACAATATGAGACGTACAAAATTTACGAAATTTACGAAACACGCAATACTACGTAGTTTTCGGGAAAAGGTCCAAATCCTTACGAATTGGACATCCATGCATAAAAGTTCGCAAACCGTATTGCACAAAGCGTTTCCAATTAATAGTATGGACCCGTTTGTCCGTATTCCTAGCCTAGTGCACCGACAACAATATAGTTGCACCGACATCAACCGAAGAACACAACTTTTTCCGTACGCTGGCCAAACGTATCACCACATCCAAAGTTGATCAAGTGAAGAAAGTGAAGTGAGGAAGTACATGCGCGCAACAATTTAGGGCGTGTCCCCATGTGTTCAAGTAAGGGTTTTTTTCCGTCGTTTACACATAAAATGGGACTTCCTACTTGAAAATATTACGCCGTACGAAAAAATACATTTTGCGTCATCTTGGAACTTAAAAGGTACGGCGATTTGGCAGTATTATCATCGCGACCCACTTCTAGCTCATCTTCACACTTGCACTGAAATCAAATCGCGACCTGCTTTTAATCAAAATACTAGTGTTGTGTATCGGTAAGGATTTGCCGATAACCGATATGGACCTTTTTTCGGGTACCCGATAATCGATATATTGGTACGATATATCGCTATCGGTATTATCGCCGATAAATACCCGATATTTTTCGGTTTTATCGGCGATAACACCGATATCGATAACTATCGGCGATAATTGTACAGACCGTACAGATAAATGTACGGCTACTACACTCAACTTTACGTTTTATTCCCCCGGACGCGCCCTTCTAACAACCCCTATCTACTGAGGTGTACCAATTAGATCCCACACAAATTACACAAAAAGTACAGAGGCCGCCATGAAATCTGTACGGTTTTGGTACGGATCCATTAAAAACGATGTACCATTCACATCCGACGCCATGGCTTTGTCCCTTTCTTCCTTGGGATCCAATTGGGACCTGCCACGTGTCAATATGTTGGCATTTTGGCATAAGCTGCCAAAAGAGCCATTCCGGGATGTCGGCGCTCAAGCTGGCCGTCCGCTCGTATTTTCTCATTCCAAGTTGTCCGCTCGATTTCAGCGGCGCGCAGAATGTTATTTTTTGTCCGTTGTACTTTTACCGTTCCATGTTCACCAGTTTGTCGATACAATTCCGTAAGTTTCCGTAAAATTCGTGTTCAGTTAACCGGCCAACGTTTATGTGCTGCGCTGTCCGTGATAAATCGCAGTTAAACAGAGACGGAACAGATTCTTATATGTGGCATGCCACGCTATATAACGTAAATAATATAATACAGTATGTTATAAAGTACTATTGTATGCATACTATAATTTTTTAAGTTATCGCCGATATGGAATTTGTTGGTCTCAGACCGATATATCGGGACCTCTGACCGTTCGATAACCTATAACTATCGGTATCGGTGTTATCGCGATAAATTTTTCACCGATACACAACACTACAAAATACTACCCTATTGACGAATAGAAAGCCTGGGTTGCACGCGTCAAAAGTTTTCATTTGTTTTTTTGCAGTTGGGAGAATACACGAAAAAAAAATTGTTTGTCCGTTTGCTTATGTCGTCCACTTGTGGGCGTCTACAAATGTCATTTTGTAGACGTAAGCGACTGCTTATGTCGTTCACGTGTGGGCGTCAACAAATGACAGTTGGCGTCGACAATTGTCCCAGTATGTCAGGAGCTCTTTGCGGCGTACAAAGTTCGCAGTTTGTTCCGAGATCGTTGGCGTCTACAAATGTCAGCAGTTTGTTCCGAGATCGTTGGCGTCTACAAATGTCAGCAGTTTGTCGGCGTATACAAATGTCAGCAGTTTGTCGGCGTCTACAGTTGTCGCAAGTATTGGCGACGTGTACAACGGAACAGTACGGAAGGAAATTCATTAACGATTTTTTGCGATTTGATCAAAAGGTTCAATGCGTTTGTTACGTATAATTCGTCACGTACGGTACGTTCGCACTAATCGCCGTGAACAACTATGGTTACATGGGACACGCCCTTATTTTACGTGGTTGCCGCAGTTTTGTTACAGTAAACCTTGGCCGACCGTGTGAACTGTTGTTTTTTTGATGACGGTCGACGTTCGCAAGCGCGGCACTTTTTTAACCGGTCGTTACAATATTTCGCAAGTCAAAGCTGTTCGATGGATTGACCGTCAAGCATAAACTCAAAGGTACGTAACTTGTACTAATCTGTACTTACAATGTACTATTTTTGAAAAGTTGACGCGACTACCTGCACGCAGCAAAAATTGTCTCTGCGATTAGCAATTCCCTATATTGTAGCGTCATACAATCTTGGAACAATTGAAACGAAACTGTATGAAAGCTCGAAAGTATGAAAGCTACGATGACTTCATGCGAAAGTGATGACGACCGGTAATTTTGAACTGTTTCAGCGTCACATGATGCGGCGATCATCCGAACTGTTTACAATCAAGTGTGATTGCGTCAGCACTCAAATTTACGGCCATTTACATGAATGTATCGGAAACGCAATTGGTATCGGCCGATGCGCTCAGTTTCTGTTTTCCACTGTAATAATTTTGGTTTCTTACAGGAAACTCGTAGTGTCTAACTGTCTGCGAACAAAGCTACGCATAAACCAAAATTTCAAATTTCGTATGAAATATTGCAACTGAAGAAGTTTCCTGCGGCCGAGAAATTAACGCCGCACCATCAAGAATTTCCGGATATTATGTATATTTAGTGCGTATTTCCTGCACGGATTTGCACTTTTGTTGAACATAGTATATTACTTGGAACTTTACACTTGCAGCATGATCATTAGCGGCAGTATTGTATCTTTGTAGAGCCACAATTGTTTATTTTCAAATTATTTCTTATTATGTTACCTTGTAGTATCCAGTAATTTCCAACATTGCTCTCCAAGAAGAAAAAAATACCATTTATATTTAATATTTCTCTGTAAAGCCAATTCAAATTAGAGAGGAGGCAAGCACAGAACAATGTCATAAACTGTGAGAGTTGGCTAAACTCAATTTCTTTAAATTCGTGTAATTTTTCCGAATATTGCCCATGAAGATAAAGACCTTTTAAAACTAACGATTTCAAGTCAACAACACTTCAAAGTTTAGCAAAAACAAAACTTGAGATGTAAGACTCGAATTATTCTGTCTCACATGCTTTATGAGTATATTTTGTTCAAATTCTAGTTTATGATTGACCAACCAGTTATTTGCGTATTTGTTTTTGGCAAAATTAAATTCCTGCAAATTTGAAAAGAAGATTTTTCCACTCAGATAAATTGGTCTCCTTCTATGGCTTTGCTTGTGAAATCAAAGTTTTTAAAAAGTAGAGCTTGAAAATCGTAAATTATGGAAGTCATAAATGATAGATGATTGGCTAATTTCCTCCATTTTTTCAGTCACATTTTTAAGGGTTTTTAGGGTGTTTTTTAGGGCTTTTTAGGGGGTTTTCAGTCACAAGGCATCAATTTCCTTAGGAGAGAATCCGGAACAAAATTATATACTATATACATGCATACTACATACATGTAAAGTAGTACATCTATACTATACTATATGCATATTGTACATACAAATGTGCAGATTTAATTGCATTACTCACGATGCATACATTTGATACACATAACATATGTATGTATGTATGTGTATACATATTATATATATATACACACACATATAGTATATGCATTTTACATACTATATGGTGAGACCAGTAACAAAACGGGAAACATGTACATTTGTCAATATTGAAGTTAGAGAATTTCCAAAAGTTGAAGTTAGGGAAACTTTGTTAGATGTCTGCCATTGATGAAATAGAAAGGTGGAGCGGTACATGTAAGGGAGGGAGGACTAGAGAAAGAGGGGAAAAGAAAGTTGTTTCTCAATTTCAGTGAGAATGTCAATGTTTATATCAAGCAAGGAATATAACCATGCGGGAAAAGTTATGCTGGAAGATGGCTTACTGTATCTCTTAGTCCCTGTTCCTATCCACTCTCTCTCTCTCTCCCTTTCCGGTTACCTCTCCTTCTCCCTCTCCCTCTCCTATTTCTTAGAAATCTGTTATCATGGAACATTGGTAAAAATGATGTTTCATTTGCGAAGAACGACCGTTTTTTACTCTACGAAGCTGTATGGACACTTATGTTTCTCTGGCATTTAAGAATAACATTAAGTGTTTATACAGTTTTTTTGGGAAGAACTTGCTTGGTTTTTGGTAAGCTCACTGCAGTTTTTGAAATTTCACTTCTTTTTTTGCGCTGCATTGAAATTGCAAGTTATTTTGTGAAATAGCTTTCTTCTTTGTATTCAGGTAAAGCATGTTTTTGTTATTTTTCAGATTCTGCAGAAAAAATGTGTTACTCTTTAGGCAGTCAGAATGCCTTGACAAAAAACCTGTTTGTTGCAGTCGTCTGTTTTCCATTTTTGTGCAATACTAATAATCAGTCTATTAGTTATTGGTCTGACGAAGTACTGAAGTTGTACTTTTGTACAGTGAAGGACTTCAAATACTGAGACTTTCTCGGTCATTGTTGCAGAACCTATTGTCTGGAACCTCAACCTATGGCAACGTGACAGCTGTCAATTTGTCAATCCTATGGCCTCTCCTTCTCCTCCTATTCTGGGAGAAGCCATTGACGATTTGTCGGATTTTTCTGATCCAGAGACTCCATTGGCAACTCTAAATCATAGCCATGGCAACCTACTTCCTTTTCGCCTCTGGTATTTTCTTGCATTTGCAGGAATGGCCTGTATTAATCCCTTCTTGGTTTTATATTATCATAGGACTGGGCTATCCGAAGGGCAAATTGGGATATTATTAGCGCTACAACCGGCAATGGCTGTTCCCATGGGCCCTGTTTGGGGCTTCCTTGTTGATTATACTAAAAATGCAAAGGGAGTTCTTATTTTCACACTCGTTGGTTCAACTATCTGCCGCTTTTTGGTTGGCTGGACGACCACATTTTGGCAACTTTTTTCGGTTATTTGTTTGAGTTATGCTATTGGAGCTCCATGTTCAGTTTTGGTTGATGTGATGGCGTTAAAAGCGCTTTCAGATGACACGGACTATGGAAAGCTGGTGGGCTCCCTCTCCCTCTCCTCCCCTTCCCCCCGCCTGCCACGCTCTTTGTGTCTTTGCCTTCAATGATGGCGCGTAAACTTCCTCCTCCCCCTCCCCCGCCCTCTCCCTCCCTCTCCTCCCATCGCCCTTGCCTTCCTCTTTCTTTGTCTTCTTTGTGGTTGGAATATACAGATTGCTTTTCTTACACACACACTGTAAAGAGAGAGGGAGGGAGAGAGAGGGTATTGTTCTGAATATTCTGTTGTGTCTTCCTTCTGATTTCAT
The DNA here is from genome assembly GCA_037447655.1 of Zygnema cylindricum. Taxonomy (NCBI): domain Eukaryota; kingdom Viridiplantae; phylum Streptophyta; class Zygnematophyceae; order Zygnematales; family Zygnemataceae; genus Zygnema; species Zygnema cylindricum. The sequence continues at coordinate 4,437 of JBBHKE010000571.1, read as the reverse complement.
GATATGGGGGCGAACTCTCTGGTTTTGTTGAGAAAGGTTCTATGAGTTCTCTTTGCTGTTATTCGACGTCTGTTGTTATTTTCTGGAGGGAGCTTAGGAATATTTGTGAAGTGTGAATTTGTTCTCCAATAAATATTGCTTTAGTAATTTATAGTAATTCTATAGTGGCAGACGATATAATAAATCTTGCTATAGTAATATATATATAGTAATTTTATAGTAAAACACATTATATAATAAATCTTGCTGTAGTAATTTAGAAATATATATTTCATGTCAATCTTTCTATAGTAAATACGTATTGTAATCATATAGTAATATATGTCATGTAATAAACCTCGCTATAGTGCTATGGTGCAATTCCAGATCAGTGCACTTTCGTGTTTGAACGCTCTGTTTGTGGAGACATTCTCTCAGATAAAATACTTGCTTTTACTGTCCTTGTGAGGATGGGCGTATTGAGTACCGAGTTTGCTTCACTGCCCATCGCTGTGAGTGTGCAGGACTTATTAGTGTAAATGCGGAATTAGAATGTAAAATACGAAAGCAAGCAAGCAAGCATGTATTGTACATGTATAATGTATGTACATTATGTACGTTTCCTTGTTAGTAAAGGGAAATGTGGTGACTTGTAGTCTATTCCCTTAACTGTGTTATTAAACTTTTGTTATCGTAACACTAATAGCAACGGGCATTATACTATAGAACCTAAAATTGACAGGCATAACATCATCATATATTTTGAAAAATCGAAGTGTTTAACGCTACATCCGTCTAGTTACTGCAATTGTAAGTCTTGGCAGTGAAGAAACTTCTATAGAATTTGTAGATGTGCATGGCAAATTTTGTGTTCTTGCTGAAAACTAAATTAAAATCTTCATGAAAAATCCTATGACTTTGGATTTTGCTGAAAACTATATTCAAAGTGTTCATGAAAATGCTTGTGTTTTTGCTGAAAGCTATAATCTAAATGTTTATGGAAACCTTGCATTCTTGCCGAAAACTATACTTGTGGACGATGTCGAGGTTCTCAATGCCACTCTCACCTTTTTAGAAGTTCCCGAGGATCATTGACATTGACTCACTGTATCTTATGGCTAAGCTACAGAGATTACTAAAATTTTGGAAAAGGAATTTTGTAAAAGGGGAAAGGGATTTTTTGCAAAAGCGCAAGCTATGAAAGAGCGGTGCAAAGATGTGTATATCTGTGAAAGTAATGAGGAAAAACCCTACTATACTTTCATAAGAGAAAATCCCTAGTATTATAATATATGCGGGTAAAAGTTTTTCAAGGCCTTTGTGGAGGGACTCAAGGCATTTGTGGGGGGGGGGGTAATAAATGCAGAGACTATGGGGAGCGGTCGGTTGGGGAATGGCAAGTCCTTTGGCTGGCCTTCTTATTCAAGTGACAAACATACATGCAATCTTCTACTGTCATCTGGCATGTATATTATTGTCACAAATCCTCAAAAATGACAGGACATGCTCAGACAGCCTTTTTTTTTGTAAATTGATTTTTATATTTGCAGTTTCAACAGCATAGTGAGGAAGTTTTGCATGAGTGGTTAATTCTCTAAGGTCGGTCAAACAGTAATTGTCACCTCTATTCTGCATGTTTGCTGAAACTATTGCAACTGTTATTGCAAGTATTGAAACTGTTATCTTTTTAGTTTTGCTCTACGGTCTACAAAAGAGTGAATGTGCTTATTGCAGTGTTAACCTGCATAGCTAATTTGTCAGTTGTTGAACAATGTATGTCGAAGTAATATTTGTAGTGTCTGTGCTTGAGTTATCTTGTTAAAGTACACTGCCCGTCACTCTTAGAGTTAGTGAATTACGAACGTTAACACTGTATTAGAATTAAATATGTATTCCAACCTTGCTCATTTTGGGCCACTTCTTAGTGTGATTAAGTCTTGCGGTTCATCTGGCACATAACATAAATTTCCAATTTTTTTCTATTCGTTAACCTTGTCGTTGTCATTGTTCCAGTCATTTAGCCCAAAACAAGCCATGTCTTTAGATTCTTTCTTCCACGCGTATACTCCAATATTCACAACTTTTGTCGAAGCTCTTTTTTTTAATGAAAGAAGGTATTGTTGCGCCAGTAAAATATTCTTACTTATTTTTATTTTGCTCCCATTTTTCACACTTATCTAAACTACTGTTGTTAACAAATCTCAAAGGTCCTAGTTGTCAATTGCGTCATATGTCATTCCCACCTTGAAGTCTCCTTAGTTGCTGATTTTGTTTGGAAAGGTGTGTTCTCTCTCTCTTTCTCTCTCTCTCTTTCTCTCTCTCTCTCTCTCCCTCCCTCACTCTCTGCTGCTCTCTGTCTCTCTCTCCCCCCATCCCCCCCTCTCTTTCCCTCTCCCTCCAAATTGGCAGTGATGGCAGTGGCGGTTATCGTTAGTACTCAATTGGAAGATTACAAGGACACAGTGGGTTCGACTCAAAAGAAACTCACTACGACTGAGCTCTTTACAACCATGCAAGAGCTTTTCAGTCGTGCAAGTGTGGTGGCTTTTTTTGGAGTTGTGATAGTCATGGGAATGGCCTTAGGTTGTATGGGAAGCTATGTTTTCCTCTACATCGAGGAGCTAGGAGGCAGTACAACTTTAATGGGCTTGACTCTCACCGTCATGTGAGGATCTCTCTCCCCCCCTCTCTCTCTCTCTCTCCCCCCATTCCTCTCTCTCCCTTTCTTTCTTTCCCTCTCTCTCTCACTCTCTCTCCCTCTTTCTCTCCATTCCTCTCTCCCTCCCTCTCTGCCCTCCCTCTCTCTATCTTTCTATCTCTCTTTATTCCTCTCTCTCCCCTCTCTCTCTCCCCCCCTCTATCTACATTCCTCTCTCTCTCCATCTATCTTTTACTTACAAAACACCATCTTGGGATTAGTAAAAGCATCATTGACAATGAGGATGAAAGCATATCGTTAGAACGGAGATTTACCTGTAGATTACGTTAATAATGGGTATAAAGTATGTAAATATTTTTTTTGTGGAGTCTCTGACACTATCAATTGCATGATATGACCGGAAAAAACAGGCAATGTGTGCAAGAGAATGGTTTTTTTTTTTGTACAGAATTCTTTGTACAGCATAAACCCTTAAACCCAAGCTACATTGGTAAATGAGTTGGTAATCTCATACGATAAACTACATTTTATTTATTTTTTCAATGCATGCTTTATGCATGCCAGGCAACTGTTCACCCCTTTCTTCTTTCAATGCACTAGTGAACTGGCCTTGCACCAAATTCTGCATTGGGTGGCCTACTTAGGCTTCTCACCCTTCAAACGTTGAAATGGTCACTATTTCAAACATTGTTTTTTACTAAATCAGTGATTACTTTTGCTGTTTTTTAGGCTAATACTCCGCCATACTCGATTGAAGGGGATGCAGGTGTATTGCAGAGATCCCAGCCATGTATCTCTCTGGTGGAGCTGTACGTTTGGTGGGAGTGGTGGGTGTTCTATGTATTGTTCTCAGTTGCAATGTTGTCAGGTATAATGTTCCTTACTGTTGGAGTTTGATGTATTGTTCTCAGTTCCAATGTTGTCAGGCATAATGTCCTTTACTGTTGGTGTGTGCTCTTTTTTATTTCGTATGTGTAGTTTATAAAATGTTTAGCACTCAAGCAGAGAAATTTTTATTAGCATTATTAATCACCCGTCACAAATATAACCTTATTGCCTGTGCGATAATTTACTCTTACAAACAGAGAAATAGTTTTATACATTATTGATCACTTACTGGCTGCGGTTTTGAAGTTTTTTTTTCTTTCAGAAGCCGGTGTTGTGACAGCTTTTGTTCCTCTCATTTTATTTTTATTTTGTTTTTGACATTTGTGGAAATCGGAGTTGATTATTTTTTGCGCTTTCAATCTCTTAATTTATCTCGGCAGCTACCGTAAAAGTGAGGTTAACTATTTGAAAATCATATAATCAAACTTATTTTGCATTGCAACTTTTTGAAAATACACGCACACTTTTTCCTTATTCATTCATTGCATAACATTTTTTTTGAATATACTTGCAGACTTCTTTATTATTCATTCGTTTGGAATCCATGGATGGTTCTACCAATTGAACTTCTTCACGGTATCACCTTTGGTTGGGGCTTTTCCATAGGTAAGTATTTTTCTATTTTTGTTGATATCATGTTTCTTTTTTGACCTATGGGCTGAGTTTTGTTCTGCATACCAGTTCGACAATTTAGTTAATAAAATGGAAACGAAAAAGGAGCTGTTTTTGAGTCAAGGTGTGATTGTTAGTGAGCAGTTTTATTTTGCATAAATTTGCTCCTTTTCACCCACTGAAAAGTACAGAACATCAACTATTACCTTGCACTCAAAGGAGAACTGAATGCAGTAACTATTACAAAATATATCGATTGTCAAACTTCAGATTTTCCAACAAATCTCTCTTGACGCCTT
>JBBHKE010000568.1:91793-118001 GCA_037447655.1 Zygnema cylindricum | reverse complement strand
GAGAGGAGGAGAGGATAGGAGGGGAGGGGAGGAGAAGGGAGGAGAGGGAGATCACGGATTGCATGGAAGAGAGGCGAACTTTTGAGCTAAGAAACGTTAAAATAAAAATCCTGTGGAAAAACATTTGAAAATTGTCTTTCCCGCCTTTCCTTTCTTTCTCACCCTATTGGTCGTGCATATTTGGAACGCGTACAGATCGTACGGCTGCTGGTACCTCCGGAGTACGATTGTCGCGTTGCTGCGCGCGATCTCTTCCGTACGAGGGCCGGATTGGATCATGGCCTCGAAAATTGTAACTTCTTTGTCGGGATGTTCGTAGTCCCATTCTCGCCATGCAGTCAGGAACTTCCATTTTTCGATGATTGGCACGTGGCTGGTTTTATCGAGAGAGACAAAAGAAAAGTACGAGAAAAATAATGCGATTTTTAGGATTTTTTGATTTTTTTTTTGTTTGAATTTTAGGACTTAAACAGCTGTTTTTTTTTTTTTAATTTGTTGTTTTCGAGTTTATAATGATTGAGAGGTTTTAATAGACCAAAAAAGGAGAAAATAAAAGACAAAAAAAATGCCTGTACCTTCGTTATGATTGTCTAAATAGCGTACTACCGTTATTTAATGAAGGCTGTACGTCTTTAATTATAAGTTCATGATGGTTTCCAGACCCAAAGAACAATAGTAGGACCGTGTTCCGTACATTTGACATAACGGTCTTTTGTACCTTAATTACTGTGGACCGTTGGGGCAATTCGTGGGTCAACAAATTTGTCGTTTTGCGAGATGACCGTATGGATGGGGCCCATCGCGTTTGAAAATTTTTGCCCTTCAGAATTTGGCACTTCGGCAACAAAATTAATTTGAAGCACAGGAAACCCTAAAAACCCTAATAAATCCTAAAAACCCTAAAAAACCCTAAAAACTAGTATTGTGTATCGGTAAAAAATTTATCGCGATAACACCGATACCGATAGTTATCGGTTATCGAACGGTCAGCGGTCCCGATATATTTGTACTTTCTGTACTTTCTGTTCGGTAAACTGAACGGTAAATTTACGAGAAATGTACGGTTTTTTACTGGAAATTTAGGACACGTCGGGGGAATAAGACGTACAGTTGATTGTACACGCCGTACAGTTGATTGTACATGCCGTTCATTTATCTGTACGGCTCGTACAGTTATCGCCAATAGTTATTGTTATCGGCATTATCGCCGATAAGTAGCCGATATTATCGGCTACCTATCGGCGATAAGACCGATAGCGATATATCGTACCAATATATCGATTATCGGGTCCCCGAAAAAAGGCCCATATCGGTTATCGGCAAATCCTTACCGATACACAACACTACTAAAAACCCTAAGAAACCCTTAAAAGAAAAAATGCGTGTAAGGGTAAGGTTCCACTAAGGGAAAAATGTCGTTGTCTACTGAAAGCCGTACTCTTTCGTACATTGCCATACCAAAAAAAATAAAATTTCAGAAATACGAGCCTACAGTATGAGGGATTTGATTCTCCACGTTTCTGGGCGTAAACGTGGACCGTCGGATGCAATAGCGGATACTCTATCGTCTCACACTTTCAGTTCGCAACAAGTGACCCAGAGTAGGTCAATTCTAAGCGCCTGAACAAATAGCATCGTGCCTCATGGAAAAGTGAACAAATATCCACGACGACCGCGCGACCAAGTGGGATGCGAGGCCACCGAAAGCCGCAATAAAATCTTTGACGGAGGATATTGATTCACGGGACTGTTGCCATCCACTAAACCATTTTGACATTTTCGTATGCTTTTACAAATTTTAAGTTTCGGCCACCCGTACAAATTTTATTCAATACGTCGTACGAGTCACTTTTTACCTTCGCCAGTACAAATATGTGGTCACAATTTGCTGTCAGAGATTCTTTAAAGATTTCCAAAATCTTATTCATCTATTACGTGGACCAATCTAGTTTTGCCACGCAAATAAAATGTGGCTCACTGACCCGACACGATGGAACAATGGTTTGAGTAAACGAATTTTTGACATTTAATGAGATCGCCTAATAGAACAACGCTCAAAGTCCTTTTTTGCTTCTGCTCTGCATGGATGTACATCTTTTTCAAACTGGCCAGAATTGGGCGAATCAAAATCCTTCTTGTGGAGACAAAAAAATATCTCAACATTTGTACGGATAATTCTAATGTTTTTATGTTTTGTTTTTCCCCTTTATATCCTTCACTTGAGGGTGGTCGCATATTGTTTTCGAAAAAACATTGCAAAATGCATCGCTCCCTTCGTATGAAACAACCAAAAAAAAAAAAAAGTTTACACGAACACACTTGGGAAATTCTGTGTACAAGGGTACACACGTGCGAAAGTTAATGCACAGAAACTTGAGGACAATTTCAACCAGAGTGCATACTGTACGAACTCAATTTCATACTGTACTATACTTCTATACTTTAAGCAACTGACAAATGACAGTTGCACTACACGACAAATTAATCAACGTGATTGTTGAACGTCAGGTAGACTGTAGAGTCACGACAAATTGAGTCCAATTGAAAGGCGACGAGCGACGCTTGTAGGATCATAGTTCAGATCGTAGTAGATATGCGTTAAATACCACCGTACCACCATTTTGAATTGTGGTGGTATAGTTTGTACATGGTACCAGCTGCATTAAATCCGTTCAGAAACAGTTACATATCTGAAAAGTTGAAGGGTTCCATATAATCAATGGAACAAGTCACCGTCGCCGCGAATTGCAGAGTTTCGAAAAAGTACAATAGGCGCCTGATTCCGTACAAGATGGTAAAATTATCCCTCAATTTTAGCGTTTCGTCCTTCCTGCTAAGTATGGTAAGCCTAGTTGTTCAAATCGCCCGATTATTTCAATTTTTCCAAGTTTCTACGTATTGTACATGACTTTTGAAAAAATCGCAAAAAAACGTCAACAGTAAATTGAACGGACAATTTACAGGAAACGTATAGACAAATTACGGTAACTGTACATTTTTTCCCGGAAATTGTACGGAAGTTGACGAAAAGATATGATACACGTATTGGTACTTTCTATTCTGTAAACTGAACATAATGTTCACAGATATGTACGGAATTTTATTGTACATCTACGGAAAATTTCAAAAAAAGACGTTGCAGCGTCACACTATTTGCGCACCGTAGGTTCAAAATGTGTACGAAAGTATTCTTATTATTTTTGAAAAGAAGCCACCATGAAAACTTGAACAGTTGGAAGCGAATCTTGAAGGAAGACGCCATTATTGAGACTTCAATAGTTGGAAGCGAATCTTGAAGGGAGACGCCATTACTGATACCACGGCAGTAGACAGTCGCATGTTCTCGAATACGTAGAGAGAGAAGGCCACGGCTGCCTGTCAGATAGTTTGAGACAGAAAGGCAATATAGTTGTGACAAAAAGTAGACAAGTTGCCTAAGATTCGATCTTGGTCATACAAATTGCATGGCCCAGGACTTGCACCTGGTCATACAGACTCTCACAATATCCTCAAATAGCGTCGACTATAACCAGTTGATGTAGGTGTTCCGACACAAACATGAGGTGTGATGTTTATTTACACAATTAAGATTTTCTACGGCTCATTTAACGGGAAGCGTACAAACTGCGGTACATGTTGAATTCAATTTTTTTAACATGTACGAATGACAAAAATTCATTAACAATTTTTGCGATTTTTTCAAATTAACCTCTCCAGTTTTTACGTATTGTATGAGCGTTCGAATCGTGCGTAAAATGCGTTTTGAACAACTATGATGGTAAGGCAATCATTATTTTGACATCGTACTTTGAAATAAAGTACGAACAAATTAATGTACGACCTGACAGTTACAACTAAAACGATAGAGTTTCGTACACGTTTCGTACAAAGTTGGTACACAAGGTTTTATGGTTCAGATGTGCGAAAACAACTGTAATCGCCATCGTTGTTAAATGTACTATACTATACGCATAATATAATATTTTTTCAATATGTTTTTGTAACTTTCTATATTTTCTGCACATCTTTCCTATTCGTACTTCTATAGATTGTTTACTTCTATGTCACGTCACACTATTCTACATTCACACAACAAATTGAATAAGAAGAAGGACGAGGAAAAGACAAAATACCGTTGGGGAAAAAACAAGATAGCTGTCCCTATTACACCGACAAACAAACACCAATCAGTAATAAAAGAACGTTTTGTTTCTCTCTGTCACTCAATCGTTTTTTTTTTGGTTTTTTTTTTACTTTTAGCGATATTTGTCTCATTAGCTTTTCAAAAATTTATTGGCGTTCAAATGTCCATCCGTTATTAATATTAAATAATTAATAACACAGATTCGGTCGAAACTCAAAAAAACTAAAACAAAACATTTGGCGGTAAATGACAAAATAATGTCAACAACACTATTTAAAGGAGTGGAAAACAATCTACCACGTCTCCTTGCACTAAATAGTGTCATATTTTCTAAAACTCTGGAACCCTAAAAATCCTAAAAACCCCTAATTTTGCATAAAGACGAATAAAATCCTCTACACTAATAACGGTGGTAAGTGTAGTTTGGAAAGCTAGGGTATGTACCCATGTTACGTGTAACTTAGCGAACTTACTTTGTATTTTAGCGCTGATCCGTCGGACCCGGTTTTTAAGTGTCTCTATGCGTAAGAACGAAACCGTAACTTACATTTGTGACTATTGTATACGTCGACAATACTTGTGACGGTTGTCATTGTCTACAATCTCTGTTGTCACACGTTATTTTTTGGAACTGCTTATGACGTCGCATATTTTACCGTGACATTGTAGACGTACCACCTTACAGCTTGTGCCGTTTCACGGTTGAAGAAGATGTGCTTTGCCTTTGCGTCTCCTGTCCGGTCGACGTGAAATGGCAAAGGAATTTCAAGACCTCTGCAAAAAAAAAATCCGTACCGAGCGAAAACGGACAAAACAAATTGTGTACTTTTCTTTGTCGTACTGAACGCAAACGGACAGAACATAGCGACTTCTGTACTTTTATTTGCCTCTGAAAAACGTTTGAATTTTTTTGAGAATTACGCCACGTGCGAATACATGTTCCTGTTTGTTTATCGAAAATACCTAGTTTTAAAACAGACCGCTGATGTGTTTTAAAGATAAGTTTGAAGATGGCGTTTTTTGTCGTAGCCGTGGGTCGAAAAACACAAGACGACAAATTTTCGTACATCCTAAGTTCGAGGGTGACGCAAATTGTACTCTACAAATTTGCGATTCGTTCGTACGGTTGCAACTGAGGCAGTACGACGCTAAGTTTTACAGGAAAACGACAGAAAAAAATCCTTACTTAGCCACATGGGGACATATCCTTAGTAGGGGACATATCCTTAGTAGGAAGGTTTTTCGAAGTAAAATTAGATTTTGTCTGGTTTAAAAAATAAAAATACAAAATAGAAATACACGGACAGCTACAGAAATTTTAAAGCAACAAAAAAAGTACCCGTTCAAAAAACAAAAAAAAAGTAGAATCCACATTATTTAGTGTGCACGATAAGAAAAGAAATAGGAGACATATTTCTGTGTGAGTGTGTTGTGCGTATTTTTTCTTTTTTTTTTTTATTTACCGTCAAATTTAAAAAATTAGTCAATCTTAAAATTCTCTTCATACTGACTCATTTTTATTTTCTTGAACAATTGAAAAAAAAAATGTATAAAATTTCCTGTTCTAAATGAAAGAGAAAGAACTTCATTTTTGATGGGAAATTAAAAAAAGGAACATAAACACTAATAACGACAGTAACATTATCAGGAACAATAATAATAATAGTCGTAATAATGCTGATAACCAAAATAATATAAATAATAGTAATAAGAATAATCATAATAAGAATACTATAATAATGGTAATAATTACAATAATATAAATAATAATGATAACGACAACAATAATAAATCCAAAATAGACTAAATAAAAGAGTAATATAATAATGATAAGATTCTTTTTCAAGCTTTTTTCTCACTAAACCATCAAATATGATTCCCCAATTTTAAGCGACTTTGGGCCTTCCCTTGTCCCTGTCCCTCTCCTCTGCCTCTTCCTCTTGTTCCCTTTTCTCGTCTCACCTTCCTCCGTCCCTCTCGACCTGATCCTTGCTCGTCCAGCACCTGTCCTTGCCACCTGATCTGCTGGCGCCGCTGTCGCCATGCCCTGGGAGAAATCTATGGGGAGAAATGAGGAGGAGGATGAGGACAAGGTAGGGAGGAGGGGGGGTAGGAGAGGGAGGGAGTGGGAGTGGGGGAGGCATATTTTGAGGCGGGTGGGGAGGGGAGTTGGAGAATTTTTTTGCGGTTTCGGTGCGTTTTGTGGAGATTTTGGAAGGTTTGTGGGGATGGAAGTGTGTTTTTTGGGTGGTTTGTTACGTTTTTTGGCCTCGCGTAGCCTTTCGTAGGCTTTTTTTTTTAAGCCAATTCTAGCCTTTTTGGGCCTTTATCAGCCTCTTTTAGCCTTGTTTTGCCTTCTTTGGCCTTTTTTTAACCTATTTTGGCCTATTTTAGTTTTTCTAGCCAATTCTAGCCTTTTTTAGGCTGTGTTAGGGAGAGGGAAGGTGGAGAATCGAGTCGGGTGGGCGAGAGGGAGGCGGGGGATGTCGCTTCTCCTACTGGAATCTTCGGGACGACCCAGTGTTACTAAAAAGACAAAAAAAAAAGAGTAGCGACGACATCGACGGTTTGTTATGTCGGCGCACAGTAAACTTGTCGCAGCTGTCACGTAACGCTGCTATGGCGACGACTTAACGAACTAAAGTACACCTGTCACGCATGTCACGGTACATGAATAAATAACCGTACGACAGATTTCGGCCGGACGACGTTCGCGCTAAAACCCTAAAACTGACATTGGCCGAAGGAGACAATTGTTGTACGGTACCGTACAGCCTCATTTCGACGGGCGCACGTTTCAGTCGGTTCTTTTGTTGTCTTTTTAGTAACGAGTAAATATATTTGCCGTCTATCGATTGGACGTATTTTGTCTTGACAATAGCCCTACCTGACGTAAAACCTCCCGCATGATCTAGTGTTTTTGTTTTCTAGTGCAGGAGTCATCCGCCAGTTGCTGAAAATCGGCTACGCTGCAACTGTCGGGCCACGTGTCAAATGATTACTCGTTTTCGATCAAAGCTATGACCCGCAAAAATAGAGCCGCAACAGTTCAAATGCATGGATGCCTCATCCGTACGGATTTATGTGCATGAGACATCTATGGTTCAACGGTTGGGATACGCGCGGGAAAAGCCGGCGAACTTGGCTTTTTGTTCCGCATTTAACGGCTGTTATTAGTATGTATCGAAAACAATATTTTTCGCACGTGTGATAAGTCTCGCACGTGTAAGAACATCTACGCGCGTACAGCAACAGCGAAGCACTGCGCGCCATTTGAAAACGGCGGTCTCATCTTCCCTGTACAAATTATAGACCTTTGGTCGCCGTTTTGGGAACCTTTAAATACGTGGCGTTGTCTACGTGGCGTTGTCCGTCCGCACGGTCCACGCCCCTGTAACGGGCACTTAACGGTATCTTAACGGGATCGCGTAACTAACAAAGTAGGCCGTCAGTCAGCGAAACATTTTGCAGTACACCGCGAATCGTAATTAGAGTAAAGAAAAATTAGAGTAAAAAAAGTGAACAAAATAATTAGAGTTATGAACTCTAATTTGTGTGATAGAATATTTTCAAATAGGAATTTACTCTAATTTATTTAATTATTCTAATTTGACGCGCTGAATATCTCTACTGTAAATTAGGTGTTCGTACAGAATCTGACAAAACGTACAGTTTATCGTCACTATGACGTTTGCTCTACGCGGTTTGTTAAAACGCAGTTACATGATAACGGCCTGTATTAAATCATTATTTATACTTTTTTACTTCATAAGTACAATTTTGCACAGTCAGACACCGACCGTACGCCACACTATTTAAAACGGCACTGTATTTAACGCTCATTCAAAAAGTACCTTAAATAACGTGAAGAATAATTTAGAATAATGTACTCTATTCATGGTGATAAAGTGTACGTCACCCCAAATTTTGACTATATCACCATAAATAGAGTACTTTATTCTAAATTATTCTTCACGTTATTTAAGGTACTTTTTGAATGAGCATTAAATACAGTGCCGTTTTAAATAGTGTGGCAGACGGTCGGTGTCTGACCGTGCAAAAGTGTACTTTATTAAGTAACAAAGTACAAGTAATGATTTAGTATAGGCCGTTTTCATGTAACTGCGTTTTAACAAACCGCGTAATGGAAACGTCATAATGACGTGAAACTGTACGTTTTGTCAGATTTTGTACTTGTACTTAATTTACAGTGGATATATTCAGCGCCCAAATTAGAGTTTTTGAAAAAATTAGAATAAATTTCCTTTTAGAAAAAGTTCTATCACACAAATTAGAATTCGTAACTCTAATTATATTTTCTACTTTTTTTACTCTAATTTTTTCTTTACTCTAATTACGATTTGCGGTGTACCGCCGGCATAATGTAACTTTTCGAATCTGCAGAAAGCGCCGTCGCCCAGAGTTGCCGGCAGATGTAAATGATGAACGGGCACGATAAATCCAGGCATGATTTTTACCCCCTTTGTACTTCGATGGCTTTTCCATCGCACTTTTTGTAACAAAGTTTTTCTTTTTCTTTGCATGATAAATGGGCATGATAAAACAAGACACGGTCCATGCCCGTGTAACGGGCATTAATTTACTATAGTACACCCGAATTGTAATTAGAGTAAAGAAAAAAATAAAGTAAAAGAATTAGAGTTATGAACTCTAATTTGTGTGATATAACTGATTCAAAAAAAAAATATTACTCTAATTTATCAATAACTCTAATTTGGGCGTAAATTTGGGCGTTGAATATATCCACTGTAAATTAAGTACAAGTACAGAATTTGACAAAACGTACAGTTTCACGTCATTATGACGTTTGCATTACGCGGTTTGTTAAAATGCAGATACATGAAAATGGCTTGTACTAAATCATTATTTGTACTTTTTTACTTAATAAAGTACGGTTTTGCACGGTCAGACACCGACTGTACGCCACACTATTTAAAACGACATTGTATTAGAGTTATTGACGCTCATTCAAAAAGTAACTTAAATAACGTAAAGAATAATTTAGAATAATATACTCTATTTATGGTGATAGGGTCAAAATTTAGGATGACGGAATTAGCGTACATAACTGTAATTACGATTTGTGGTGTAGTATGTATACAAAAAAAATTTCTTTCACACTTGTGAAAAGTCGTGCACGTGTGAGAACAACAACGTTCGTACAACAACAGCGAAATGACAGTAAGCGGAAAATGTACTTTTCTTCGAAAACGTTAACTTCCGTCAACATTTCCCCCCCAAAACGTTACTTTTTCTCGGTGAATCCGGATCCACAAGACTTGCACCTTTGTTAAATTCTCTTGAGATTATAGCACGTGCGGGACATTCTCGCCTTTCTACGTACTTTCACGCGTGTGGTTGAAGAAAGAACAAGTCGTACAAGCAAAAGTGCACAGTCATATTGCAATCATAGAACAAAAGTACGATATTAAACCGTGTATCGCTATTAGAATGAAAAATGATTAGTGTGGGAATTTATTAGTGATATTAATTCTATTTGAGTTTAAAGGTGGTTATTAGAACCTTCGAAATAATTAGCTTTAGGGAAATATTAATTAGGGTGAACTGCCATCACCCAAAAATGGGGTTGTTCCAGGAACGCCGTACATGTTTGTGCCATTTTGTATTATTTCTGTATTTCGTTTCATAAAACATGTTTATTGTATATCTATCAAGATTCTCTATGCTTTAAGGTGTAAACATTGACCCTCCGATGTTCTTCTTTTTAGAATTCGCGACTCAGTCGCTCTAGTCGGTTTGTGACAAACATTCTTAAAGAGGACAATAGCCACAAAGTGGAGGCGTACATTTGGTGCACTTCAAAAATTGAAATATGTTCCCCAATGGACGAACGATCACAACGGTTTAAAGGCATGTTCCCCATGTGATAAAGTAAAGGTTTTTTTCTATGGAGGGTCTCGAGCAAGCGATTCCATTTCTGTGAAGGCACCTCTCTTCCTCTCCCTTTCTCACTACCGCTTCTATCTCACAATTCGTATAATGAAACACGAGAATATTTGAATAAAATGAAATGTATGAAAAACTATTGTTTTTTATTATCTTTGACCGTATTTTGATGGCAAGTAGAGCAAGAAAAGACAAAAAAACAAAATCATGAAAATATGGCGAAAGGTTATAGAATTAGTGACGTGACGCTATCGCAAGTGAGCATGACGTCAAAATGTCACAAACTCAAGACATCTACAATGTCACAAAAAACTACACGTCTAGAGTCGTCACTATTTTATAAACATCTTGTTGCGAGTTTTGTAGTAGTCCACAACCGTCACAAATTACACCCACGTCTACATCTATCACAATTTAATTTAACGATTTCGTTGCCAAACATCACACTCTGAAAAGTCCTACAGAGAATGTTCACTAAAACAAACTATCAAGATTAAGTTTCGATTACATGGGAACACGCCCTTAGCCATGGGCATTCGGACAACGTGGATGCAAATCTATTAGAAGCCACAAGAAAATATTTGTCGTATTTTATACCGTCACGCTCCGTTAAGCTTCGTGGGAATGATTTTGAGTTTTCAAAACATTAAAACATAATTATAAAATGATATAGTACGCACGTAAAAATATAACACCCCTATACGCTTTTACAAATCTTACATTGTGTGCCTATGTAACGGAAACTTTGAAGCGTAACTTTGGATTTTAGTGAACATAATACGTATTATTTTCCAGGGTGTTCCAATGTCGGAAATCAAAATCGATACTTAAATCTTCGCTACTTTGAATCTATGATACTGTTTGACGTCTCTAAAACCTGTGACAGTTGTAGGCGTCCACAAAACTTGCGACACCTTGTAAATGACAAGCTAGTGGCACTTATTGTCGGCTACAAATGTATGTTTTCAAACCGCATATTTCGATTTTTTTTTAAATTGAAGTTTCGGATTTTGTGACATTGGGACGTCGTGTTCATTTATGACAACGTCACTGTCGTTAACTCTAAAACTCTCTGCCATGGCTTCACTATATTTTTTTTTTGTCTTTCATCACTCAATTTTCCATCATACTACGCCCAAAGATTTAGAAAAAGAATAAAAAAATATATATTTCATTTTTTATGAGGGAGTAGAAAAGAGTCACCACCACCATTGTTATGACCAAAGAAATTAAGGGCATACTCGTACAAATCAACAAGTCCCTCACGACACCCAGGAAAATCCAAAATTGTGTATTCATTTGACTTTCGCCGTGTGATATTTGATAGGCGCCGGTTACTAAACTATGCGGTCTCTATTTGACGACGACGCTAGGGGGAATGATGTTTGCATGGCGCTCGAATGTGCGAAAATGAAATCGTTACTTTCACTTCCTATGGTTGTAGGCGTGTATAAAAGTTGTAACGGCTGCAAACTGCTACAAAGATTGCGACAATTGGTGACATCTATTAAACTACAATAGCGACGGTTTGTATACGTTTAACATTTTAGTGACATTGTAGATTTATAACATTGTGACATCATGCTTAATAGTGATAGCGCCAACACCTTTAATTTTACAACTTTCGGTCACAATTTCCCAATTTTGTTATTTTGTCTTTTCTTACTTCATATGCCATCAAATTACGCCCCCAAATTTATTTTTAGAGCTATTTTATTTCATACTACTATATTCATATTTCATTTCCCAAAGAGGTAAAAGGGAGCGGTATTGTGAGAGGGTGATCGGAGAGGCGACGATAATGTAGACTTTTTCAAAGGAATGAGGAATGAAAGTCAACGACCGAGACCCATGCTATAAAATTATAGTACAGGTTGCGAATAGACAAACGATTTTCTTTTGTTTTCTCTCCCTTATGCAAAAAAAAAAAAAAGTGCGACATGTGCGACAAGTTAGTTGTTCCTCAAGGGTTACTTTTAACAAATTCGAATTTCGAATCGATTTCATAAAAAGTTTGAAGATGAGCTAACATGACGAAATAGTGAGTCGAAAACATAATAACTCCAAGTTAGGTTACAGTTTTTTGTTTTTAAGGGCTTAAGATGTATTATAGTTTTCACACATTTTCCTTGCAGAGTAAGTTTATTCCGTTGCAAGTTGAATTTTGAAAAAAAAACCACAAAAAAAACACTTACTTTAACACATGAGCACAAAACCTTAGTTTTCGTCAACTCTTTCAAATATTACATCGTTTCAAACTCTTTTTTGTATTTCAAACATGTGAAGACAAGCGTGCACGGTACCATCCAAAGTACACCAGGTAAGTAACAAGGACACCCTAAATCGCTATTATTGTAAATACGTTTTTTGTGTAAGAAACAAATAGGCATTTGTGCCTTCCGTTAATAACTTCGCCCATCGTGTTTTAGTTGTGTGGGACCACCTAGCAGACCATGGGAGTTGTTTTTAATTGAAGGGACGCAGCTTATAAACAGGCTAGTCTCCCAATTTTCGATGACGGTTTACTTTTTTTTCTCGTGGCTAAAATTGGTAAATGGCATAATGGAGAAGTTAGATTGTGGTGGCGCCTATCGATACCTTTCGCTTTCTTGTTCTTGATGTCTCAATATTAGCCCTGGTTGTCCATATACTAAAGGAAGATCTACTACTATTTCATGAGGTTGTTTTCTTTTCTCGTTCACTATTATTCCACCTTTTTCATCTCTCATTGCCAATAATATCTTCCAACTAAAGCAATACCTATAAGAGCATCTATAGCGCCCATCGTTATTAGAGATAACAACACTAACTCAATCGCGACATTTTTTGGCCGAAAGTCATAAAACACTGCAAATAAGACTATGTAAGGAAATGGAAAAAGATGTCCCATTACTCCGTGCATTTAGTAGTACTAAATATAATAATTTCGTAGTAACACTAATAAATCCTCAATGCTAATAGCGATGGGCAATGTAACTGCCATTGAATTTCGAAATATCTTACAAGCTTTAATCTCTACACAAATGGCGTGCCTGCTTAAGGTCTGGAGGCAAGTGCATGGTTTTGTTAGTTTTAATACGGAGCACTTCTTTGGCAATGTGACTACCTCGTGGTTGAAGCAGCGATGATAAGCGACGAAGTTGTTGTAATTGTGTATCCCCCATTGAATTACAAAATTCAGGAAGCCTCTAGGCAGTTTTTGACTAACCCACTTTCAACTAAGACCACTGCTACCCAAACAGGCAAATAGACAATCTAACTGCACCCCTGTGCAGTCTGTGTTGTTCTATGACAACTGGTGCAGGTTGTTCTATGACAACTGGTGCAGGTGTGTTGTTCTATGACAACTGGTGCAGGTTGTTCTATGACAACTGGTGCAGGTGGAGCTGCAGCAGTAGTGGTAGAAGTAGACATAGCTTGAGCAGAAGCTTTTCAAGAAGTCCTCACAAAACACAGTAAATCACCAGTCTAACACTTCACAGTTTTACTGAACTTTGCCACACTATAGATCCTGCCTCACAGATCTAATTAACACAAAACTCAGCACATAAGAACCTCAATATACATACTGTTAACTCCCAAAGTTAAAGCCAAATTGACCTTGTAGACCATAAGATACAGGACCTGCAAGTTTCCCAAAAACTGCCTTTTGGTATATTTATCTCAAAACTGGGATACAATAATATTTATAAGTCCTAATATTTATACTCTGAGAGAGCATCTACTACCTATTAGCCAATCAGATGTCAGTACCGAGAATAGTAGTACTGTACGATAGTACGAGAAGGTACACTAGTGTACTTCCAAAAACCTAAATCCAACTAGCCTAAAGGTGAATAGTGAAACACTATTTCCTAAAGTGCTACGCTACAAAAAACAATCTCTTCAGGTATTTACAATCTGATGTCGTACACATAATGTTGCTTGCTTAGTGAACAACCTCAAATACTTCCAACCTGCTGTGGTAAACTTGTTCGACTATCTGGGACGCTTACGAAGCTCCTTGTCATCTGTGGTCCTTCTCAGAATTCTCGCCGTTAATCTGATACGAATCAACGTCTGATATTTGTCTTTTGGTATCAGTGTTCCCAGATGTATGGTTTAATTTCCGTCCGCCCGATCCGACGAATTCAATCGTCCGATAGATGACATGTGGCCATGACCATTCCGCATTTCCTGCACTGTCTAAAAAGCCGACGCGTGTATATGTGACCGTACTAATACTCCTTGAGAAACATTCTACTGTCACACTATTTAAGGTAAGTATTACATTTCAAACTACACCAAAAATATTATAAGTATTAGGCTTCCCTCACAGCTCTATATACTGAAGACAAAGCTTTATAAAACAACAGTCTGGACTCTCTTGAGTCCGTAGCAAAAAGAATCACACTCTCCTGAGTCTGTAGCAAAAATAATCACAGAAAACACCCAACCAGGCGATCAATTATCAAGTGGCAAAAATGCCAATATTTATATAAGCTCATTTGGAGAGAGGCGGCTACCTCCACAATTCTCTAAGTCCTAATCCCCTCTCACAACCCCTATCAACTGACGTAGTAACCATCGGAAGACTGAATTGTACAGAAAGGTACTATGGCCGATGTCCTTTCCGTACGGCATGTGTACAACAAGGCCATGGAGTGGATGTCTGTCTTCTTCGGACTTGTCCTCATGCTCAACAGGATTCCCACTTTTCAATTCCATCTTGCTACGTGGCGCCATGTCGTGTCACGGTCGAAAACCGCCAAAGCGATTATTCTGAGATCTTGGGGATGATGCGAACCGTCAGATCCAAACCGGTTTTTAATATTAGCCATTAAAACAAATGTCCGGTACATTTGTTTCGTGCGGGTTTTTGTCCGCACTATATTCCAACTAGTCTCTATGTTCTTTATCTCTAATTCCGTTAATCGGATTCAGGTTCCTTAGCAATGTTTAAATAGCATTCAAACCCTATGTAGTCTAACGAACTCAAACGAGAGACTGGTTAAAGCTAACGGCTACGTCTCGCTCTACCGGTTGGAGGTTCGAGTTTTACCGGTCTCTACCTTTTTGTTAGGAGTGACTTATGTCACTCTTCAGTCCTGCCTATGAAGCTAAGGCAACCATGGCTCCACCACTCTCTCTTTCTTTCAGTGACTACAACAAGGATAGGGGCTAGAGAGAGTGGATGGAGGCAGGGTGCCTACGCTTTTACTTAATCTATTCAGACCTAGAAAATACCCCCTAAATCTAGTGAGATTAACACTCCCCTTATTTTCTAGTCTAATTTCCATTTCTCTTTTAATCCACACTTTTCTCTACATTATTTTAACTTGGGAGATGGTACAGGTTTGATCTTCATATCAGCCACCATTTCCCCATCACTCCTATAGAGAAGATTCAAAATTTTGTTTTCAACCTTTTCCCTTACAAAACTTAATCTTATGTCTATATGCTTAGCCTTGAAATGACGTTTTGGATTTGCTGCAATTGGAATGGCAGCCTGATTATCACAAAAGACTTCATGCACTCCCTCTTTTATATACCCCAGTTTTTGCAATAAAAACTTAACCCACATCAACTCTTTCACAGCAGAACAAGAGGCCATGTACTCAACCTCCATAGTGGAGTGAGCTACCACCTTTTGTTGCTTGCTACTCCAACAGCAAGCACCTTTCCCCACATACAACACATACCTAGAAGTGAATCTTCTCATAGGTGCATTCCTATAACTAGCATCACTCCAAGTAGTGATGTCAGTGTGCTCCCCTCCCAAATGCAACCATAAATCTGTGGTTCCCACCAAATATCTAATGACTCTCTTGGCTGCCTCCCAATATTTCTTCCTAGGAATATTAAGACTCCTACTGAGGACTCCAACTGTTGCCGCTATGTCCGGCCTAGTACAGTTCATAAAGTAAGTGAAGCTTCCTACAACCTGCCTGTAAGGAATAGACTTTATAAATTGTCTCTCTTCTAGACTTATTTGATCATCTAAGATCATCACTCCTCCTTCTACACTCCCATCACTTAATTTTTTCAAGTACATGGGAGTGGTACAACTGTTGGCCTTTTCCATCTTGAATTTCTCTAGCATATTCCCTATAGCTTCTTTCTAAGTAAGTCTGATAATCTTTTCCCCCCTATCTCTTTCCATTTGAATTCCCAAAATGTATATTGCCTCCTCTAAATCCTTCATGTCAAATCTGCTTCTAAGATCTTTCTTCAACCTATTGATCTTTTCTATAGACACCAGTAAATCATCCACATAATTTGCATTGAAAATAACACCATTCTCATCCTCAAACATATAAATAGAATTGTCAAAACTGATCCGTATATATCCCAGAGTGGTGAGAAACTCATCTAGTTTCTTATTCTATTGTCTGAAGCCTGCTTTAGTCCATATAAAGACTTTATCAGTCTGTAGACTTTGTTCTCCTCTCTTTTCTCTACAAACTCCTATAGTTGCCGCATGAAGATTTTTTCCTCTAGCTCACCGTTGAGGAAGGCGGTCTTCATATCCATGTGGTGTAATTCTATGTCTTTCCGCTGCTGCTAGACTGAGGAGAATCCTTACTGATGGGAACCGAACCACCAAAGCAAAAGTCTCCTCATAATCTATTCCCTCCTTTTGGGTGAACCCCTTTGCTACCAACCGAGCAATATATCTCTCAATGGTATTATCTGGGCTCAGTTTCAGTTTAAATACCCATTTACATCCAATCGATTTTCTGTCCACACGACAGTCCACCACCTCCTAAGTATTAGCTTCCATGATGGAGGCCATTTTATCATTTATGGCTCTAACCCATCTGTCTTTCTCCGAATATCCATTGCCTCCGAGTATGACTAAGGCTCATCAGGGTGAGACAACTTAGTTCCCTTGTCAGCTGCGTGTTTTTCTTGTCGCCTTTTGGTGCTTCTTCGTCCTCCCTCAAAGTCCGAAGCTAGAACAAAGGGAAGTCTTGGATTCCTCCTCAATGTCTCATCGACTCCCCTACTCAAGCCCGTTCTGGCTCGTCCTTTTTTGTCTCCTCAGAGTGTATAGAGATATGAGGAGATTCCGGTATATCTCCCCCATCTTCGATCTCCCCTGAATTTCCAATCACATTTTCACTCATGTCCCTTCCAAGAAGATCCGAGTCCTTTTCATTCTCGACTCAAAACTAATTCTTATCTTTTTAGTGTATTTGAATGGATCAAATGATTTCTCTTCATCCATGAAAACTAGGCGTTTTACCAAAATTATATCTTATTTAGCTAAGTCATAGAATCTATATCCCTTGACATCCACATCATATCCCACAAAACTTCACGGTTTCCCCTTAGCATCTAGTTTCCAATTTTTCTTATCCGTGTCAAGACTATAAACTTGACTACCAAATATTTTCAGGTGAGAAATATCAGGTTTTCTTCAAACCCAACTCTTTGAAGGTGTTATTCCTTTCACAGCTATAGTAAGGACTCTTTTCTTAATGTAGTTAACACAGTTCATGGATTCTCCCCAAAACCTTTTTCCTATCTTCTTCTTGGCCAACATTCTACGCACACTATCTCTTAGAGTCCGGTTCAACCTCTCAGCTACCCTATTTTGTTATGGATTTTTCGGTACATTTTTATGATGCTGAACTCCCTCATCCCTCAAGTTTTCCTCAAACTGGTTAGAGGTGTATTCCCCCCCCATTGTCACTCCCTATTCTCTTAATGGGAGTTCCGTGTAACTTCTCACTCCAGGATTTCTATTCTTTGAAGTAAGTTGGTGTTTCATACTTTGTTTTTAACAAGTACACTCTAGAGTATCTAGACCAGTCATAGGTAATTGTCAACATAAACCTCTTCCCTCCGACAGAAGGTACTTTTGCTGTCCCCAGATGGTTGTGTGGACCAGAACTAGTACTTTCTCACCTCTATATGTGGCATTTTTCGGAAAGGGGAGCCTGTGAGCCTTACCTTGGGTACAGCCACTACAGTCATCCATCATTTTATTATCCCCAAACTGATTGCCTTCTACTACACCAAGCTTTTTCATTTCCTTCAGCCTATCAAAATGCACATGCCCCAATTGCTTATGCCAAATCTTCAAGTTTGGGACACCAACATAGTAAGCATTCTTCTTTTCATTACTTAGGTTAAGCCTAAACATTCTTTGTCTACCCTTATCTGTTGTGAAGCAGACTTCATCTCATCCTTAGCTTTAAAGACTCCCTTTCAAGTGAATGTGTCAAATTCCTTATCATAAAGGTAGAGACAAGATTTTTACTCAGCCGAGGAATGTAGAGTACATCTAAGAAGATGAGTATAGAATTCTTACCCACCACTATGACTTTCAAATCTACTGGACCCACTAGATTTAAAGTAACTACTCTTCTATCCCCATACTCTATCTCTACAGTAAGGATCTTTCTTAGCTAGGTCAAGAGGTGCGTGACACGACACATATGCATGGATGCACCTAAGTCGATGATCCATCCTTCTTGTGGAGCTTCCCGAATGCCCCCAAGAACACACTTTTGTCGCCAAGGGATCTCCTCCTCCTCCGAATTCTCGTCAAGAAAAAGCTCCCCATCTTCCTCCTTAGAGGACCTATCCTCCTCGGCCCCTTCTTTCACTTGTGTGACCACAAGTGCCTTCTTCTTTCCTCGAGAACAACCTCCTCCACGATTCTCTTGAAGCCTCATCTCCGCAAGCTTTGTACACTCCCTTATGAAGTGTCTCGACATTTTGCAGAAATGACAAAGACCCTTTGAGGGCGTTAGTCCTCCAGACTGATCTCTCTCTCCTTTGAAGTTGTAACACGGTT
This sequence comes from Zygnema cylindricum, assembly GCA_037447655.1. Lineage (NCBI taxonomy): Eukaryota > Viridiplantae > Streptophyta > Zygnematophyceae > Zygnematales > Zygnemataceae > Zygnema > Zygnema cylindricum. The sequence goes on along the minus strand of JBBHKE010000568.1, from coordinate 99,141 downwards.
TCCTCGAATCCATCCCCCACCGGTCCGTTCCGGCAGCTAGAGCTTGAACGCTCTTTCCTCCTCTCCAAATCTCAATAGTGTTCTCCAGCACAAGTATCATCCATACCACTATGTTCCACTTCTAAGAACTATCATCCACCTACTGCACTCGGTACACTATGTTCTCATATTCAACAGGCAACTTCATGATGAGGGTGTTGACTTTCATCTTCATTATACCCATCCACATGGCACTCTCCATCTCAATATACAAATAAGAGAGATCATTACAGTAGTCTAACAATTTTCTCCCTTTGTAAGTGTAATCCCCTAACCTTGGCTCGGCCAACTGAGCTCTTGAATGGTACCAACTTTATAAATTGCAACTTTGAGACCTCCATTAGTCCTCAGAGTAGGTAGCTCACCGAAGCCTTTAAGATAACCCTGACCTCTTTGTGTTTCAACAAGAATAACTGCCACCTTGGCAAACGAAAACCTAACCAACTTCAGCCCAGCAAAGGCAAGACTCCCCTCAGTCGATAGCAAAAATAATCTCTAAATTTGCTCCCCTGAACAGTAAGTTATGGAGGGTCAAAGTTCGCTTTTTGTACAAAAGCTCTCTAGGAGAGAGTGTCCTATCTACCAAATTTTTCTAAGTCTTATCTCTCTCTAAAACTCTATCTAGTGTAGTACGGCACCAATCATAATAATGTGTTCTACAAAAAGGTATAGGTGTCGGTGTACTTTCTGTACGACCATCGTACGACATGGCCTATAATTCGACACATGTCATATTTGTATTCATTCTTGTAATCCCCAGAGATGTTGTAATCTAATATGGATGTGTCATATGTTAATCAATGTGGAGTTGATCACAAATCGCCAAAAATTGTATTCCGCGATCTCGACATTCTTCGCGGCCGTCCGATCAAAAACGGGTTTCATTCGTAGCCGTCATAAATTCTTGCGCCATATTTGTTTCGCTTTCGAAAAAAATGCGCGGTATCCATTTCGAGATGTTCTGTATCCCGTACAATACAAACTGTACATATGTCCTAATATGTCGCTAAATGAAATAGTCTATGTGTCAACATTTTTATAGTTATCAAACCTTATATCATGTATCCTTCGTCTTAGACTAACTGGATAAAGCTACTGCTACCGACAGCTTCGACAGAAAACAGGTACTAGGTTCAAATCTTGGGCCTGTCAAGTACCATTATGGTAAATCTACTAATCTACTATTTGTCTCCCTCTGGATAGCATGGGCAGCCAAGGCTCTAGCTCCCTCTCCAACTTTCAATGACTACGACAAGTGTGGGAGTTGAAGGGAGGAGTTAGAGGCAGACTGCCTCTGCTTTTTTTTGCATTTTATCTTTTACAAAACCTAGAAAATACTAAAAGAACCTTTAATTTCTACACTCCCCTTATTTTTTAATCACTCTTTAATTTAAGACCACACTTCTCCGTGCAAAAAAATAGTTTAGGGGAAGGCACAGGTTTGGTCATCATATGTGCTACCATTTCACTATCTTGTTTATCCTCCAAATTGATTATCTTGTTTTCTACTTTCTCCCTAACGAAGCTACGTCTAATGTCCATGTGTTTGGCTTTAAAGTGATGTTTAGGATTGGCAGAAATGGCAATGGCTGCTTGATTATCACAAAACACCTTTGGGACACCACTCTTAAGATGACCAAGCTCACCAAGCAAAGACTTGACCCACATTAATTCTTTTACAAACATAGCATAAAGCCATGTACTTAGCCTCAATGGTGGACTGAACAATTACCTTTTGCTGCTCCTTGCTCCAGCAGCAAGCCCTTCACCCACATACAATACATATCCAGACGTGCATCTCCTCATAGGAGCATCCCCATAACTGGCTTCACTCCAAGTGGTGATGTCAGTATTGTTCCCACCCAAATGCAACCATAGATCTCTAGTCCATATGAGATATCTAAGGTTTATGTTAGCTGCCTCCCAATCCTTCTTAGTGGGAGCATTCAGACTCCTACTTAGTACTCCTACAGATGCGGCTATGCCCGGTCAAGTATAATTCATGATGTATATTAGGTTGTCCGTTACTTTCCTATAAAGAATTGTCTGCGTAAATCTTTTCTCTTCAGTACCTAACTCATCATCCAATATTATAACTCCCATTTCCACACTCCCCTCACTTCCCTTCTTTAGTTCCATTGGAGTGGTACAACTATTAGCCTTATCCATTTGGAATCTCTCTAACATGTTTCCAATGGCTTCCTTCTGAGTTAATCATATTATGTTTCTATCTATGTCTCTCTCTACCTTAATTCCCAAAACATACCTTGCTTCTCCCATATATTACATCTCAAATCTTTCTTTTAGATAATTTTTCAACTTATTAATTTTATCCATAGATTTGCTTAAAACAAGCAAATCATCAACATAAATTGCAATAACAATAATTCCTTCCCCATCTTCAAACAAATAAATTGAGTGATCTGAGCTGATCCGAGTATATACCAAACCCGTAAAAAATTCATCGAGCTTATTATTCCATTGTCGGGGCGCCTGTTTCAGCCCATACAAAGATTTGATTAATCGGCATACCTTGCTCTTCTCCCTTTGCTCCACAAATCCTTTAGGCTGTCGCATAAAAATCTCCTTTTCCAACTCCCCATGTAGGAAGGTTGTCTTGATGTGCATCTGATGTACTTCCAAGTCTTCTTCTAACGCTAGACTGAGAAGTATCCTGACGGAGGGAAACTTGACGATCGAGGTTAACGTCTCCTCGTAGTCAATTCCCTCTTTTTGGGTAAATCCATTAGCCACCAACCGATCTTTATATCGCTCAATGGTGTTATCCGGGTTCATTTCAGCTTAAATACCCACTTACACCCAATTGGCATCCTGTCAGGAGGACAATCCACCAATTCCCATGTATCGGCCACCATAATTGAGGCCATCTCCTCATTAATGGTCAATCCACCAATTCCCATGTATCGGCCACCATAATTGAGGCCATCTCCTCATTAATGGTTGTCTTCCACCAGTTTCTCTCAGGACAAGTCATTGCCTCATTATAAGTTTGAGGATCATCGGGTTGACAGTTTGGTTACCTTATTGTTAACTTCTCTCTCTCTCTCTTGTTGTCTTTTGTTGCTTCTTCTTCCTCCCTCAAACTCGGTTGCCGGAATAGATGGCTCACTTGGATTCTTCGGAACAGTTCTACTTCTCCCCTATCCCTTGCTTCCTAGTCGATTTCCACCACGTCTTCCGCTTCGGTTGGAGTTTATACTAGGGGTTGCACATTTGGGTCCTTGTCAATCTGATTTATACCTGCAAGATCACCATCTTCTTGAAATCGTGGATAGTTAAGAAGCTCAAAGTCATCTGAATTTCTGACTCAAATCTGATTTTGACTGTCTTTGTATGCTTAAAGGGATCTATAGATTTCCTTTAATCCATAACCACTAGATGCTACACTAGGATTATATCTTCTCTCTTGAGATCATAGACTCTATATCCTCTTACATCTTCATCATATCTTACTAGATATCCTAGTTTTCCTTTTGGGTCTAGCTTCAAGTTTGACCAATCTGTGTCTAAACTGAACACTTGACTACCGAAAACCTTTAAGTGTGAAACATCTGGTTTTCGGCCTGTCCATCTCTCATAGGGTGCTTGGCCTTTTACTGCCGAAGTAAGAACTCTATTCTTGAGATAATTTGCACAGTTCATTGCTTCGGCCCAAAACTTCTTTCCTATCTTCTTATTTGACAGCATACTTGTAGCACTATCACTTAGTGTTTTATTTAAACATTCAGCTACACCATTCTTCTCAAGATTTTCAGGAACTGTCTTTTGGTGTTGCACTCCATCTTCTCTCAAAAAATCCTCAAACTGGTTAGAGGTATACTCTCCACCATTGTCACTCCTAACTCTCTTGATTGGGGTTTCATAGAGTTTTTCACTTCATGCTTTATATTGTCTAAAACAATATTGAGCCTCTGACTTATTTTTCAAAAAATACACCGTGGAATGCAGAGACCAATCATCGGTGATAGTCATCATAAATCTCTTCGTCTCGGGTAAGGGCACTCTGGCCGTCCCCGAATATTCGAGTGTACTAAATCTAGAATCTTTTCTCCCTTATAGGTTCCAATTTTTGGGAACGGTAACATTTGTGCTTTACCTTGAGCACATCCACTACATTCACTTAAATTCTCACTCTCACCGAACTGAATCCCTTCCACTACTCCCATCTTTTTCATCTCTTTTAACTTATCTAGATTCACATGCCCAAGCCACAACATTATATCATGAACACCAACATAATAAAGTATCTTCTTTTCATTGCTTAAAATCAGCCCAAACATCCATTAGCTACCTTTTTCAACAGTGAAATAAACTTCCTCCTCAAAACTAGCATAAAAAACTCCTTCCTAGTGCTAGTATCAAAACCCTTATCATCTAATACAGATGTAGAGATGAGGTTTTTGTTCATCTTCAGAATAAACAATACATCGGAGAATGTATCTATAGATGTCTTTCCTTCTACCGATACTTTCAGATCTACCGATCTTACAAGAGTAGTAGTGTATATCCTCCCATCACCGTACTCTTTCTCTACGGTCGGAATTTTTCTTATCTTAGTGAACAAGTGTTTATCCTTGCACATGTTCATGGAGGCACCTGAATCTACAATCCAACCTGCTTCACCTTTCAATCCACTGAAAGCACATTTATGCTTTCGTGGAATTTCGACATCGTTTTTCGCTTCCAACTTCTCATCTAATAAGATTTCATCGTCCTCGTCCTCGGATTCCGCCTCATATACCCGTGTCACAAGGACCTTTTTCTTTCCTCTCGAGGGTCCATTGGTTTGCCCCTCCTTTATCCGCAACTCAGTTAGCTTATTGCACTTCGCCATATAGTGCCTTAGCTTCATACAAAAGTGGCACAAACCCTTCGGAGTCCTTGGTCCGAACTCGTCGGTATGATTTTTCTTTACCCCCCCCTATCCATAATTTTTGACCGGTTGCGTGGAATCGTTGTTCTTCCAGTCGGTCCCAAGTGCCAAGGCTTGCCCATGTTTCCTCCATTTTGGATCTCAATCATATTCTCCCAAACGAGAAACATCCCTACCACTGAATTCCATATCCACCTTGAGTCCGGCAAGTCCTACACACAGTTGACTATGTTCTCGAACTCATACGGTAACTTCATGAGCAAGCAGTTAACCTTCATCTTTTCAATTTCAACCTGTCCTACACTCTCTAGCTCCATGAAAAGTGTTGCGAGCTCATTACAAAAATCTAACATCTTCCCTCCCTTGTATACATATGGGTCTATTTTCAAACCAGCCAACTGCAGTTATTGAATTGTACCACTTCGGTACATCTCTATGAGAGCCACCCAAAGATCAGATGCCCTCTCTACCTATAAATGAGGAGGTGCAAGCCCGTGAGTAAGATGGTGGAGGATGAAATGTTTTGTCGCCATATTGTTGTAGTCCTTGGAATCGGTATCATTCTCCTCGTTCCTCGGAATAGGTGACATGAATGCCGAACTGATTGCTATTGGTATGACCATCTCCTTCTCCTTTCCTTTGTCTACCACCTCCCCTTCTTTTGTCTCTTCCGTTGGAGATGGATCAGCATCTCTGGTGAATCTGCTTCTTGTAAACTTTGGAGGGATCCCAAGACTAGATGGACACCTCACATGTCCACTCATTATTCCCAAAAACCGTCTCTCACATAGAGCTCTTATTTTCATTCTTTCCCAGTATATGAAGCCAGTTCCATTGAAGACGGGCATCCTAGAGGGTGGGCCCATAACCTGCAACTCTAAGATCTCTATAGGTTTTCAGAGTAGGCAGCTCACACGAAGCCTCTACGATAACCCTGACCTCTTTGTGTTTTAGCAAGAATAATTTCCACCTTGGCAAACAAAAATTTTGACTACATTCACCCCTACAAAGAGAAGAGGCCCCTAAGTCAATAGCAAAAAGAATCTCTGAATTTGCTCCACTAGGCAGTAAGTTATGGAGGGTCAAAGTTCGCTTTTTCTACAACAGCTCTTTGGGAGAGAGGGTCCTATTTAACAAATTTTTCTAAGTCCTATCCCTCTCTAAAACTCTATCTACAGAAGTACGGCACCAATCACAATACTGTGTCCTAGAGAAAGGTATTGGTGTCGGTGTACTTTTTGTACGACCATCGTACGACATGGCCAACAAGTCGACACATGGCATATTTGTATTCGTTCCTGTAATCCTCAGAGTTTCGTAATCCAATGTGGTTGTGCCACATGTTCATTGATGTGGCGTTGACAGCAAACCGCCAAAAATCTTACTCCGCGATCTCGACATATTTCGCGGCCGTCTGATCAAAAACGAGTTTCAAATGTAGCCGTCGTAAATACTTGCGTAATATTTGTTTCGCTTTAAAAACAAAATGCGCGGTATCGGTTTCGAGATGTTATGTATCCCGTACAATACAAACTGTATCTATGTCCTAATATGCCGTTAAATGAAATAGTCTATGTGTAAACATTTATATAGCTACCAAACCTTACATCATGTATCCTTGGTCTTAGACTAATTGGTTAAAGCTACCGGTTGTTGGCAACTTTGACGGAAAGCAGGTACTAGGTTCAAATCTTGTGCCAGTCAAGTACCATTTTGGTAAATCTACCAATCTACTCTTTGTCTCCCTCTGGATAGCATGGGTAACCATGGCTTTAGCTCACTCTCTAACTTTGAGTGACTACGACAAGTGTGGGAGTTATCATGCCGCATGGTATCAGACGCATGCGCGCACAACATTTTGCATGCTAAAACTCTGAGACCTCCATAAGTCATCAGAGTAGACAGCTTCCAAGAATCCTCTAGGATAATTCTGACCCCTTTGTGTTCTAGCAAAAAAAACTACCACCCTGGCAGACAAAAACCCTGACCACCTGCACCCTTGTGAAGGCAAGACTCCCCTGAGTCGGTAGCAAAAAGAATCTCTGAATTTGCTCCCCTGAGCAGTAAGTTATGGAGGGTCAAAGTTTACCTTTTATACAGAAGCTCTTTGGGAGAGAGGGTCCTATCTTCTAAATTTTTCTAAGTCCTATCTCTCTCACAGACTCTATCTACTGATGTACGGAACCAATCAGAATTGAGTTTCGTACGCAAAAGTACAGCTGCCGGTGTACTCTAGGTACGAACATTAAACGACATGGCCTAAATGTCGACACATGTCATATCCGGATTCGGTACCATAATCTCCGGAGATTCCACGATCCAACGGAATTTCGCCACGCGTCATCCGATGTGGCGATGGCCACAAACCGCCGAAATGCGGTGTAGCCTACTGCGCACCGCTTTAAGGCAACCTAG
>JBBHKE010000568.1:15154-91783 GCA_037447655.1 Zygnema cylindricum | reverse complement strand
GGAGGAGGAGGGGAGGGGAGAGAGGGAAAGGAGATGGGGAGAGGGAGAGGGAAAAGGAAGGAGAGGAGGGGGTTGGAGGAAAGCGAGGGTTGGGAGGGCTGGGAGAGAGGGAGAGAGAGGGGGAGAGGGGTGTGGAGAGGAAAGAGAGGGCAAAGGGGGAGAGAGAGAGGGGGGGAATATGAGAATTTGGGAGAAGGGGATAGGATGAAGGAGGGTAAAGAAGGTTTTCTGGTTTTTTTTTTATGTATTGAGGATTTTTAATCCTCTTAATTATGATATGTCCCTCTTATCGTGTCCCTCCTTTCTCGCCTCTCACTCTTCTTCTCCTCCTCTTCCCTTTCCTCCTTTTCCTTCTCTGGGCCCCTCTCTCCTTCACTACCTCCCTCACTCTCCCCCCCTTCCTCCTCCTTCCTCTCTATCACTCTCCCTCTCTCACTCTCTCCGTTTTTCTATTTATTTTCCTCTCTCCCCCTCACTCTGCGGCGGAATAAAGATCTCTGATCCTCCCTCCTGTTTCCCATCCCTCTCCTGACCCTCTCTTGCCTCCTGCACGGCCTCGCCTTCCTCTCTCTCTCTCTCTCACGTCGTCTCCCTCCTCTCCCTCATTTCGAGTGCCCAAAAGTCAGTAGTAAAATCAGAGGCGTGGATCTCCGTCCATTTTCTTTGGCGCGCTCGGATCTTTCAAATGTACGGATGACACGTGGCGGCATTTCGGTGGACCAAAGAAATGGCGAATCCGTACAGTCGCGTCTAACGTACAGTGTTGCGCAAAAAATGAAATAACTGAAATCCGTCGCCCTGTCAAAATTCGGCGGAATCGGATTACGCCACGTGTAATCCAAGCTGCTAATGTTCTTCGAATTATGTACTATAGTGAATTATTTTCTGACAATATGTCTCATGGATTTAACTTTTTAATATTTATTATCGGGGGACGATTTTCTTTTCTCACGCCCGGTCCTTTATGATCGAATAATTTTACTTTCTATTTTCACTTTTCCGTGCGAACCATAGTTCAAAAGTAGGTAAAAGTAGGCCCATACAATATGCCTATTGTATGCAAAACATACAATATGACCTTAAGACCCATATTGCATTCGGACCTATTCGGACCAATTAAAACATTCGGACCAAAAATTGGACCAATTAAAACATTCATACCAAAAACTTTTATTTGAACCGTCAGATTCGGACAATCGGACGGTCGTTGATCAAAGTAGTGATCTAAGAAGATCACATTAAAAGCCCATAACACAACTTACGATAAAGGCGTTGACCAAAGGCCTACCATAAAAACGCCTACTTTTGAACTATGGTGCGTACTTTCTGTACTATACCTTTCCTACCGGTAACGGCCACGGTCAGAAGGTTCCTTGGGCGGCCGTTTAAGTACACGTCAAATTAGAGAAACGTACAGACTAGTACCACCGCGAATAGTTATTAGCGTCAAGGTTTTTTTTATAACACCTTTTCTCCGAACACACTAGCCGCATTGAGGATCTGACGGTTGCGATTGAAAGGTAACATTCTCAGCTTCCGACTGGCGGTCACCGTGTGAAAATCCAACAAGTGTGTACGCAGAAAAGTTGTTTTAAGTGGCGAAAAAAACCTTAACGCAAATAGCGATTCGCGGTGTACTTGTCGGACTTGTGAAGTCGCGGAAAACAACATTTGCATGAACGGCCGTGGGAATGGCGGCCGTTAAGCGTTACTGTACTGTAGTTCCCACGACAATACGGAAATTAAGTGTTTCCATACAAAAACCTGACAGTGCACACCTCTACTCGTGTGTGCTCTTGAAGATAGAAGCTATTAAGGCAATGCCAGTTCACCAGTTTTGGGTCAGTTATACGGCGGGTCTTTTCGTTGGAATTATACAGTTCGGCTCAGCAATCATTTGCAAAAAGGCCTACGGAAATGTGAATATGCCGTAAATTTTATTTCAAGAAGTGCGGCAGAAAAAAGCATCATGGTACAAAATGGGTAAAAAAAAGAGAAAATAATCACATTTAAAGACAAAGGCAAGTTAAACAAACGAAAAAGTCAACGCTAACTAGAGTAGTAAACAACAAAAATAAAACAAATCAAATAAACTTGACTACAAATGACGTGAAAACTGTAACTCTGAGACCTCCATAGACCCTCAAAGTAGGCAGCTCACACGAAGCCTCTAAGATAACCCTAACCCCTTTGTGTTTCAGCAAGAATAACTGCCACCCTGGAAGACAAAACTCTTACCACCTTTGCCCCTGTAAAGGGAAGACTCCCTTGAGTCTATAGCAAAAAGAATCTTTGAATTTGCTCCCATGAGCAGTAAGTTATAAATGGTCAAAGTTAACATTTTGTACACAAGCTCTCTAAGAGAGAGGGTCCAATCTATCATTTTTTTCTAAGTCCTATCTCTCTCTAAAACTCTATTTACTGAAGTACAGCATCTATCATAATATTGTGTCATACAGAAAGGTACAGGTGGCGGTGTACTTTTTGTACGACCATTGTACGACATGGCCAACAAGTCGACACATGTCATTTTTTGATTCGTTCCGGTAATCCTAAGAGATGTCGTAATCCAATATGATTGTGCCACGTGTCAATTGATGTGACGCCGACCGCAAACCGCCGAAAACCTATTCCGCAATCTCGGCATGCTTCGCGGCCGTCCGATTAAACCGGATTTCAATCGTAGCCGTCATAAATACTTGCGCGATATTTGTTTCGACTTCGAAACAAAGTGCGCGGTATCCGTTTCGGATGATCCGTACGTCGTACAACACAAACTGTATCTATATCCAAATATCCCGTTAAATGTAATAGCCTACGTGTGAGTATTTATTTAATTATCAAATCCTATATCTTATAACCTTGATCTTAGACTAATTGGCTAAGGCAACCGGCTACCGACGGTTCTGACGGACGGCAGGTACCAGGTTCAAATCTCGGGTACGTCAACTACTATTTTGGTAAATCTACCAATCTAATGACTGTCCCCGTCTGGATAGCATAGGCGGCCATGGCTCTATCTCCCTCTCCAACTTTTAGCGATTGCGGTTAGTGTTGTTTTGAAAACTTAGTTTCGTGCGTACTACACAATTTGTGCGCACGCGACGTTTCGTGCGTAATTTGTTAAATGAATTTACTGTGGAGGTTCGAATGGATTCGCGGATTGGGGGAGTGAACATACAGATATATTGTTCTGGGACGAACGAAATAGTAATTGAGTGGCTCGGAATACGTTTGCAAATGGACGGCGGATCGCGAATCGATCCGATGTGAAATGTACGAAATGTTGAATATGTACGCCGCCGGTACGGAGCGTCTTATTTGGACAAGTGTACTTTATTTGCGAGAGGCGTATTTATTGCAAAGAACGGTGGTTGGGTACGGAAAAGATTTTGAAGGTACGGTTTTATTTCGGCAAGTGGTCCGTGGTACATTTGGATTGGGGACACCCGATATTTTCAAGGGATCGCAATTTTGATGACATGGTATCAAGTGGGCCCTACGTAAGTGATGTCAATTCACTAAATGTTTTCGTCCACAAGTGAATAATCAAGTTGATACTCAGTACGCGGATTTTATGGAAGCGTCGGTGTATATTTTTTGATTTAACATTGTTTTGTCTTTTTGTGCATTAATTATTAGTGTAGAATTACATTTTCTGACATACCTTGAATTATTCAGGTATACTCACATTAATTTAAGTAGATGGGAAATTACGTTCGGCTGGTATGCCTCCGTACATTTAGTAGTAAGCCTGAGTGTATATATTGTAGAACTTAGTCATTTCAGAATATAGGAACTTTTTCAACCAAAAAACTGTTTATGGTGATTTTTTGTAATTTTATCTGAGAATTACTCTCAGATCTGTTGGCAGAATTATCTGAAATTTTGCATGTGTGTTTCTCTTTGTATTTTTAACATTTTGACATATTTGCAGGCCTATTGTGTCCCTGTTCTGTGTTTTACTTCATTGTGAAGTTAGTCTGTTTTATCAAAGTTCTGGCAGATTATTTTTCTGCAACTTTGACTAGATGATGTGATCACTCTGTTTATTATTTCTGTCTGAAACTTTGGGAGGTTATTCTATTGCCTAGGTAATATCTGTTAATGTAGTTTTAGCTTGTTCTATAAATTCTGTTGAATTCTGTGTGTATCCAAGTAGGCTGTTTTTGGGGTAGTCTGTGGTGCTTCCGAGGGTGAATCCATGGCTAGAAATGGCTATGGACAACAGTTAGAGGCAGATTGCCTCTACTTCTTTTCTGCATTTTACAAAACCTAGAAAATACTAAAATAACCTTTAATTTCTACACTCCCCTTATTTTCTAGTCACTCTATGTTTTAAGAGCACACTTCTTTATGCAGAAAATTAGTTTAGGGGAAGGGACAGGTTTCGTCATCATATCACCTACCATTTCACTATCTGGTTTATACTCCAAACTGATTATCTTGTTTTCTACTTTCTCCCTAACAAAGCTAAGTCTAATGTCAATGTGTTTGGCTTTAAAGTGATGTTTAGGATTGGCAAAAATGGCAATGGCAGCTTGATTGTCACAAAACACTTTTTGGGCACCACTCTTAAGATAACCAAGCTCACCAAGCAAAGACTTGACCCACATTAATTCTTTTACAGCAGAGCAAGAAGCCATGTACTCAGTCTCCATGGTGGACTGAGCAATGACCTTTTGCTGCTTGCTGCTCCAGCAGCAAGCCCCTTCACCCACATACAATACATATCCAGATGTGCATCTCCTCATAAGAGCATCCCGATAGCTGGCATCACTCCAAGTGGTGATGTCAGTATTGTTCCCACCCAAATGCAACCATAGATCCCTAGTCCCTATGAGATATCTAAGGATTCTCTTAGCTGCCTCCCAATCTTTCTTAGTGGGAGAATTCAGACTCCTACTTAGTACTCTTACAACTGCGCCTATGTCCGGACGGGTACAATTCATAAAATTTATTAGGCTGCCCACTACTTGTCTATAAGGGATGGTCTGCATAAATCTTTTCTCTTCCGGGCCTACCTCATCATCTAAGATTATAATTCCCTCTTCCTCACTCCCCTTACTTCCTTTCTTTAATTCCATAGGAGTGGTACAACTATTAGCCTTGTCCATTTGGAATTTTTCTAACATGTTTCCAATGGCCTCTTTTTGAGTTAATCTTATTATCTTTCTATCTCTATCTCTCTCTACCTGAATTCCCAAAATATACCTTGCTTCTCCCATATCCTTCATCTCAAATCTTCTTTTTAAATTAATTTTTAACTTATTTATTTTATCCATAGATTTACTTAAAACAAGCAAATCATCGACATAAATTGCAATAAAAATAATTCCTTCCTATCTTCAAACAAATAAATTGAGTGATCTGAGCTGATCCGAATATATCCCAAACCTGTAAGAAACTTATCGAGTTTCTTGTTCCATTGCCGAGGCGCCTGTTTCAGCCCATACAAAGATTTGATCAATCGGCATACCTTGCTTTCCTCCCCTTGCTGCACAAATCTTTCGGGCTGTCGCATAAAAATTTCCACTTCCAACTCTCTATGTAGGAAGGCCGTCTTGATGTCCATCTGATGCACTTCCATGTCTTCTGCTGCAGCCATACTAAGAAGTATCCAAACCGGAGGAATCCTGACGACCGGAGCAAAACTCTCCTCGTAGTCAATTCCCTCTTTCTGGGTAAATCCCTTCGCCACTAACCGAGCCTTGTAGCGCTCAATAGTGTTATCCGGGTTGAGTTTCAGCTTAAATACCCACTTACACCCAATTAGTTTTTTGTCAGCAGGACAATCCACCAATTCCCATGTATCGGCCGCCATAATTGAGGCCATCTCCTCATTAATGGCTGTCTTCCACCAGTTTCTTTTAGGACAAGTCATTGCCTCATTATAAGTTTGAGGTTCATCGGGGTGAGACAATTTGGTTACCTTATTGTTAACTTGTCTCTCTTGTAGTCTTTTGCTGCTTCTTCTTCCTCCCTCAAACTCGGTTGCCGGAATAGATGGCTATCTTGGATTCTTCCGAACAGTTTCTACTTCTCACGTATCCCTTGATTCCGGTCCGATTTCCACCACGTCTTCCGCTTCGGTTGGAGTTAATACTAGGGGTTCCACATTTGGGTCCTTCTCGATCTGATCCGTACCTGCAAGATCATCATCTTCTTAAAATCTTGGATAGTAAGGAAGCTCAAAGTCATCAGAATATTTTGACTCAAATCTGATTTTGACTGTCTTTGTATGCTTAAACGGATCTATAGATTTTCCTTCATCCATAACCACGAGATGCTTCACTAGGATAATATCCTCTCTTTTGAGATCATAGATTCTGTATCCTTTTACATCTTCATCATATCCTAGTAGATATCTGGTTTTCCTTTTGGATCTAACTTCTAGTTTGACCGATCTGTGTCTAAACTGAACACTTGACTACCGAAAACCTTTAAGTGTGAAACATCTGTTTTTCGGCCTATCCAACTCTCATAGGGTGTTTGGCCTTTTACTGCTGAAGTAGGAACTCTATTCTTGAGATAATTTGCACAGTTCATTGCTTCGGCCCAAAACTTCTTTCCTATCTTCTTATGTGACAGCATACTCCTAGCACTATCACTCATTGTTCTATTTAATCTTTCGGCTACACCATTCTGCTCAGGATTTGCACAAACTGTCTTTTGGTGTTGCACTCCATCTTCTCTCAGAAAATCCTCAAACTGGTTAGAGGTATACTCTCCACCATTGTCACTCCTTACTCTCTTGATTGAGGTTTCAGGAGTTTTTCACTCCATGCTATATATTCTCTAAAACATTCCTGAGCGTTGGACGTATTTTTCAAAAAATACACACCGGAATACCGAGAACAATCATCGGTGATATGAAACTCTGAGACCTCCATAAGTCCTCAGAGTGGACAACTTCCAAGAAGCCTCTAGGATAATCCTGACCCCTTTGTGTTTAAGCAAAAATAACTGCCACCTTGGCAGAGAAAAACTCTGACCACCTTCACCCCTGTGAAGACAAGACTCCCCTGAGTCGGTAGCAAAAAGAATCTCTTAATTTGCTCCCTTGAGCAGTAAGTTATGGAGGGTCAAAGTTGACCTTTTGTACAGAAGCTGTCTGGGAGAGAGGGTCCTATCTTCCAATTTGTCTAAGTCCTATCTCTCTCACAGACTCTATCTACTGATGTACGGAACCAATCATATTACAGTTCCGTACGCAAAAGTACAGCTGCCGGTGTACTTTATGTACGGACACTGTACGACATGCCTTAAATGTCGACACGTGGTATGTCCGGATTCGCTCCTTTAATCCTCGGAGATGCCGCGCTCCAATGTTACTTCGCCACGTGTCATCCGATGTGGCGATGCCCACAAACCGCCGAATTCTCCTTCCGCGATCTCGGCGCTAATTACGGCCGTCCGATTAAACTTGCATTTGATCGTAGCCGTAATAAATACATGCGCGGTATTTGTTTCGCTTACGAAAATAATGCGCGGTATTGATTTCTTATCCGTACTGCAATTCGTACTTTTATACTACCATATCTATGTACCCCGTTAACAGTTATAGTTAAATGACTTATCTTACGTGTACATGTTTAAATAATTATCGTACTATATACTACGTAACACTACTTCTAGACTTAACGGCTAAGGCTACCGGCTATCTACAATCTGACGGCCGACAGGTTTCGGGATCAAATCCTGTCGCCGGCACATATCTTTTAGAAATTAATCCCTAGATTAATATAAATTTCCCGTAAACTTGAGGATAGCCTAGGTAGCCATGGCTCTAGCTTCCTCTCCAATTTCACAGTGATTGCGACAAGTTTGAGAGTTAGAGAGAGAAGTTAGAGGTAGACTGCCTCGGCTTCTATATTTTTATTCAGACCTAGAAAATACTTAAAAACCATTAATTTCTACACTCCTCTTATTTTCTAGTCAATCTTTAATTTCACACCACACTTCTCATTGCAAAAAATTAGCTTAGGGGAAGGCACAAGTTTGGTCATCATATCTGCTACCATCTCACTATCTAGTCGGTACTCTAAACTGATTATTTTATTTTCTACTTTCTCTCTAACAAAGCTGAGTCTAATGTCTATGTGTTTAGCTTTAAAATGATGTTTAGGATTGGCAGAAATAGCGATTGCTGCTTGATTATCACAAAATATTTTCTGCACACCACTCTTAAGATGACCAAGTTCACCAGTAAAGACTTGACCCACATCAATTCTTTTACAGCAAACCAAGAGGCCATATACTCAGCCTCCATGGTGGACTGAGCAATGACCTTTTGCTGTTTGCTACTCCAACAGCAAGCCCCATCACCCACATATAATACATATCGAGAAGTGTGTAGAAACTAATGGTTTTATTAGTATTTTCTAGGTCTGAAAAGAAATATAGAAGTCGAGGCAGTCTATCTCTAACTTCTCTCTCCAACTCTCAAACTTGTCGCAGTCACTGAGAAATTGGAGAGGAAGCTAGAGCCATGGCTACCTTGGCTATCCTGAGGTTTACGGGAATTTTATATTAGGGTTTATTTATTTAATTAAAAGGTATGTGCCGGCCACAGGATTAGATCCTGGTACCTACTAGTCGTTAGACAACAGGTAGCCGGTAGCCTTAGCCGTTAAGTCTAGAACTAGAGCTACATACTATATGGTTTGATGTTTAATTAGAAATTAATACATAGGATAATTCATTTAACTGTAACTGTTTACGGGAAACATAGATCCGGTAATGTATAATTACGGATTACTGTACGGAAAAGAAATCAATACCGCGCATTTATTTTTTTAGTGAAACGAATACCGCGCATGTATTTTTTACGTCTAGGATTAATTTTGAATTTAATCGGACGCCCGAAATTAGCGTCGAGATCGCGTAAGAAGATTTCAGCGGTTTGTGGCCATCGCCACATCGGAGGACACGTGGCCAAATTACATAGGATCGTCGTATCTCCGGAGATTGTGGCACCGAATCTGGATATGACATGTGTCGACATTTAAGCCATGTCGTACAATGTCTGTACATAAAGTAGAGAGGCAACTGTACTTTTACGTACGGAAGTGTAATATGATTGGTTCCGTACATCAGTAGATAGAGTCTGTGAGAGAGATAGGACCCCTCTCTCCCAAAGAGCTTCTGTACAAAAGGTCAACTTTGACCCTCCATAACTTACTTCTCACGGGAGCAAATTCAGAGATTCTTTTTGCTATCGACTAAAAGGAGTCTTGCCTTCACAAGGGTGCAGGTGGTCAGAGTTTTTGTCTGCCAGGGTGGTAGTTGTTTTTGCTGAAACTCAAAGGGGTCAGGATTATCCTAGAGGCTTCTTGGAAGCTGTCCACTCTGAGGACTTATGGAGGTCTCACATTTTCAGGTTATGGGCCCACCCTCTAGGGTACCAATCTTTAATGAAACTGGCTTCATATACTGGGAAAGTTTGATGATAGGAGCTCTATGCGAAAAAAGGTTTTGGGGGATAGTGAGTGGACGGTTGGGGCGTCCATCAAGTCTTGGAATCCCTCCAGGGTTTGGAGGAAGCAGATTCACTATGAAAGAGGATCCACCTTTAATGGAGGAAACAAAGGAAGGAGATGTGGTAGACAAAGGAAAGGAGAAGGAGGCGACCACACCAATAGCAACTAGTTCAGCATTCATGTCACCTATTCCGAGGAACGAGGAGAATGATAGGGAAACTTGGGACTTCAACAATATGGCTGCAAAGCACTTCATCCTACGCCATCTCACTCAAGGACTAGCATGTTCTTATTTGCAGGTAGAAAGGGCATCCGATCTTTTGATGGCTCTCATAGAGATGTACCGAAGTGGTACGATTTAGCAACAACAGTTGGCTGATCTGAAAGTTAAGGAGTATGTATACAAAGGAGGGAAGATGTTGGATTTTTGTAGTGAGCTTGCTACACTGTTCATGGAGCTAGAGAGTGCGGGAAAAGCTTTTAGTGAAAAAGAAAAGGTTAACTGTTTACTGATGAAGTTACCTGATGAGTTCAAGAACATAGTCAACCGTGTGCAGGACTTGCGGACTCAAGGTGGATATGGAACTCAGTGGTTGGGATGATTCTCGTTCGAGAGATCATGATTGAGATCCGAAAAGGAACAAAAAGTGGGCAAACCTTGGGAGCTGCAACCGATTGGAGGAACAAGGATACCCCAAAATTGGTCGGAAACTATGGGGGGCGGGAGCAGAAAAATCAGACCGACGAGTTTTGACCAAAGGCTCCTAAAGGTTTTTGTCATTTTTGTAAGAAATCGGAGCACTATATGGCGGAGTGCACTAAGCTAACCGAGCTTCAGTTAAAGGAGGGGCAGACCAGTGGAACCCCGAGAGGAAAGAAAAAGGCCCTTGTGACACAGGTGCATGAGGCAAAATCCGAGGACGAGGACGATGAGCTCCTATTGGATGAGGAATTGGAGGCGTAAAACGAGGTCGAAATTCCACAAAGGCACAAATGTGCTTACGGTGGATTTAAAGGTGAAGGAGGCTGGTTTCTGGATTCAGGTGCCTCCATGCACATGTGTAAGGATAAGCACCTGTTCACTAAGATATGAAAGATTTTTCCACGGTAGAGATAGAGTACGGGGATAAGAGGATAGTCACTACTACTCTTGAAGGATCGATCGATATGAAAGTGTTAGTAGAAGGAAAGACATCTATAGTAACATTCTCCGATGTATTGTTTATTCCGGAGCTGAAAAAAAACCTCATCTCTACATCTGTGTTAAATGATAAGGGTTTTTTTACTAGCACTAGGGAAGGAGTCTTTACTGCTAGTTTTGAGGAGGAGGTCTATTACATTGCTGAGAAAGGTAGCCAAGGGATGTTTAGGCATATTTTAAGTAATGAAACAAAGAAACTTAAGTAATGAAACTTTATTATGTTGGTGTTCATGATATTATGATGTGGCATAAGAGGCTTGGGCATGTGAATCTAGACAAGTTAAGAGAGATGAAAAAGATGGGAGTGGTGGAAGGGATTAAGTTTAGTGAGAGTGATAATATAAGTGATAAGAGTGGGTGTGCTCAAGGTAAAACACTCTGATTACCCTTTTCTAAAACAGCCACCTATAAAGGAGAATAAATTCTAGATCAAGTACACACAGATATTTGGGGACCGGCTAGAGTACCCTCACCGGGGGGGGAAGAGATTTATGATGACTATCACTGATGATTGGTCTCGGTATTCCCGAGTGTATTTTTTGAAAAACAAGTCCGACGCTCAGGATTGTTTTAGACAATATAAAGCATGGAGCCAAAAACTCCATGAAACTCCAATCAAGAGAATAAGGAGTGACAATGGTGGAGAGTATACTTCTAACCAGTTTGAGGATTTTCTGAGGGAAGATGGGGTCCAACACCAAAAGACAGTTCCACAAAAACCCGGAACAGAATGGGGTAGCTGAAAGGTTAAATAGAACACTAAGTGATAGTGCTAGAAGTATGTTGTCAGATAAGAAGATAGGAAAAAGGTTTTGGGCAGAAGCAATGAACTATGCTAATTACCTCAAAAATAGAGTTCTTACTTCAGCTATAAAAGATCAAACACCTTATGAGAGATGGACAAGCCGGAAACCAGACATATCTCACTTAAAGGTTTTTGACAGTCAAGTATTTAGTCTAGATACAGATCATTCTAATTGTAAGCTAGATCCTAAACGAAAATCGGGATACTTATTAGGATATGATGAGGATGTTAAATGATATAGAGTTTATGATCTAAAAACGGAAGATATAATCTTTGTAAAACATCTAGTAGTTATGGATGAAAGAAAGTCTGTGGATCCCTTCAAATATGCAAAGTCATTAAAAATCAGATTTGAGTCAGAAAATTCCGATGACATTGGGCTTCCTAACTATCCAGGTTTTAGAGAAGATGACATTCTTGCAGGTACAAATCAGACTGAAAAGGACTTGGCTGTGGAAACTCCAGTGACAACTCTACCCGAAGCGGAAGACGTGGTGGAAATTGATTCAGAATCAAAGGATAGGGGAGAAGCCGAGTTTGTTGGAAAGAATCCACGAGAACCATCTATTTCGGCCTCTGATTTGAAGGGGGGAAGGAGAAGTAGCAAAAGACTGCAAGAAAAACAGATTAATAACAAGGTAACTAAACTATCTCATCAAGATGAACCTCAAACTTATGGAGAGGCGATGACTTGTCCAGAAAAAAATCGGTGGAAGATAGCCATCAATGAGGAGATGGCCTCAATTATGGCAGCCGATGCTTGGGAGCAGGTGGATTGTCCACCTAACCGAAAACCAATCGGTTGTAAGTGGGTTTTCAAATTAAAATTGAACCCAGATTACACAATCGAGCGCTACAAGGCCCGACTAGTGGCAAAGGGATTTACACAAAAGGAGGGAATTGACTACGAGGAAACCTTTGCCCCGGTGGTCAGATTTCCCTCCGTCCGCATACTTCTCAGTTTGGCAGCAGCAGAAGACATGGAGGTGCACCAGATGGACGTTAAGACAACCCTTTTGCATGGAGAATTAGAAGAGGAGATCTTTATGCGACAACCCGAGGGATTTGTGGAAGAAAGAGAGGAGAGTAAGGTATGCCGGCTGATTAAATCTCTTTATGGATTGAAACAGGCGCCTCGACAGTGGAATAAAAAGCCTGATGAGTTTCATACCGGTCTCGGATATATCTGGATTAGCTCAAATCACTCAATCTATGTTTTTGAAGATGAGGAAGGTGTTATATTTATTGCAATTTATATTGATGATTTGCTAATCTTAAGTAAATCAATTGACAAAATTAATAAACTGAAAACCGATATTAAGGGGAGATTTGAAATGAACGATATGGGGGAAGCAAAATATATTTTGAGAATTCAAGTAGAAAGAGAACGAAAAGAAAGATTATAAGATTGACTCAAAAGGAAGCAATAGGGAACATACTCAAAAATTTCAGATGGATAAAGCTAATAGTTGTACAACTC
Source organism: Zygnema cylindricum (assembly GCA_037447655.1). Lineage (NCBI taxonomy): Eukaryota > Viridiplantae > Streptophyta > Zygnematophyceae > Zygnematales > Zygnemataceae > Zygnema > Zygnema cylindricum. Next base: position 78,815 of record JBBHKE010000568.1, on the reverse strand, counting down.
CAATGGAGTTAAAGAAGGGAAGTGAGGGGAGTGAGGAAGAAGGAGTCATAGTCTTAGACAAGGAAATTATCCTTGAAGAATAGAAGATCATGCAGACTATTCCTTACAGACAAGTAGTGGGAAATATAATCTATTTTATGAATTGTACCCAGCCCGATTTAGCTGCAGCTGTAGGAGTGCTGAGTAAAAGTCTAAATGCTCCCACTAAGAGGGATTGGGAGGCAACTAAGAGAGTCCTTAGATATTTGATAGGAACTAGGGATCTATGGTTGCATCTAGGTGGGGAGAATACTGACATCGCTACTTGGAGTGATGCCAATTATGGTGATGCTCCGATGAGGAGATTTACTTCTGGATATGTATTATATGTGGGTGATGGAGCTTGCTGTTAGAGTAGCAAACAGCAAAAGGTTATTCCTCGGTCCACCATGGAGGCTAAGTATATGGCCTCTTGCCCTGCTGTAAAAAAATTGATATGGGTCAAGTCTTTGCTTGGTGAGCTTGGTCACCTTAAAATGGTGTGCATATTTTTTTTTGTGATAATCAGGCAGCAATCGCTATTTATGCCAATCCTAAACACCATTTTAAAGCCAAACACATGGACATTAGACTCAGCTTTGTTAGAGAGAAAGTAAAAAACAAAATAATCAGTTTAGAGTACCGACCAGATAGCGAGATGGTAGCAGATATGATGACCAAACCTATGCCTTCCCCTAAGCTTATTTTTTGCACGAAGAAGTGTGGTCTAAAATAAAAAGATTGACTAGAAAATAAGGGGAGTGTAAAAATTGATGGTCCTTTATAAGTATTTTGTAGGTCTAATTAGAAATACAGTCTCTAATTTCTCTCTCCAACTCCAACACTTCTCGTAATCACTCAGAAATTGGAGAGGAAGCTAGAGCCATGGCTACCTAGGGTAGCCAAAGGTTTACGGTAAATAGATTAGTTGATTTATTGAATGGTAGTTTATTTACGAAATGGATTGATGATGCAACCAGGATTTGATCCTGGTACCTACTGGACGTCAGGCTGCCGGTAGACGGTGGTAGCCTTATCCGTTAGGTCTACAACCAATGATATATACTTTAGGGTTTGATATTTATTTAAACATTACCACGTAAGATATTTCATTCAACGACAACTCCTTACGGAATGCATAGAGTCAGTTATGTAGAAGTACGGATTACGATACAGATAAGAAACAAGTACCGCTCATTTGTTTCTTTAAACGATACAAATATCGCGCAAGTATTTATGACAGCTACGATTCAAATCGACATTCAATCAAATGGCCAGGAAGAAAGCGGAGATCACGGAAGAGATTCTCGGCCGTTTGTGGTCATCACCACATTGGATGACACGTGGCGAAATTGCGTTGGATCGCAGCATCTTCGGGAATTATAGGACCGAATCCGAATATGACATGTGTCGACTTTTACGCCATGTTGTACAATATCCGTACAGAAAGTACACCGGCAGCTGTACTTTTCTGTACCAAGGTGTAATATGATTGGCTCTGTACGTTAGTACATAGAGCCCGTGAGGGAGATACGACTTAGAAAAAATTGGTAGATAGGACCCTCTCTCCCAGAGAACTTCTGTACAAAAGGTCAACTTTGACCCTCCATAACTTAGTGCTCAGAGGAGCAAATTCAGAGATTCTTTTTGCTATCGAGTCAGGGGAGTCTTACCTTCACAGGGTAGCATGTGGTCAGGGTTTTTGTCGCCAGGGTGGCAGTTATTTTTGCTTAAACACAAAGGGGTCAGGATTATCCTAGAGGCTTCTTGGAAGCTGTCCACTCTGAGGACTTATGGAGGTCTCAGAGTTTCAAAGTGCATCTCCTCATCGGAGCATCACCATAACTAGTATCACTCCAAGTAGTGATGTCAGTAATCTCCCCACCCAAATGCACCCATAGATCCCTAGTTCCTATCAAGTATCTAAAAACTCTCTTAGGTGCCTCCCAATCCTTCTTAGTGGGAGCATTTAGACTTCTACTCAGCACTCCTACAGCTGCAGCTAAATCCGGCCGGGTATAATTCATAAAATAGATTACACTTCCCACTACTTGCCTGTAAGGAATAGTCTGCATGAACTTCTGTTCTTCTGGAGATAATTTCTCTTCTAAGACTATGACTCCTTCTTCCTCACTCCCCTCACTTCCCTTCTTCAACTCCATTGGAGTTGTACAACTATTAGCTTTATCCATTTGAAATTTTTCAAGCATGTTCCCTATTGCTTCTTTTTGAGTCAGTCTTATAATTTTCCTTTTTCGGTCTCTCTCTACTTGAATTCCCAAAATATATCTTGCTTCTCCCATATCCTTCATTTCAAATCTCCCCTTAAGATCGGTTTTTAGTTTATTAATTTTTTCCATTGATTTACTTAAAACAAGCAAATCATCAACATAAATTGCAATAAATATAAAACCTTCCTCATCTTCGAAAACATAGATTGAGTGATCTGAGCTGATCCGAATATATCCCAGATCGGTAAGAAACTCATCAAGCTTCTTATTCCATTGTCGAGGCGCCTGTTTCAAACCATAAAGAGATTTAATCAGCCGGCATACCCTACTCTCCTCTCCTTCCTCCACAAATCCTTCGGGTTGTCGCATGAAGATCTCCTCTTCCAATTCTTCATGCAAAAAGGCTATCTTGATGTCCATCTGGTGCACCTCCATGTCTTTCGATGCTGCCAGATTGAGAAATATGCGGACGGAGGGAAATCTGACGACCGGACAAAGGTTTCCTCGTAGTCAATTCCCTCCTTTTGTGTAAATCCCTTTGCCACTAATCCGTTCTTGTAGCCCTCAATCGTGTTATCTGGGTTCAGTTTTAATTTGAAAACCCACTTACAACGGATTGGTTTTAGGTTAGGAGGACAATCCACCAGATCCCAAGTATCGGCTGCCATAATTGAGGCCATCTCCTCATTGATGGCTGTCTTCCACCGATTCCTTTATGGACAGGTCATCACCTCTCCAGAAATTAGAGGTTCATCTTGATGAGATAGCTTTGTTACCTTGGTATTAACCTGTTTTTCTTGTAATCTTTTGTTACTTCTCCTTTCCCTCTCAAAATCTGTGGCCGAAATAGATTGTTCCCATGGGTTCTTTCGAACAATCTCGGCTTCTCCCCTATCCCTGTATTCCGAATCAGTTTCCACCACGTCTTTCGCTTCGGGTAGAGTTGTCACTGGAGTTTCCGTAGCTGAGTCCTTTTCGGTCTAATTTGTACCTGTAAGAATGTCATTTTCTATAAAACTTCGATAATTAGGAAGTTCAAAGTCATCGGAATTTTCTGACTCAATTTTGATTTTTACTGACTTTGTATACTTGAAGGGATCTAGAGACTTTCTTTCATCCATAACTACTAGATGCTTTACTAAGATTATATTTTCCATTTTTAGATCATAAACTCTATATCCTTTAACATCCTCATTATATCCTAATAAGTATCCCAGTTTTCTTTTACGATCTAGCTTCCAATTAGACCGGTCTGTATCTAGACTAAATACTTGACTACCAAAAACCTTTAAGTGAGATATGTCTGGTTTCCGGCCTGTCCATCTCTCATAAGGTGTTTGATCTTTTATAGTTGAAGTAAGAACTCTATTCTTGAGGTAATTAGCATAGTTCATTGCTTCTGCCCAAAACCTTTTTCCTATCTTTTTATCTGAAACATACTTCTAGCACTATCACTTAGTGTTCTATTTAACCTTTCAGCCACCCCATTCTGTTCCGGGTTTTCTGGAATTGTCTTTTGGTGTTGGACCCCATCTTCCCTCATAAAATCCTCAAACTGGTTAGAAGCATACTTTCCACCATTGTCACTCCGTATTCTCTTGATTGGAGTTTCATGGAGTTTTTCGCTCCATGCTTTATATTGTCTAAAACAATCCTGAGCTTCTGACTTGTTTTTCAAAAAATACACCCGGGAATACGGAGACCAATCATCAATCATAGTCATCATAAATCTCTTCCCCCCCGGTAAGGGCACTCTAGCTGGTCCCCAAATATCTGTGTGTACTAGATCTAGAATTTTTTTCTCCCTTATAGGTGGCTGTTTTAGGAAAGGGTAATTTGTGTGCTTTACCTTGAGCACATCCACTACAATCACTTATATCATCACTCTCACTGAACTGAATCCCTTCCACCACACCCATCTTTTTCATCTCTCTTAACTTATCTAGATTCACATGCCCAAGCCTCTTATGCCACATCATAATTTCATGAACACCACTTTAATAAAGTTTCTTCGTTTCATTACTTAAGATCAGCCTAAACATCCCATGGCTACCTTTCTCAGCAATGAAATAGACATCCTCCTCAAAACTAGCAGTAAAGACTCCTTCCCTACTGGTAGTGAAAAAACCCTTATCATCTAATATAGATGTAGAAATAAGGTTTTTGTTCAGCTACGGAATAAACAATACATCGGAGAATGTTAATATGGATGTCTTTCCTTCTACTAACACTTTCACATCTACCAATCCTACAAGAGTAGTGGTGACTATCCTCCCATCCCCGTACTCTATCTCTACGGTGGGAATCTTTCTTATCTTATTGAACAGGTGCCTATCCTTACACATGTGCATGGAGGCACCTGAATCTATAATCTAGCCTGCTTCACCTTTCAATCCACCGTAAACACATTTCTGCCTTCGTGGAATTTTAACCTCATTTTTCGCCTCCAACTCCTCATCCAAAAGGAGCTCATCGTCCTCGTCCTCGGATTCTGCCTCAAGTACCTGTGTGACAAGGGCCTTTTTCTTTCTTCTCGGGGTACCACCGGTCTGCCCCTCCTTTAACCGAAGCTTGGTTAGATTAGTGCACTCTGCCATATAGTGCCCCGGTTTGTTACAAAAATGACATAAACCTTTGGGAGCCCTTGGTTCGAACTCGTCAACCTCATTATTCTGCTCCCTCCCCCTATAGATTCCGACCGGTTTCCGTGAATCCTTGTTCCTCCAATCGGTCGCTGTTGCCAAGGCTTGGCCACTCTTTCCTCCCCTTCGGATCTCAATCGTATTCTCTCGAACGAGAATCATCCCTACCACTGAGTTCCATATCCACCTTGAGTCAGGCAAGTCCTGCACACGGTAAACTATGTTCACGAACTCATCAGGTAACTTCATCAGTAAACAGTTAACCTTTTCTTTTTCACTAAAATCTTTTCCCGCACTCTCTAGCTCCATGAAGAGTGTAGCAAGCTCATTGCAAAAATCCAACATATTTCCCCCTTTGTATACATACTCCTTAACTTTCTGATCAGCCAACTGTTGTTGCTGAATCGTACCACTTCGGTACATCTCTATGAGAGCCATCCAAAGATCGGATGCCCTTTCTACCTGCAAATGAGGACATGCAAGTCCTTGAGTGAGATGGCGTAGGATGAAGTGCTTTGCCGCCATATTGTTGAAGTCCCAGGTTTCAGTATCATTCTCCTCGTTCCTCGGAATAGGTGACATGAATGCCGAACCAGTTGCTATTGGTGTGGTCGTCTCCTTCTCCTTTCCTTTGTCCACCACCTCTCCTTCTTTTGTTTCCTCCGTTGAAGGTGGATCCTCTTTCCTGGTGAATCTGCTTCCTCCAAACCCTGGAGGAATTCCAAGACTTGATGGACGTCCCAACCGTCCACTCACTATCCCCCAAAACCTTTTTTCGCATAGAGCTCCTATCATCATACTTTCCCAGTATATGAATCCAGTTCCATTAAAGATTGGTACCTAGAGGGTGGGCCCATAACCTGAAACTCTGAGACCTCCATAAGTCCTCAGAGTGGACAGCTTCCAAGAAGCCTCTAGGATAATCCTGACCCCTTTGTGTTTCAGCAAAAAAAACTACCACCCTGGCAGACAAAAACTCTGACCACCTGCACCTCTGTGAAGGCAAGACTCCCCTGAGTCAATAGCAAAAATAATCTCTGAATTTGCTCCCCTGAGCAGTAAGTTATGGAGGGTCAAAGTTGACCTTTTGTACAGAAGCTCTCTGGGAGAGAGGGTCCTATCTCCTAATTTTTCTAAGTCCTATCTCTCTCACAGACTATATCTACTGATGTACGGAACTAATCAGAATAAAGTTCCGTACGCAAAAGTACAATTGCCGGTGTACTTTATGTACGAACATTGTACGACATGGCCCAAATGTCGACACATGTCATATTCGGATTCGGTGTCATGATCTCCGGAGATTCCACGATCCAATGTAATTGCGCCACGCGTCATCCGATGTGGCGATGGCCACAAACCGCCGAAATCGTCTTCCGCGATCTCGACGCTAATTCCGACCGTCCGATTAGAATCTAATTTAATCGTAGCCGTAATAAATACATGCGCGGTATTCGTTTCACTTACGGAATAAATGCGCGGTATTGATTTATAGTCCGTACCATAATCCATACTTTATATATTTCCGGATCTATGTATCCCGTAATCTATTATAGTTAAATGAATAATCGTACGTATACATATTTAAATAACTATCAAACTATATATTACGTATCATGACTCCTAGACTTAACGGCTAAGGCTACCGACTATTTCCTGTCTGCCGGCCGGTATGTACAAGGATCAATTCCTGCCGCCGGCACATACCTTTTAAAGTACATAATCCCTAAACTAGTATAAATTTCCCGTAAACCTCAGGATAGCCTAGGTAGCCATGGCTCTAGCTTCCTCTCCAATTTCTCAGTGACTGCGACAAGTTTGAGAGTTGGAGAGAGAAGTTAGTGGTAGACTGCCTCGGCTTCTTTCTTTCTATTTAGACCTAGAAAATACTTAAAACCATTAATTTCTACATGATAGTCACCATAAATCCTTTCCCCTCGGGTGATGGCACTGTGGCCGGCCCCCAAATATTTGTGTGTACTAAATTTAGAATCTTTTCTCCCTTTTAGGTGGCAGCTTTTGGGAAGGGCAATCTGTGTGCTTTACCTTGAGCACATCCACTACAATCACTTAGATTCTCACTTTCACCGAACTGAATCCGTTCCACTACTCCCATCTTTTTCATCTCTCTTAACTTATGTAGATTCACATGCCAAAGCCTCTTATGCCACAACATTATATCATGAACACCAACACTATAAAGTTTCTTCTTTTCATTGTTTAAATCAGCCTAAACATCTTAGGCTACCTTTTTCAGCAGTGAAAGAAACTTCCTCCTCAAAACTAGCAGTAAAGACTCATTTCCTAGTGCTAATATCAAAACCATGTTGAAATTTATAGATTTCTAGAGTATTTTCTAGGTTTAAATATGTTTTTACAAAAGGAAAAGAAAAAGGACGGACAGCCTGCCTCCACCTCCGCTCTCTAGCTCCCATACTTGTTGCAGTCACTGAAGGTAAGAGAGAGAGGTTGATCCATGGCTGTCTTAGTTCAACAGACAACTGTTTTTAGTAGGTTACTAAAAATATACTTGAATGACCAGAGATTTGATCCCGGTACATACGGTTCGTCAAGATGACCGGTAGCGGTCAGCTTTATCCTAATAGACTAGAACCAATGCTAAATGCTATGGTATGTGATAGATAAATATATAGTTCGAGTGGATAAAATTCATTTAACTAGAACTGTATACAGCATACATAGATTCAGTTTTATAAAGTACGTCGTACCACGCTAATTCAAAACAGAAACCACGCATTTTATTTCGACATCGGAACAAATATCGCGCAAGTATTTATTACGGCTAAGATTGCGTTTCGCATAAAATCCAACAGCGCACATCATCGGCAAAATCCCGGAGTGGTCACTTTGGCGTTTTGTGACGTGGCATGACCTGGAGCCACGTGGAGAGATGACATTCGGTCATAGGAACTCCGAGGAACGTACGGACGAGTGAAAAGCGGACACACGTCCACTTTATAGCCTAGTCGTACATAGGTCGTACAAAAGGTAAATCGGCAGTAGTACTTTTGTGTACGATATAGTAATGTGATTGGTCCGTACTTCAGTAGATAGGAGTTATTAGAGAGAATCAAGACTTAGAAAATTTTGGTAGGTAGTCATCTCTCCCTTTGAGAGTTTGTACAAATTGGCATTTTTACTGCATCATAACTTATCGGCTGGTTGGCCGTTTTCAGTGATTGTTTTTGCTACAGACTCAAGGGAGTCCAGGCTGCATAAGGGTGCAGTCAAATTGTCAGTTTGCCTTCTAGGGCAGCATTGATCGTGGCTTAAAGTGGGTTAGTTAAATACTATATAGAGGCTTCCTGTATTCTGTAGTCTAATGGAGGACACAGAATTGCAAGTTATGGGCCCACCCTCTAGGGTGCCCACCTTCAATGGATCTGGGTTCATCTATCGGGAAGCCATGACAATGGGAGCTTTGTGTGAAAAACGATACTGGGGTATTGTCAGTGGACAAGTGAAATGTCCACATTTGGGAACTCCACCAGGATTTGGGGGAGTAAGGTTTTCTGCAACAACGGCTGCCTCAGCGGAGGAGGCAGATGATGGGGACAATAGTGTGTCCGAAAAGGAGAAAGGGAAGGAGACACCCCTCACTCTTATTGCCACAGTATCAGGAGCAACGACCGTGAAGACCGTGGAGAACGATACTCAAATGTGGGAGGATGTAAACATGGCTGCCAAGAACTTCATTCTGAGGCACCTCACTCAAGGTTTGGCCACTCCTCATCTTCACATTTACAAGGCCGAGGAGTTGTGGGAGAATTTAGTGGAGATTTATATAGCTGGAACTATTCAGGAGCTCCAGTTGGCTGAGCAAAAGCTATTGAATTACACTTACAAAGGAGGAAAGATGTTAGATTACTGTAATGATCTTTCTTGTTTGTATATGGAAATGGAAAGTGCCGGGTGGACAGGTACAATGAAAATGAAAGTTAACACCCTTATCATGAAATTACGAGATGAGTTCGAAAACATAGTGTACCGAGTACAAGGAATGGCTGATTCTTAATGGAAATGGAACACAGTAGTCAGGATGATACTTGTACAGGAAAACAAAATGGAGATTAGGAGAGGAGGAAAGAGCATTCAAGCTCTAGCAGCAGGAGGGGACCGATGGGGGAAGGACCCGAAGAAACCTTATAGAGGGGAAAGAGATCATTCTGGGGGACAGAGGCCCCCAAAGGGTCTTTGTCATTATTGCAAAAAGCCGGGACACTTTATTGCAGATTGTGTCAAGCTATCAGAGCTGAGGCTCCAAGAGAACCGTGGAGAGGGTTATTCCGGAGGGAAGAAAAAGGCACTTGTGGTTACAAATGTGTCAGGAGAAACCGAGGATGAGTCCTCTGAGGAGGATAGGGAGCTTCTTCTTGACGAGAGTCTGGAGGAGAAGGAGATCCCTCGGAGGCAGAAGTGTGCCCTTGAAGCAATTCGGGAAGCTCCACAGGAAGGATGGATCATCGACTCAGGTGCATCCATGCATATGTGTTGTGATAAAGAACTCTTCACTAAGCTAAAAAAGATTCCTACTGTAGAGATAGAGTATGAGGATGGGAGAGTGGTTACTACAGATCTAGTAGGATCAGTAGATCTGAAAGTCTTAGTGGAGGGTAAGACTTCTATACTTACATTCTCAGATGTACTCTACATTCCTCAGCTGAGTAAAAATCTTGTCTCTACGTCTGTGCTAGATGAGAAGGAGTTTGATACCTTCACTAGAAAAGGGGTCTTTAAAACTAAGTATGGGGATGAAGTTTACTTCACGGCAGATAACGGTAACCAAGGAAAGTTTAGGCTTCACCTGAGTAATGAAAAGAAGAATGCTTATTATGTTGGTGTTCTTGAGTTTATGATTTGGCATAAGCGGTTGGGGCATGTGCATTTTGATAGGTTGAGGGAAATGAAAAAGCTTGGGGTAGTAGAAGGCATTCAGTCTGGGGATAATGAAATGATGGATGATTGTATTGGTTGTGCTGAAGGTAAGGCTCACAAACTTCCCTTTCCCAAAGCCGCCACATATAGAGGTGAGAAAGTGTTAGATTTGGTCCACACAAATATTTGGGGACCTGCAAAAGTACCTTTGGTTGGAGGAAAGAGGTTTATGATGACAATAACTGATGACTGGTCTAGATACTCTAGAGTCTACTTTCTGAAAACAAAGTCTGAAGCATCAACTTACTTCAAAGAATACAAAGCTTGGAGTGAGAAGTTGCATGAAACCCCCATTAAGAGGATAAGGAGTGATAATGGGGGGGAATATACCTCTAACGAGTTTGAGGAATATCTGAGAGATGAGGGAGTGCAGCACCAAAAAACTGTACCATATAACCCGGAACAAAATGGGGTAGCTGAGAGGTTGAATCGAACACTAGGAGATAGTGTACGCAGTATGTTGGCAGACAAGAAAATAGGAAAGAGATTTTGGGCAGAAGCAATGAACTGTGCCAACTACATTAAGAATAGAGTCCTTACCTCAGCTGTAAAGGGAGTGACACCTTATGAGAGATGGGTTGGAAGGAAACCAGATATCTCACACCTTCAAGTATTTGGTAGCCAAGTTTACAGTCTTGACACGGATAGGAAAAACTGGAAACTAGATGCTAAGGGAAAACCTGGATACTTTGTGGGATATGATGAGGATGTTAAGGGATATAGAGTTTATGACTTAGCAAAGAAAGATATCATTCTGGTCAAACACTTAGTTGTCATGGATGAAGGGAAGTCATTTGACCCTTTCAAATATACAAAGAAGATAAGGATCAGATTTGAGTCCGAAAGTGATGAGAATTTGGTTGTTCCCGAAAGCGACATGAGTGAAACTGTGATTACAGATTCAGGGGAGATCGAAGACACAGGAGAATCACCGGAAACCTCACATACTCCTATGGACTTCGAGGAGATAGAAGAAGCGGGACAAGAACCGGTTTCCATGGACAGGGGAGCCGATGAGACAGTGAGAAGAAATCCAAGACTTCCATCCATTCTAACCTCGGAGTTTGAGGGAGGAAGGAGGAGCAGCAAAAGGATACAGGAAAAACAAGCTGCCCATAAGGTAACTAAGCTATCTCACCCAGATGAGCCTCGGTCTTACTAAGAGGCAGTGAATAGTCCAGAGAAAGAAAGATGGATTAGAGCCATAAATGATGAGATGGCTTCTATAATGGAAACAAATACTTGGGAACTAGCGGATTGTCCTCCAGACAGAAAACCTATTGGGTGTAAATGGGTATTTAAATTAAAACTGAACCCAGATAATACCATTCAGAGATATAAGGCTCGATTGGTAGCGAAGGGGTTCACCCAAAAGGAGGGGATTGACTATGAGGAGACCTTTGCTCCAGTTGTTCGGTTCCCATCAGTAAGGATTCTTCTCAGTTTGGCAGCAGCGGAAGACATGGAAATACACCCGATGGACATTAAGACTGCTTTTCTTAATGGTGAGTTAGAGGAAGAAATTTTCATGAGGCAACCCGAGGGATTCGTGGAAAAAGGAGAAGAGAGCAAAGTCTGCAGGCTCATAAAGTCCTTATACGGACTGAAGCAGGCTCCCCAACAGTGGAATAAGAAATTATATGAGTTTCTCACAAATTTGGGATATATCCGGATCAGCTCTGACCATTCTATCTATATGTTTGAAGATGAGAATGGTGTCATTTTTATTGCAATTTATGTGGATGATCTGCTTGTGTTGTGTAAGTCTTTGGAGAAGATCAATAGACTAAAGAAAGATCTTAGGGGCAGATTTGATATGAAAGATTTAGAGGAGGCAAAATATATTTTGGGGATCTAAATGGAGAGAGATAGAGGGAAGAAGATTATCAGACTTACTCAAAAAGAAGCAATAGGTAATATGCTTGAGAAATTCTAGATGGAAAATGCTAACAATTGTACCACTCCCATGGACTTGAAAAAAATAAGTGATGGGAGTGTAGAAGGAGGAGTGATGATCTTAGACGATTAGATGAGTCCAGAGGAAAGAGCGTTCATGAAGTCTATCCTTTATAGACAGGTCGTAGGAAGCTTAATCTATTTTATAAACTGTACCAGGCCGGACATAGCGGCAACAGTTGGAGTACTCAGTAAGAGTCTTAATGATTGTAGGAAGAGAGACTGGGAGGCAGCCAAGAGAGTCATGAGATATCTGGTTGGAACCAGAGAATTATGGTTGCATTTGGGAGGGGAGCACACTGATATCACCACTTGGAGTGATGCCAGTTATGGGGATGCACCTATGAGAAGATGCCCTTCTGGATATGTATTGTATGTGGGGGATGGAGCTTACTGTTGGAGCAGTAAGCAACAAAAAGTGGTTGCTCAGTCTACTATGGAGGCTGAATGTTCTGGTGTAAAAGAACTAATGTGGGTGAAATCATTGTTAGAAGAACCGGGATTTATGAAGGAGGGAGTGCATGAAATCTTTTGCGACAACCAAGCTACAATTGCAATTGCAGCCAATCCAAAACACCATTTCAAAGCAAAACATATGGACATAAGATTAAGCTTGGTAAGAGAAAAAGTTGAAAATAAAATTTTAAATCTTGTGTATAGGCCTGATGAAGAAATGGTGGCTGACATGATGACCAAACCTGTGCCCTCTCCTAAACTAAAACATTGTCGAGAAAAATGCGGGTTGAAAGAAAAATTAAAATTAGACTAGAAAATAAGGGGAGTGTTGAAATTTATAGATTTCTAGAGTATTTTCTAGGTTTAAATATGTTTTTATAAAAGGAAAAGAAAAATGACGGACAGCCTGCCTCCACCTCCGCTCTCTAGCTCCCATACTTGTTGTAGTCACTAAAGGTAAGAGAGAGAGGTTGATCCATTGCTGTCTTAGTTCAACAGACAACAGTTTTTAGTAGGTTACTAAAAATATACTTGACGGACCAGAGATTTGATCCCGGTACATATGGTTCGTCAAGATGACCGGTAGCGGTCAGCTTTATCCTAATAGACTAGAACCAATGCTAAATGCTAGGGTATGTGATAGATAAATATATAGTTCGAGTGGATAAAATTCATTTAACTAGAACTGTATACGGCATACATAGATTCAGTTTTATAAAGTACGTCGTACGACGCTAATTCAAAACGGATACCACGCATTTTATTTCGACATCGGAACAAATATGGCGCAAGTATTTATTACGGCTAAGATTGCGTTTCGCATAAAATCCAACGGCGCACATCATCGCCGAAATCCTGGAGTGGTCACTTTGGAGTTTTGTGACGTGGCGTAACCTAGAGCCACGTGGAGAGATGACATTCGGTCATAGGAACTCCGAGGAACGTACGGACGAGTGAAAAGCGGACACGCGTCCACTTTATAACCTTGTCGTACATAGGCCGTACAAAAGGTACATCGGCAGTAGTACTTTTGTGTACGATACAGTAATCTGATTGGTCCGTACTTCAGTAGATAGGAGTTATTAGAGAGAATCAGGACTTAGAAAATTTTGGTAGGTAGTCACCTCTCCCTTTGAGAGTTTGTACAAATTGGCATTTTTACTGCCTCATAACTTATCGGTTGGTTGGCCGTTTTTAGTGATTCTTTTTGCTACGGACTCAGGGGAGTCCAGGCTGCACAAGGGTGCAGTCAAATTGTCAAGTTGCCTTCTACGGCAGAAGTGGTCGTGGCTTAAAGTGGGTTAGTTAAATACTATCTAGAGGCTTCCTGTATTCTGTAGTCCAATGGAGGACACAGAATTGCAAACCCTTATCATCTGATACAAATGTAGAGATGAGGTTTTTGTTCAGCTCCAGAATAAACAATACGTTGGAGAATGTAACGATCGATGTCTTTCCTTCTACTAACACTTTTAGATCTACCGATCCGACAAGTGTAGTAGTGACTATCCTCCCATCCCGGTATTCTATCTCTACGGTGGGAATCTTTATTATCTTAGTGAACAGGTGTTTATCCTTACATATGTGCATGGAGGCACTTAAATCTATAATGTAGCCTGCTTCACCTTTCAATCCACCGAAAGCACATTTCTGCTTTCGTGGAATTTTGACCTCGTTTTTCGCTTCGAACTCCTTATCCAATAGGAGTTTATCGTCCTCGTCCTCGGAATTCGCCTCATGTACCTGTGTCACAAGTGCCTTTTGCTTTCCTCTCGGAGGTCCATCGGTCTGCCCCTCTTTTAACCGCAGCTCGGTTAACTAAGTGCACTCACCCATATAGTGCCCTGTTTTTTTACAAAAATGGCACAAACCCTCAGGAGTCCTTGGTCCGAACTCCTCGATCTGATTTTTCTGCCCCTCCCTTCGATAATTTCCGACCGGTTTTCTGGAATCATTCTTCCTCTAATCGGTCCAAGCTGCCAAGGCTTGCCCACTCTTTCCTCCCCTTCGGATCTCAATCGTATTCTCGCGAACGAGAATCATTCCTACCACTGAATTTCAAATCCACCTTGAGTCGGCCAAGTCTTGCACACGGTTGACTATGTTCTCGAACTCATCTGGTAACTTCATGAGCAAACAATTAACCTTCTTCTTTTCAATTTCAACCTGTCCGACACTCTCTAGCTCCATGAAAAGTGTTAAAAGCTCATTACAAAAATCCAACATCTTCCCCCCTTTGTATACATATGCGTCTATTATTCTATCAGCCAATTGTTGTTGATGTATCGTACCACTTCGCTACATCTCTATGAGAGCCACCCAAAGATCGGATGCCCTTTTTACTTGCAAATTAGGAGATTCAAGCCGTTGAGTAAGGTGGCAGAGGATGATGTGCTTAGCCGCCATATTGTTGTAGTCCCAGGTATCGATATCATTCTATTCGTTCCTCGGAATAGGTGACATGAATGCTGAACCGCTTGCTATTGGTGTGACTGTCTCCTTCTCTTTTCCTTTGTCCACCACCTCCCCTACCTTTGTCTCCTCCGTTGAAGATGGATGTACATCTCTGGTGAATGTGCTTCCTGTAAACACTCGAGGGATCCCAAGACTTGATGGACGCCTCACCCGTCCACTCACTATTCCCCAAAACCATTTCTCACAAAAAGCTCCTGTCATCATACTTTTCTAGTATATGAAGCAATTTCTATTGAAGATGGGCACCCTAGAGGGTGGGCCCATAACCTGTAACTCATAGACCTCTATAGGTCTTGAGAGTAAGCAACTCACACGAAGCCTCTAGTATAACCCTGACCCCTTTTTGTTTCAGCAAGAATAATTTCCACCTTAGTAGACAAAAACTTTGACCACCTTTATCCTTGTAAAGGCTAGACTCCCGTGAGTCATTAGCAAAAAGAATCTCTAAATTTGCTCCCCTGAGCAGTAAGTTATGGAGGGTCAAAGTTGACCCTTTGTACAAAAGCTCTCTGGGAGAGAGGGTCCAATCTATCAAAACTCTATCTACTAAAGTACAGCACCAATCATAATATTGTGTTGTAAAGAAAAGGTACAGGTGCTGGAGTACTTTGTGTACGGCCATTGTACGACATGGCCAACAAGTCGACACATGTCATTTTTGGATTCGTTCTTGTAATCGCCGGAGATGCCGTAACCGAATATGATTGTGCCACGTGTCAATCGATGTGACGTCAACCGCAAACCGCCTGAAACCTATTTCGCGATCTCGACATTCTTTGTGGCCGTCCAATTAAACCGGATTTCAGTCGTAGCCGTCATAAATACTTTCGCGATATTTGTTTCGCCTTCGAAACAAAGTGCGCGGTATCCGTTTCGGATGTTCCCTACGCCGTACAACACAAACTGTATCTATGTCCAAATATCCCGCTAAATGAAATAGCCTACGTGTGAGTATTTATTTAATTATCAAACCTTATGTCGTACATCCTTAATCTTAGACTAATTGGCTAAGGCAACCGACTATCGGTGACTTGGACGAACGGCAGGTACCAGGTTGAAATCCCGGGTCCGTCAATTACTATTTTGGTAAATCTACCAATATAATGTATGTCCTCGTCTGGATAGCTTAGGCGGCCATGGCTCTATCTCCCTCTCCAACTTTCAGTGACTGCGACAATTGTGGGAGCTCGAGAGAGGAGTCAGAGGCAGACTGCCTCTACTTCTTTTCTGCATTTTACAAAACCTATAAAATACTAAAATAACCTTTAATTTCTACAAAAACCAATAGTTCATGACTACCGACAGCCCTAACAAACTAAAGTTCACACCATCCAAGATCGTGGATGTGGACTTCATCACTTTGGTAGAAGATTTGCGAGGCATGGTTTGTCGTCGGCTATTGTGCTTTGTCGCAGAAGGGTTGCGGCTTGCACTCGTTGAAGGGGCAACCGATACACGTTGACAATAAAAACAATAGGAAAGTGGGGGAGAACTCTTGGACCTTTGGACTCGAATGTTTATTTTAGACAATTGGGAGGAATATCGTCCAAAGAATTATCCAAAGTGTCTTCCTCTCTTCTCCTCCCTCCCTCCTCGCCCTCTCTATCGTCTCTCTCCTCCTCTCCTTCTTCTTCTCTCTCCTCCTCTCCCTCATCGTCCTCTTTCCCTCTCTCCCTTTTTGTCTTTTCCTCCCCCTCCCTTTCTCTCTCCTTCTTCCTCTCTCTCTCTCTACCCTCTCAACCTCCCCAACTCCGTCTAAATTTAACCGCAAAAAAAAAGATAAAAAGAGGAAGAAGGAGAGGAAGGGAGAAATTTAGCTACCCCCCCACTCGACTTCTCCTTTTTCATTTGCGTTCCTTTTCACCCTCTCCCTCCACCTCTCTTAAAATAGAGTAAAAGAGTAAGAGAGAAACGGAGAGGAAAAGGGAGAGGGAGAGGAGAGAAAGATGAAAAGAGAGAGGAAGATAAGAGAGGCAATACATGCCAAAAAGCAGATAAGACAAAAGTACAATGCAAGAAAAAACAATGGAAGTAGAAATAACTGAAAGGGACAACAGGAGACAAAAGAGAGGTGTCGTGAATTTGTTGTAGTTCATATTTAATAAAATAAGTAGGGAGGCGAGAGTTCTATAGGAAAACTCAAAGGAGGAACAGTAGTTTCCATGTTGTAGGTGGAATTAGTTAGGTAGAACAAATCTCAAGGATTTTTAGAAAAATGAAAAGGTAGCATGAGATTATAAAAGTACTATTCTTACAACTTATTGTTCTAAGACTTGGCTAACAAAGCAAGAGAAACTAACTTAACATAGTACTATAACAGTAACGTGGAATTTTGACTTCTAATACCACCTTTCGATTGAAGCACATATTAACAACGATGGCTTAAAGAAAAAAAGGTGTTTTTCAAACAATGCTTGAGGGAGAGGTTTGGTAAGAAAATCAACACGGTGGAAGGTGGTAGTGCAATTTGAGAACAAAATGGTTCCATGAAAACTTTTCTCAGAAGTGAAGTGATATTCAAT
Source organism: Zygnema cylindricum (assembly GCA_037447655.1). Taxonomy (NCBI): domain Eukaryota; kingdom Viridiplantae; phylum Streptophyta; class Zygnematophyceae; order Zygnematales; family Zygnemataceae; genus Zygnema; species Zygnema cylindricum. Next base: position 61,559 of record JBBHKE010000568.1, on the reverse strand, counting down.
GTCGATATATTTCGTGTAGGTGTGATGAACATGATTTTTCATTAAACCAAGGGTGTCTTGAGGGTGGTTATCGAAATGACCATGAAACAAACCAAGGGAAACGCCACTAAGGGAAAAACATACACCGGAAATGGACCATCATTCATCCGTTTAATTGCCCTAATAGACTTTGCAAAAACGAAAGAGAGAAGAGTGGGGTAGAAATTAAAGAGCAGAGGAGGAGGAAGATGGGAAAAGAGGAGGAAAACATTGCATAAGGCAAAGATGTTTGGTGTCTTAGAGGTATCGAATGACTTCTTTTGCGACATTGAGATGAGTGAGAGGTGCATGGCGTGAAAATCGCGATAAGTTCCATACCGATATGCAAATATCCGGTTGCGATTCTAACATGACATACATAAATTGACCAGCAATGGAACGTTAAATGGATTTTCTATATGTTTGGGAATTTCCATCCGAGGTTTTTTTACTAAGTGTGGTGTTTAGATCTACGAGTCTGAAAATCGAATGACAATCGGACATTCCAGATGTGCCTTAAAGATAAAAAATATAGTGTTCCGAACTCATTTGTAAAAGGAGTTCAAACCTATTGCATATCGTACTAATATATAAACAGTAACTAAGGTCACCTAATTCTATCATAGGTTAATGAGACACTAACATGGTTTTCACATTTTCAGTTTTTGTAGGAAAAGAACAAATAAGAATTAAATCATTAAGAAAAATAATAATGATTAATAATTCTCACCCGTACCTTTAATGTATTTACCACGATGTGCACTAATCTCTTGAAAACCAACTTTCAACAAAGTAACTACAAGGGTCTTGTGCTACACACGAGGCGTCTACCAAAGACCATAAACATATTTTTGTAACGGACAAACCAAATATTATTTGTCGGCCACAATGTATCTTGGAGCATGTTGATGTAAATGTCTACGTCAAGAGTGTCGCGTAAAAAGACGGTTATAAAGTCGAGTTGTTGAAGTTCCCAATCATGAATCCGCCAACGATTGGATTCGCAACACCCTCTCTCTGCGAATATTTTTTTTACCACAAGGTGCACCTTGTATCATTGGATAGGCTCATCTACAATTTTTTTTTCTTGTCCACTCTAGACTCCACGCGTGTTTATCACGCTACAAATTCGTTTGCCAATGCGCCGCTCAGAGACGTATCAATGCGTTATTAGGTGCTTGCGTACACCTTGGCTAGGTAGCTCCAGTAGTAGAGTTAGTGTACGACTAACACCAAGTTACTGGTTTGTTCACACCTTGGCCATTTTCCAACTTTTACACTTCCATGCGATCTGTTGAAAATCGATTGTTCTTTGTAGTACAGAAGGAGAGAGAGGGGAACGGGAAGGCAAAGGGAAAAGGCGTGGGAGAGGTTGCTCCATTCACACTATTTTGCATAGACCTTGTATTAAAATTTCACGTTCACACTGCCACATTGTTTCTGCATGGGTGGGTGTTCACTAAACGAGCGGTGGAATTTACGGTGTCTCTAAAAAGTTCAGCGGATTAGCGGCGAGCGGCGTAATTTACGGCGTCTCCAACGTCGGTTTCCTTCTGAAGACGGAGTGGAGGACAAATAAAAGTACGCGCGCGCAAATGAAGCAACATTTTTTTTACGTAGAGTGTGAAACGTACGAAATTTACGAAATTTACGAAACAAGCGAATAATACGTTGGTTTCTGAAAAAAGTCCAAATCCGTACGAATTGGACAACTATGCACCAAATATATCGTGATAATTTTTGTTGGTCCGATAATATCAAATTTTTCGCGTTAAGAAATTTCTCAAAACACAACACTAAATCACACCAATGCATGGCGATTCTGGATTAAAAATTTGCCCATTTACACTGTGAATTACTGAATAAAAATTCTTGAATTGCGCAAGTTCATACTTTTATCCAGATGTAAGATTTCTCGTTCACACTATCAATTAAACATTCTGGATTATATTAATCCGCTGACACTGCTCAGCGTTTTTCAAAGATTCTAGATTAAATATTTGCCCGTATAGAATCTTGAATCACGTTTCTTCGTTCACATTGTTCCAGGATGGATCGGGTTTCGGCTTTCACATCATATTGCCTTCACCCGACAAAAAATGTTCTTTGCCGTCTCCTGGATCCTGCAAGAATTTCGGTACGATTTATGTACTTTCAACTCCCTTATATTGCAGAAGATATCCTAACCGTCCGTCTGCTAATTTTGAGTGCTAGTTCGTTTAGTGCGAATAAATTCGGTCCTCTAGTACTGTACAGTACACCGCCAATCGTTATTAGCGTGTAAGTTTTTTTAGCGTATACGAATAATTAGCGTGGTTTACGCTAATTGGGAATTTGAAAATTCTCGAAGAAATCGTCTGTTCTAATTAGGAATTAGGTTTTTTAATAGTGTGGATAATTCTATTTGAGAATAAAAAAAAAAAAAGCGGGACGGAATTAGCGTACACAACGCTAATAACGATTGGCGGTGTACAGTACATACAGTACAGTACTCTACTGTACTTTACTGTAGCTTATCTTGCTCACTTTTTCCTTTGCTACACCGTCAATCGCTATTACAGTAAGGATGAAGTTCCATTAGCCCATTAGGGCATTCTGTAATTGTACGGCCAACATTACAGAATGCTACGATTTGAACGAAGTTCCATTGCGCAGAGTCTGTAATCCACGTGTTAGCAGAGGTGTGGTGCCACGTCACTCCAGATTTGATATTGAAAATCGTCAATGTTTTTCACACCGACCAAAAATCTTCATTTGCGTACCATGTACGTGCGTACCAGGTCATCGTTTAACACAACTTTTGTCCTCATTGCAGACGCCTTGTCAGACACCATGTCATTTATTTAAGGTTCCTGTTTTTACGCGTGACAAATTGTTTTTAAACGTGACGAATGAGCGCTGTAGTGTGACGACTGGGAGCTTACAAAAATAGCGTGACAAAGGTGCATTACGAGATTTCGTTTGTATTTTCTGTTGAACTTTGATGCGTATATCGTGTGCGAAATTTTTTGATTTCCGTTGGTTGCCATCTAACACGCATGCAATTATCCGACGTGTCGCGGCTCAATTTTTTCTGTAATTGGTGATGTACCTCGCGAGGTACATCACGAATTACAGAAACTTTCGAAGCGAATGCTTCGCGAAAAAATATCTAACGGTCATTGTTAACTCCCAAACTTTTGGAGAATATTGGCAAGATTCTCTGTAATGTTGTTTTTCTGATAAAAACAAAATAAGAGGTACGGCATAGTACGGAGAGGTCCGAATTTCTGTAAACAACCTCACTTTTCGTCTAATGGAACTTCACCCTAAAGGAATAAATAGCGTAAAAAAAAATAGTGTTATTAACACTAATCGGGAATTTTTTTTTTTTGAAAAACGAATATGTATACGTATTAATCCCTAACTGTAATTTGGATTGTCCTGAATAATAAATACCCGCACTTTCGATGTCGACATTAATATGTGTATCCGTACAAAATTTGACAATTCGTACGCCGTCGTGCTGTTCACACGGTCGACGGACGAACATATGAGAACGTGATTTTTTTTCAACGAGTTTGTTTCTCTTTCTTCCAGTACACATTCACATGTGTGCGCAATAATGTTAAGTGTCTTTTTATGCCTTTGTAATTCAAAAAGTACCATTTCATACGGAAACATGCTGTCCGTACGCCACACTATTTCCATCGCAGTGTACTTCCATTATTAACGCTAATTGAAAAAAAAACCTAATTAGAATAATGGAAAAAATAGAATTATGGATTGTATTTCGGGTTTTTTTAAAAAGGGCACCGAATTGACGTTACATACTCTAATAGCGATTGACGGTGTATTGTACAGTATCCTACCAACATAGACTCTGCTGAATCGAGCGTTTTTAGGTGTGAAGGTCGCGTGTGAGGGGGTCCACGTCGCCCTGCACTCCTTTCACTCCAATTTCGATTTACGATGCCTCGCGCCGCGCGGCGCGTCGCAAGTATAATTATGTTTAGGGTTTTTTTATCATTCGTGTTTTTTTATATAAAAAAAAACCCGAACCAATAACCCTACCAATAACCCGAACCAACATAGACTCTGCTGTACTGTACTGTAGTGGAAGTTTTAGTCCTTCAACACTTACCGTACGCTTTGACATATTCGATTCTTCACAAACGACCAAAAATGTCATATCCCTTTCCAACTGTTGAGGTGAGCCTAAATGTGCGCCGCGAATCATGCATTGCTATACGGTACGGTATTACGTCTCACGTATGAATTTTCGCTGGCCGATTCAAAGAAAATCATGAAAGTACAATTTCAACATGTACGTCTTCTAAAATTTTGTAAGCTTAAAGCATAGTTCAAAAGTAGGTGACCGTACGCCCATACAATATGCCCATTGTACGCAAAACATACAATATGGCCTTAAGACCCATATTGTATTGGCCGCAAAATGAAATAAAATAGGAACAGGGTTGAGTTGCACATCGATCGATAGAGAATTAAACGACATGTCTAAATTTTGAAAAAAAATAGGACAAAAAAAAATATTTCTGTGAGTTTTGAGGGACTTTTTATTGAAACCGTCAGATTCGGACGATCAGACGGTCGCACACATACAGTATGCCTACGTTGCGCGAGTTTTGTGCAAAGTTTTGTGCGCCTACCAAAGGCCTACCATAAAAAAGCCTACTTTTGAACTATGGCTTAAAGGATCGTACCGTTTTTTTGCCTTCTATATAGTCCAATTTTTTCCTTCTGTGGAAACCTTTTCCCTGTCAATCTTTCACAATATTATTTTTTACCTTATGTTCCTCTACTAAAAGTTGAAGCACCGATTCAATTTTCTTCTCCTGTACTCGCGTCTTCAACCTCTTTCAACAATGGAAGATATAACACCAATAACAATATTTTTATTCCCAATCTTTTTTTAAGTTGCAATCAAACCATTTTTCAATTAGCCTAGGGTGCTAATGTCAATTGAATTAAGAGCACCGTTATAGGATCTCAATTTTCCAAAACAATTTTCATATTGGATCCAATTTCTTGTAATCGATCAAATTCAAACTAATGATTGTGATTTAGAAATCACATTTTCACTAAACCGATGGTCTTGTGCGGGGACCATCCTCTAAGTCATTCCCCTCGTTGTTTGTTGCCTCTAAGCCTGTGGCAAATCGTTGTGACCAAATATTTGTAGCGCCTGGTAGCACACACTAATATTGTACATCAAATTCTAACTCGCTTTCTAAAGCTATTTTTTACCACCTCCGTTCAGACTAGCTACTCAAGACACGTAGATATGGTTCACAGTGCTCATGCTTTATTGGACAACCATCCAAATAAGCTATGCCGCATGTGCTTTTGTTTTTTTGTTGCATATGGCGAATCCCTCTCCTATTAGCTAAGGTTTCCCGTGGATGTGTCCGTTTTATTTTTGGCTTCTCCAACTCTTCTATCACAGTTAGGCATTGTCCTGTATCTCTTTCCTTACTACCAACACCATAAACCTTTTTATCACTAATATCCATTTTGTCATCATGGCTACCTTTGTAACCGTGACCGCTTTTACCACCATGATCGCTTTCGTCATCACAATCGATTACATCACCATCATCACCATGATCGCTTTCATCTATGTGATGAGCATAGTCATTATCGCCTTTCATCAACATAATTGAATTTATCCCCATGAAGTACTTTTGCCACCATGTTCGCTCTTGTCATAATTGTTTTCATGGCCTTGATCGTTACCGCAACCATTATCATTTTTTCCAAAATGATCACCTTCATCACCATGATCTCTTTCGTACCATGATCATTTTTTTTGACATGATTGCTTCGTCTCCGTAACCACTTTCATCACCATGATCATGACCGTCCCCATCATCCTTCGTCACCATGATCGCTCTCACGACTTCGAGCACTTTATTACCATCACCATCTTTGTTGGATGACCGCCCCCTTACCATGAACGCTTTCGGCCCCATTATCGCTTTCGTCACCGTCGTCGTCTTCGTCACCATGATTGCTTTTGTCCTCGTGATCGACTTCATCACCGTGCTGTCCTTCTTCACCATCATCGCATTCGTCACCATAATCTCACCATGATCCCACCCTAACCATTTTCGTCACCATGGTAGCCTTCCCAGCCACGATCCCCTCTGTCACCATCATCATCCTCGTCGCCACAATCAATTTCATATCCATAGTAATTTTCATCGTCATCGTCGCCTTGTGAACGCTTTCATCGACATGGTCACATTCTTGGCCATCACCGCTATTACACTCCCAAATATTGCGATTTTCGTTGGACTTGTCCAGCATGAATCAAACCCAACCCCAAGGTCGAGGAAAAATAGATGGCTATATTTGATCAAGTGGGACCACAATCGAACGTCCTACGGCGCAATAAATTGTGGAGGATGGCGCAAAAGCAATCGACAAAGGTTGAGAAAAATGATACAAGTAAAGTCGTGAGAGTCGAGGCGCAAGTGACATGGAGAAGTCTTTAGACGAAAAACTTCACGAAATGAGTTAAAGTCACATAAAAGGTATGGAGTTGGATAACTCCACAAGGTTGGCGAACCCCATTACGTGTTGACGTTGTACACGAGACAATTAAACTAGAGGGTTGAGTTTAGAGAAAGGGTCACAAAAGAACTCCAATTTCGATAAGTTGATGTCTCATCTTATCGACTCCCATCTCTTCGTTATAGGCTTTTGACTCTCCTACTTTTTCCCTCGTTTTCCTTCGTGTCTAAGACGATAATCTCATTTTCCACGGGTCCTTTCTTTTAAAAATCTATTATTACCCTAATCTTTATATTTGTCTTTGAAGGTGATCTCCTTCTCAATATCCCATTTCAAACGCGACGAGTTTTTATCCTTCTCTTGTTTCGGCTGAGATGCTTGCTTTTTCTTCCCGTGTCATAACCAGTTTTTGAAGCTTTAAAAAATTAACTTTTGATAACGTTTTTGGTTCTGCTCAACCTGAGTTTCTCAAAAAATTTCTGTGGTACACTTAACTCTCTCGTTTGTTCGTTGCTTTTGCTTTGCTTATCCTTCTTGTTTGCTTCCCTTCACATGTAGTTTTTCAGTTTTAGCATTGCTGCCTCTTTTTGTTCCATGGACTCAGATGGTTTACCGTCGCGCTTTTTAATAAAGTCGGTACAAAGTCTTAAGGTCAGTGGCATCACTCGATATGTTATTCTTGGGGCATTTCCTTCATATACTACTCCTGCCCGTTTTCTCTCTTGTCCGACCTTGTTTTCGATAAGGTTATCAATAGCTCTCAGAGTAAGCTTCTCAAGGTGCTTCCTCCATATATGTCTCTTACTCGTATTCCCTTTTGTGCGCACTCTAACTAGAGTGATGGATGCCACACCTTTTTTTTCCACCCTTTCTTCTACACCATACTAGTTCACCATTCCTATACTAAAACGGTTTGCCATCACATTCTGTTTAATTGAGAGTATATTTATATCAAATGCAAGCATCATCACCTGGAAAAAAATCGTAAAATGTCGACTATTGTTATGGAAATCTGTGAAATTAAAGAAGGGAGCATGCTGCTTGACAAGCTTACCAAAAAAAAATACTCTGCCCATCTGTATCAAAGTTAGTAACACACATCCGGTCGCAACTTTTGTGGCCGAAAAACACAAACTAGTCTCAATAACACTATTTTCTAGAGTGGGCTACAATCCAGCAGGTTTCCCAACTTAAATTCATACCAGGCATGCTATTTTTTATGCATCTCTTCCTGAGAGATGTATAGTGACGAAAGTCTGAAGTAAAAAAATATCTGCAAAGGTCGAAGCATCAGTTAAGTGTATATATGATGGAATAGCAAATTTTTTTAATGACCATTGTTTTCCGAATCCGCTACCCATTATTCGGTCCTTTTGTAAGAACTTTGAATCTGCCATAGGTTATCTCGGTATCCTAAATAGTGTTGCATTTAATCACATATAAGTACATTACATACACGATTGGTATACATATGATTGATTGTAGTTAACTACATATGACAACCACGATATGCACATACTGGTGTGCACACAAGTACAGACGAGTGTCCTTTACATATGTACCCTCCTCTGAACACATAGAGCACATATTCTCGAGTTCATCAAGTGAACTACTGATAATTATCACAAATTACTTGATTACTTATCACAAGTTGTGTTTGATAACTCTGTGAAGATGATTTCAGTGTTAACCCACCATTAAGTCGTAGTTCTTAGAATGAGAATATATAAACATATAATATATATTTTATCAAATTTATTCTCGCCTTTTTTAATCAAAAGATATGAAAAATTCCTGTAGGTCACCAAAGAACGACCAAGTATTCATCATTCCAACTCAGTATATTTTACTATTTTAAATCCCTTTCAAAAAAAAATGAAATAGGGAGAATAAATTGAAGTATTGTATAGCAACCTAAGCAATATCAAATCTTGAGCTTGCTCAGCCTCTCGCAATATAGTAAATGTTCAAAAATTTGAACGACCAGGACATACAATTTACCTACAAGGTACATCAAATGGTACTAAACCTTTAAAACCATTAAGGACCTAAAACCTAAAAAAAATTGAGGGAAATGTATAACTAACATTTCTAAAACTTGTCCTCTAGTCAGCCACTGGGCGTGTCGATATCAATATCAAAAAGTTCAATATCAAAAAGTTCAATTAAATCAAACTAAACATGCCCAAAAAAAATTATCTGACCAATAAGAAGATCGGATTCTTTTTTTAAAGTCTTATTGCTCCTATTGGAAGACGATGGAGCCTTTCATATGTCCAATAAATTCTATATACTGGTGCCAAAACATTTTTTATAATCCATCCAATTTCGGTAAATCTCGAAATTGCGGTTTCACGACGCATATAAATAATAAATTGATAGATAAAATAATCTAGACTCCAGAACCAAAAAAAAAAAAAAAAAAAAAAAAAAAAAAAAACGCTTTTCTTCAACTCTTATCTCCATTTCGGTGAAGTTTGAGTTGAAGTTCCGCATAGTTTTTTGACGATCCTGTACTTTTTCAACCAATGCCGTGCGGCTTTCTGAAACTCTTACAATAAATAAAGAACAAAAAAAAAACCAATCCAGAATGTAAAATTTCCCTTCTCAACAAACTCCAACTCTTCCGTTTTCATTACACGTCCCCTCAACTTCCCTCACACCCGAGGGGGTAATATCCATAGCCAAACACAACCACCCTGGATCCAAATTTTTCCAGTTCTCCTTCTCCTTCTCCATCTTCCCTACCAATGAGGCCTCTCTTTCCGACAAAACGTGCTCTCCAGTCATCAACTCCCTCTCAAAAGCAGGCTCTCTCTGTCCAATCGAATCAACTGCAACATCTCCTCTCTCTTTCCCCCACATGTGCCCTCCTCCCTCTCCTCCCTCTCCTCCACTCGCACTCTTTTGAGAGCCCTCGGATGACGGACTGCCAGACGGATCAGCTATAGGTGTATCCATGGGAGAAATGGGAGAAACAGCGGTAGTAGAAGGGAGTGTAGAGGTAAAATTTTCAATCAAGTTCTGATTAAGACTTTGGTTATGTATTGCAGCCATAGCTTGCATTCCTTGAAGTCCTCTTCTATGGAGAGAGAGCATTGGGTGACTATGGTGGGCCATATAGGCGGTACGTTCACAATGGAAAGTGTCCTTGTGATAATCGATCGTCCTTTTTGCAGGACATTCCGTCTTTTTGTACATAGCACAACGGTAATAGTTTCTGCAAAAGGACAAGAGAGTAAATTGATGGGACTATTAGTTGTCGTAAGTTGTCCAAAGTGACAATTCCGTAAGTTGCTCAGCAAGAATAACTTAATTATTATTTTAACATTTACAGTTGAAAAGGCGTTTTCAGTGATTTCAGTATAGTAGTAGTTGGAAAAAACATGAATGAAAACAATAATTCTCTGTTCTTTAAACTGTCCCTTTCCCTTACCCTGTTTGCAGGAAGAATGATAAGAAGGGAGAGGAATGTTTGAAAAAAAAAAGTGGAAAGTCATGTGAAATTCACCTCATGTATCGAGTCCCTTTAATATGCTTTTGGCCGTACTTTTCCCAGAAGTAACCGTCATATGGAATTCCGAGACGATGATGGATTCTTCTGCACAAAGATTAAAACATACATCAATTAAGCAATAATTTGGGAAATAATAATTTTTCAAACAATGTAAAATCATTGTCCTTTGTCCAATAACCTCTTCGACCAGTAATTTGACAACACAGTTTAAAAGATAGTCATTAATTTATTACCTTCTCCGGACAATCTTGTCTCCCTCTTGTCTATTTTCTGTATCTTCTTCCGAAGCAGGATCGTCTTGGGCAATCCTGCAATACAATCCTTTTCATGGGTATCAATTTCTATGTCCCTTTCTATTTAAAAAAAACAAACAGCGATGATTCCCGTTTTGGCAAACTAGTGAAATTGACAAACAGACCAAAGAAAAACGGCAAAACAAAGAGCTTTTATTTAGCAATGAACTCACGTGCTTTGACCACTCCCAGCTGCCTCCTCTCTCTCTTGGAGTCTCTCCATCTCCTCCGGGATACCATCCGTGGCCAATCTGCAGTTAAATCCATAGTTTTATCAGCTTATGCTGGTCGTTGTCATTAAAGCATATTCAGAGATATTTTAAGAGCTTCCATTAAGAAAGTGGACAACGAAACCCTTGACAAAATTTCAGCAACCATTGAAGTTATGTTGCTGGTATTTTCATTGTCAGAAACCCAAAATGATAGACTTCTCTTTTGTTCCTTAGAAGATAGTCTACACATTACTCCCATACACTTCCCTCCCCTCTTTCTCGCTCCCTCTCCTGTGCGTTAACTTTTTTTAGCGATAAAAAAACAACTTACTTTTCCTCCACTCTCTCTAGTTCCCTGCTGTCTTCTTCCTTTAGAGAGGCCTGCTCCAATTTCACAGATCTGCAAAATTTCCAAACTCTCCCTTTTAATTTCCAGATTTGCATCAATTTGTATTTTATCAGATAAACTTACAAAGAACATTGCAGTACTTAATAGTGCAATACCTCATGTACTTATTCTTACAAAAAATGTGAAACAGCTCTCATAACTCAGACTTTCAGTTAAGCTCACAAAAAAACTCCTTTCAGAATTCTGATCCAATTCAGATTTATTTTTAAGAGCCTCAAAAGACTTCTCTACTTATTTCAAACCCTTCGTTCAAAGAAGACATGTTTTGTGTCAAAAGACTCAAAAATCTCACCTAACCTCAAACTCTTTGTTTAAACAAAACATCCTCTTTCTTGGACTGTTGTGACCTCCATGGCTGTCCTCCGGTTCTACTTTCACGGCATCCTGTGCAATCCTGCAACAATTCCTTTCTCCCTCCCATCAGATTTCAACCTTTTATTCCAGATAAAAGTTTCAGATTATACATATTTTTATATAGATTTGTTTTAATATGTTCAAAATTTGGTTGTTTTTGAATCTTCACAACCAAACAGTGGTGCGATACCTTAATAAAAAAGGAATACCAGGCAATCAGTGTGGAGGCAACAGTATTACACAACCAAAATGAAATGTACTGAAAGAAAATCTATAATGTACAGGGAAAAAGGAAATATAAGGACTAACCTCAATCAAATTCAAAAGACCAACATTCCACATTGACAAAAATGCAGAAGTAAAACAGCTTATTAACAGAACTAGCGAGTTTATCGGTAGTAGATAGAGATACTATAGTTTATATATGAAAGAAACCTCACCTTTTCCTTGAACCAAGCCCATAACCACCTTGGAACTCCGATAACTTTGCCAAATAATGATCCTTCTCCCTCCCTACAGAAAAACGACTCACATGGTATTAGTTGCAAACCAAGCCATTTTCATGAAGTGAACGACAACATGAAAAATAATGTGAATTCTATCAACAGTCGAGAAGATGGAAAATGCCTCAACCTGCAGATATTTACAGAGCTCTCTAAACCCTGGCATGTCAATATCAGAACATAAAAGTACAATTGCTATGAAAATTATTTCAAAGCATGGGAGTAACTCCTCAAAAAAAAAAACAAAACAATTTTTTCTCACCATTTTCCTGTAGTCCTTGCGTCATGTGGCCAGTTTTTCTTCCAGCCTCCATCTTAGAAGTCATAGCAAGTCCCAACCAGCCAACATCCACACTTTGCCATCTCTCTTCTTCTCTTCTGGCCCATCCGTCCCGCTCACTTTCCATCTTCCTCTTATCTTTTCCCTGCCTCTCTATCTCCTCTCTCTCCCTCTCCTCTCTCTTCCTCTCTCTCTCCCTCTCCCAATCCCTCTCCCTCTCCTGCACCTCAGTCACCTCACGCATCTTTCTTTCCTCCTGCTCCTCCCTCTCTTCTGCCTCCTGCCTCTCCCTCTTCCTGTCCCTCCCCTCTACCTCCTCTCTCATCTGCCTTTCCTTTATCTCTTCTGCATTTATCTGCGACAGCATCGACACGAACACGGATGACATGACACCAGTTTGAGTGACATTTGTTGCGGCTTCGGGTGGAGGTGTTCCTCCTTCAGTTCCTCCCTCCAAGGTTGGCCAATCTTTCATCCCTCTTTCCATACTATTTGCATCTCTTTGTGATCCTTGAGAGGGAGGACTTCCACAGGAATCCATATGTGCTATTGGTGGAGCTTTGGAAAGTCCAATATTCAAAAGTAAAGCTTTCAAAAGAGCCTCTCCTGATAAAAGACCTCCCAAATTTCCTGTTGCCCTTCCTGTGTTCGATTCAAACTGAAATTGTGCGTCAGTTCCAGCCTCTAATGAATTAAACCTTGTGGGAGGAGAGCTTTTCATTGAATCTGTCACAGCAGAAGGGCTCTTATTGGAAAAATTGTGGTCCTCAGAAACAATCGAATTCATCCTAACTGGAACCTTTGGAAAGAAAGCTGCCATATCTGCAGAGTTTGAAGGAATGACTGGAGACATATTCGGAGATACTGAGGTCGTGGATGGGGGGACCAGAGAACTGATTGGTGTTGCGATTGGCTGCAGTGATGGGCGTTCCATAAGAGGATTTTGTTGTCGGTTGGGAATTAAAGGATGGTTGTGTTTGGCAAGATGTGAAACAGCTGCTTTCCGCAAATTATCTTTGTGGAAATCCACGGTCCGTTTTGCAGGACATCCAAGCATTTTAAAAAGGCCACAACGATAGTATTTCCTGAACACTCACAGACCGAATTGAAAAAAAATCGTAAAAAACAGAACTGATAGACAAGGAACTCCGACAATTTATCAATAACGAGAAAAATGAATACAAGGTAAAACACAGTTCTAAGCTAAATGAGCGAAGATGAAGGATGCTACAATACATTATCTAAAAACGTGACATATTTCCTCACGAGACCAACTGACATACTTCACAAAGAAAGGCTGTGCAGAGAGAAATATAGAGACATTGTACTTACCGCATATATTCTGTTCCTTTAATCCTTTTTTGTCCATATTGTTGCCACAAATGTCCATCATCAGGCAACCGAAGTGGATGACGAATTCTCATCCTACATTCCCCAAAACAAACTCCGGAAGTTAAATATGCAGAAAAGCAACCATATTCTGACAGTCTACAAACGCACAATTTCAACAACCAGTAAACTGAAAACAAATATAAAATATATGCAAGGTGCTATGATCAACATAACCCTCCATAGTCCTTCCTGCTCCGTGCAATGTAGACACCGAAATCAAAAATAGTAAAAAACAGACGCTCACCTCTTTCTCGGAATGTCCCTTTCCTCCACCTTTTTCCAATCATTCATTCCACTCGTTGGTGAGGATCCTCCAGCCAGTCTGTATCGACGTATCATTAAATCGTCATTAAAACTTCTTACAGCATTTTCTTTTCAAACACTATTTACAGCAATTTATTTTCACACTTTTAACACTATTTGCCAACATATCTTCAGTTGACAACGTCGTGAGAAGATTATGATAAGATTTCCAGCAATAAGGAGTAAGTTTATAACATCATACACAGCTCATTTTACTTGAGAAAAAATAATCAATCAGCACCACTGTCAGAATGTAGTAACAAGTAACATTAACTTAAACAATATTTCAAACAGTATTCCTCAGCCTGCATTGTACACAAACGCCAAAAATACAAAAGACAAGAACAAAAATATAGAAGACGATAACAAAACAATGCCATTCTACAGAAAAACGAGGTGAAAAGCATACAGGCATGAAGGCATGTCAAAAAGTCAATATCACACCTTTTTCTTGGACTGTTGTGAGCTTCGTCTATCTCTTCACTGCCACTCTCACGCTTGGTCTCCATAAGGTGAGAATCCTCCTCTTCTGTGTCCACAATATCCATGCCTTCCATCTTCCTTCTCTACTTCCTCTTTCCTCACTCACTCACACCCTTTCCAGAAGAAAGAGCGAAGAAGGAAGCGAGAGAAAAAGAAGAGAAAGAGAGACAGAGAGAGAGAGAGAGAGGGAAAGGGACAGAGAGAGAGAAAAAAGAAGAAGACTCCTGCTCAGACAAGACAGAATTTGCACAGCAATAAGTTGATTGTTGATTCATAAGTTATGAGCAAGAATGGCAGAAGAAAAGTCACAAGGTACGGAAAACGAGCCAGAAAGTCCCAAAGACTGCGCGTCTGGCGGCATAACTGTGCGTGGGGCGGCAGTCCAAACGTACGGTAAAGTCTCAGCGTGATCACGATATAGTCAAAAAAAAAAAAACGAATCGCGCGGTTTAATAACTCGAATTCGATCCGCGGTCCCGCGGACGCCAGTGGCCCGCCAGGCAGGCGGGAGACGGGCGGTTGGGAGCTTGGGAATAGCACCACATTGTACGACAGTGTAATACAGGGTGGTCGCACAGTTTTAAAACCGTCGCAAGGGAGAGAGCGACGTGGTCGCATTTGCCTTCGGCAATTTGAGAAACCGAAAGGCCGGAGGGAAAAGGATGGTTTTTTTTTTTTTTTTTTGGAACCAAAAGTCATCGACGGATGGAAATTGGTCGTAAGTTGGAGGGACTTTACGGAGGTACAGTAAAGTACTGTACTTGCAGAAGAGTCCATTTTAGCTGTATGAATTTTTGTCGGGATGATTTCCTCTGGTTTTGTGAATAGGACAAATGTATCGTCAATAATGACGTACTAACTGCCGGTCCTGTTGTGTCGCATACATTTCTCTTTTGTTTTTGTGCTTTGGAGGCATTTCTACAAAGTTTTGGTCATGAGTGTCGGTTGATGACCGCCGATTAAGGTCACTTGAGGATAGGGCTATCGCGACTCTTTTCCTCTTATCGTACAGGCCAAGAAGAGAAAGGTTTTTTCCGTACACATAATGACGTCTGCGTTCGGAAGACCAGACAGAGGATCGAAGACCGACTGGGTTCACACGAGTCTCTAGTTTGGACGGCTCGTCAAATGACCACGTGAGCTGGCTTGGCGTTTTGCATGTGTGAACACAATCGGAAACCTAAACGAACAATTTATCGTATGTCAAAAACTAAGGAAAAAAGAGCGGTTAGGCACAGTTTCGTAGTGTAAAATTCCGTTAGAACGGAGAACAGGCCGTTTCTCTGATCACTTCGCATTAGAATCAGAAGCGCAGGTTACTCTATTAGACGTGGATCCCAAGGGCGGTTTAGTGTGCACATAGTATTTTTACTAAACTGTTAATAGGTGCAATGGAAAAAATGGCAGTTATGAGTTATAGCAGATGTTTTATTTTTGCAAAAGTCAGTGGCATACAAATCACATCAACACGAATAAATCTGTAAATCGAAAATTGATGGACACGCTATCCTTTGTCTTTTGATTTGGTCCAATGGAGTTTTAGGCTTCACTAAGAAAACTCTGTAGGATGAATTACAAAAAAATAATTCGAATATAGATTTTCCTGTTTTAGTTCTATCCCTATACGCCAACCGATGTCATACGTTTGACTTCAAGTGAAGTAACCTGTACGGTGCTTTTTACACCGTATTATAATCATATTATTCTCATCTCGTGCGGTATGTATTTTAAAACGTGCACTGCAGTAGAATTCGCTCGTTTGACCTGATGCTACGAGGCACGCGGCCGCCGAACGGCTCGAGAACCACAGCTGGCACGATCAGAGGCAACAAACATGTTTGAGGGGCGCCAACACATCCGAGGTTCGGCTGGACAGCCGTACGAAATATCGGACGTCGTACGAGAGCTAAGGGGCTGGTCCCATGTCGGATTTGCTGGGGCGCTGAGCTTACTGTGATTTTCGCTTGTGCCACGTCACACGACCGACAACGACTCTCGAAGCGACCGAATATAGACGAGTGTTTGCAGATCTTCACGAAAAAAAGGCAATCACCAGAGGCGTTGGTGAACACGCTTTGTCTTTTGTGAGTTTTCCTTTTGGGAATTGATCATGACAGACTGTTTTGGTTGCGCACAGTCACTTACGTCACTTTGTCAAAAATTGTACGTTGAAGTACATATTGGTACAAATAAAGTAACGTTGAGTTTCAAATTTGACGGTCAATCGGTTGGACAACTGTGACTTTCAAAATATTGTTTCAACCGCTTAAAATTATGTCGCGCTTGCTGACGTCGACCGTCATAACAAAATTAGCAATTCACACGGCCGGCGAACGTTTACGGTAACAAAAATGCGGCAGCCACATGTAAATAAAAGTGTTGCAGACAGTCACTTTTTGTCTTTACGTGAGCTCCACGGTGAGAGCACTTACACGCAAAATTGAAATTTAATCGTGTAAGCGTTACATTGAACTTAGACGCAAATTGAAACGAAACCTCATTAAACTAAACTGAACTACTGTAAGATTTGTACAAAAGTATTAAAACGCACGAAACGAAATTTTGCTGTCAATGTAAGAATGTTGATTCGTATATAGTGTGGCTCGATTTCGTCGCGCGTGACGACGCGCATTTCTTTCATTTAATTTCAATTGATATTTTTACGCCGGTTCGTTTTATTCATAGTTCAAAAGTAGGTGAAAGTAGGCCCATACAATATGCCTATTGTATGCAAAACATACAATATGACCTTAAGACCCATATTGTGTTCGGACCTATTTGGACCAATTAAAACATTCGGACCAAATACTGGACCAATTAAAACACTCAGACCAAAAATATTTATTTACACCGTCAGATTCGGACGATCGGACGGTCACTGATCAAAGTAGCGATCTAAGAAGATCACATGAAAAGCCCATAACACAACTTACGCTAAAGTCGCCGACCAAAGGCCTACCATGAACACACATACTTTTGAACTATGGTTTTATTATAGTGTACAAATTTTGTTTCATTTCGTGCGTTTTAATATTTCCGTACAAGACTTATGGTACTTTAATTTAAAGAGGTTTTGTTTCACTTTGCGTCTAAGTTCAATGTAACGCTTATACGATTATATTTCAATTTTGCAACTAAGTGCTCTCCCCGTGGAGCTCACGTAAATACAAAAAGTGATTGTCTACAACACTTTTATTTACATGTGGCTGCCGCAATTTTGTTATCGTAAACGTTCGTTGGCCGTGTGAATTTATAATTTTATTATGACGGTCGACGTCCGCAAGCGCGGCATAATTTTAAGCGGTTAAAACAATATTTTGAAATTCGCAGTTGCCCAACCGATTGACCGTCAAATTTTAAAATCAACGATACTATATTTGTACCAATATGTACTTCAAACGTACAATTTTTGACAAAGTGACGTAAGTGACTATGCGCAACCAAAACAATCACTGTCATGATCAATTCATTTCCTTTTTAACTTTATCTTTCTAAACTACGACAGCTGACGTCACCTGACATGTTCATTTCTGAACGTTGTAAAATATGAGTAGATTCTGCATAACGATGCGCAATTAAGAAAATCCACCTCGCGAGGTGGTTTACGACTACATGCAATACAAAACGTACGGAATGGTTCGATTCGAACCACAAATTATCAAGTTACAACAAAGTTACTCCTTTTCAACTAGCTTCAAAACTCAAATGGGATTCGATCGGGAAGTACAATACTGTAATGTACTGAAAAACAAACCAAGACAAAACAAAAGTACAAAACGTATCTTAACAATATTTGACGATTTTAGCCGACTCTTCGGGTCCCTACACACATTGTCCGACTCTTTCGAACCAGCGACGGAAAACTCAACAGCTTTCATGGAAAGGTTGTCTTTGGAATAATGTCACGTTTTTCGGAGGTCACACAAAAAAATAACCGATTCTTAAGATTTCCTACCTGACAACACAATAGTTATTTCGTCCAATCATTGCCCGTAGAACGCTTCTATAGACAATAAAATAGTCATACGTGGCAAGTCACACCTACTGTACATTTGACTCCGCGATTTGTGAAAACTTCCAAAACTCACCTGGGCACATGGAAAATTATATATTGAGTTAAGCTAATGGCTCAAGATAATCTCACATGGAACCACCCCCTAATGAAATATCTCTACCATTTATAAGTGACTCCCTTTTTACGATGAACGTTACACCGTGAATCGCTTTTAGTGTTAAAAACATTATTAGTGTATAAAAACAAAAAGTGTTTTATTGGGTTTCATGACCTCGGCCAACAAAACATTCACTCTAATTAGCACACGTAACACTAATTCAGATAAACGTTCCCACTACACCGTGAATCGTTATCAGACTTATGTACGCTAGATCGGAACCCCAAATTTTTGACATTGATACCTTATATATAATAAATTACACTATTTAAGGACGTGGACCATAATCTGTCACGTCTCTTGGCACTAAATTAGAACGAATGACGCTATTTTTTTCTTTACACTAATTATTTCTATAGGCTAACAACGATTCAAGGTGTAGCGTAGCCGCTTTAGCCGGTGATCAAATAATCGACTTTTAAACGTGTGAAAACAGGTTTGCGCTGTTTTCATCTGTCTTTACTACGTAGGAATCAATTATGAGTGATCTTTCTCTTGTGGACGCCACTCACCTACCTATGTCAACAACATTTTTTGACCAAAATGTTGTACTTTAGGTCGAAATTGCAAACACTTTTGGAATGGATGAACACATTTTGTACAATACACTACTTACAAACTGTCCAAAGTAAAGTAATTCACTCTAAATTACCCATACCTATGCTAACTTAAATAGGCGTTATTTATTATATTTTATGTTTGAGGGTCATAACTCAGAGGCGCGCACATAGTGTTGTTAGCATTATAACTAATTCATGTTATAATTTGCTATATTACGTACTTGTCCTCTTTGTATCTTTTGTGGCCCTAATTACCTTTTTTTTAAGTAGTCTATAGCGGGTGATAAAAATTACGTGAAGGATAACTAACAACCTTGAATATTATTTCTTTTTTATTATTTTTGAAAACATATTTATCGCGAACGTATCGAGAGTCTCCCTGGATCCAAGAGTAAAAAGTGACCATTTCATTCTTTTTTTGGGCATCCTCGATGTAATTCCTCTATCCATCTTCTAAGTGACCACCGTCTTCAAGGAGGGTAGTAGTCAGCCAAAAATTGTGTACATCTATTATTCCTAGATAATCAATATAAATGTCCCTAAAGGTGGCCACTAACTTCCCTACACGTCGTACACCTTTAAACTTTGGATAAGGTGGATGTAAATCCACCATAAGCTTGTTATCGGAGGAAATGTTATTGTGCTTCTTGTGCCTTTTATTGCCCTTATTGGTTTGTCACGTTTATATTTTTAGGTGGTCACACTATTTTTTTACTGTTTTTGTGTTAAAATAAGTGATTGCAAAGCATTATCCTGCAACTCCTACAATGGACTAATATACTCACTAATGTAGACCGTAATCTTCAAAATTTTAATAAGGCAAGTATACAATTTACTACCACCAAAATGTGGTGAAGGATTCACCTAAAGTTTACAACCTTTTGGCAACCCCAAATGTAGAGATGACGAATGACCTTGTGAACTAGTTTACTTCCTACGTTGTTGTTTACAAAATGAATAGTATGGCGTAAAAAATGTGTGCTTGTAGGCTTAAGACACAAAATGTTAACAAAACATTAAGCAAATGTGTCGTACGTAGGTTGTATTTAGTTGTTTAAGGCCCCACATAGTGTTTTTCAACTGAATACCGCCAATGCGATTTTAAAACATGTGAAAAGGACAAATAACATAATACAAAGTTTTTTTCCAAATACTTGTCGACTTTGATATGATAGCTTCACACCTTATGACATAACGAATTTCCGTTTGGTGTGAACATACGTCATTAACTGTGATGACATTGTGATATTGTAACACAAAATTAACGATGGACACTTAAGGTCCCATACTTGGAAAAAAATTGTGCTTTTATATTTTGAAAAACACGGTTTATCTTTTAATTCGTTCACGTGGAAATGACTGAACAATTGTAAGTAAATGTATACTTAGAGGAAAATACGTGGTGTATCTTTCATTTGTATGTGGCTATGTGTACAACATGGAGACCAAAGCTTTAACGGGTCGAGGGTATGATACGACTGGAGAACGGAATGACGTGGTACAAGGTTCGATCTGTATGGATTTGAGGTTAACACTAGTAAAAAGGGTTGCACCATAATAAAGGTGAGTTTAAATGTTATCACATGTACTTTATCTCTAATCATGAACTTACTTGTTTTAATGTTTATTTTTTCTCTTGTACATAGGATGTGTAATAAGGGAAGTTCACCTAGATACAACTCATACAAATCTACAAAAACATGGGTTACCTCTAATTTTTTAAGTGAAGAAATCATCTAACGTGTCATGAGTTAGGGTCGTACCCATGTATTAAAATATGGGGTTTTTTGTCATTTTCTTCCAAAATTCAATCTTCGACGAGAAAATATTTTGCCGTACGGAAAAAATCCAACTACCAAGGTACAATGATCGCCATCTTTATACTTTAAATGTACTCTATGTTTGTCGTCTTACATACTCATTCTATCGTAATCCTCTTTTCGACCCCTAGGCACGCGAATCCAACTCATCAATTTGTTTTGTTGGAAAAGACCTCACGAGGTGATTTTAGTTAAAGTACCACTCGGTCAACGAATGAAAAATTTTCCATGCACTCACCACACGAGTGGGAAAATTTTAGGATGATGGAGGGTACTCGCTATTTTTATCACAGCCCGTCATGCGCATGTACGAAAAAAAAAATTGAGGGTTCTCGAACCTCCATTTTCATTCATAGGTCCTCTACAAAAGTTTACGTTGTCGTCCTTTTCCCAATCCCTCCCACTGTATCTATTTCATCTCACACTTTTTGGAATGAGATACGATTATACTAGCATGATATGAAAGATCATTTAAAAATAATTATTTTGACTACCTTTGGGCATATTTTGAAGGTGACTCGAGTGAGAAAAGTGGAAAAATCGAAATCGGAAAGCCATGGCGGAAAGCTTTTGACTAAGTGACATGGACGCTGTCACAAATGAGCATGACGCCACAATGTCACAGAACCAAATACATCTACAATATCACGCAAAAGAATACGTCGATAACCGTCGTTGTTTTTTGTAGACGTCACCAATTGTCTGAGGTTTTGTAGTCT
This sequence comes from Zygnema cylindricum, assembly GCA_037447655.1. Lineage (NCBI taxonomy): Eukaryota > Viridiplantae > Streptophyta > Zygnematophyceae > Zygnematales > Zygnemataceae > Zygnema > Zygnema cylindricum. Next base: position 40,008 of record JBBHKE010000568.1, on the reverse strand, counting down.
TCTTCAACCGTCGCAAGTTGTACCCACATCTACAACCGTCACATGTCAAAGTTCTGATTATTCGTACGTTGGAACGTTTTGAAAAATAGTACGGAGAACCTTCACTAAAATCCGAAGTACCACTTCAAATTACCTTTTACATAGGCACATAGTCACATACCCTTATGCATTACTGTAGCGGTTGGGGACGCACGCGTAACGATGCGCATTGCTAGAGATTACATAGACGAACGTTGTGCAATGGAATACATGTCACCTGACTTTCGAATTCGGTACGGTACGGATATGGGACCTTGTCAACGTATAGGATGCGTTGCGATGACGTACAATACGCATCCAAAAATTCACGTGTCACCAAGTTATGTTACAGTTCAGTACACCGCGAATCGCTATTACTGTAGTGTATTGAACGCTAATTCGGTTCTCTCAAATTTTGACAAAAATCAAAAAATACCATTAATAATTATCTTTTTTCCTTTACGCCATTTAAGGTTATGTTCCAAATAGCGTTTTTAACGAAAGTACAATGCGAATTAAATAGTTTGGTGTACAGTTGTTGTCAGAGCGTACAAAATTGTACCCTTTTGAGTGAAAAAACACAAAAAATAATTTAATATAGGCACGCATGCATGTGAATGTGCATTAGAAGAAAGTGAAAATTGAACTCACATAAAATAGTATAACAAGTACGGACGGTAAAATTACGCGACGACGTACGATTTCAAAGATTTTGTACGGATACCTATACTAGCGTAAGCATGTTTAGGGTTTTTTCTTTTTTTTTGAAAAAACCAAATTAGCATTAGGGTCAAGTTCCATCAGTCGTTTCTGTAATCATACGACCAACTCTACGGGCCGGGTTAATTGAGTCGATGTTCCACCACGAAGAGTATGTAATCCACGTGTTATACATTGAGTGGCACAACGTAGGTTTTGACCAGATATTTAAAATCTTTTAAAAAATCTTCACGCCGACAAATTTCACTTCAAATCTTTAGTTACGTACCATATACTTGCGTACTAAGTCAAAATACGACAAAAATTTTGTACTTTTTGCAAACGCCAGTCTTTGACGCCAACTCATTTTTTAGGGCTCGTGTTTTCGAACATGACGAAAATTCTTTGCTGGAAATAGTGTGACGAAACGACGAAGAACCGTTTCGAGATTACTTTTTTAATTTTCAGTTGCATTTTGAAACGTACATACCATGTGCAAATTTCATCAATTTTCGTTGGTTTTCCATCGTGACATGTAGCTTATTCATCCAGGGTGTCACGATTAATTTATTTTTGTATCTGCTAACCCAACTCTTACAGGTACGTTGGCAGATACAGAGAAAAATGAAGCGAACGCCTCGCGGATGAACATCTGACGGTCAGTATTACCTCTAAGACCTTCGGAGAGTATTGGCAAGATTCTTTGTAATGTTGTTTTGTGTATAAAAACAAAATAAGCGGTACGAATTGGTACGGATAGTCGCGGATTTCTGTAAACTACCCACTTTTCGACTGATGGAACTTGACCCTTAGTAAAAATTATAATATATGTTTTTTTTTTTTTTTTCAAATTCCCAATTAGCGTTCATAACACATAATATTTTTTAACGCTAAGAAAACTTCTACGCTAATAGCGATTCGCTGTGTAGTTCATAGTAATGCTTATTTAAAGCCTAGTTCCGTGAGTTCTGCAGGGAGCCCGGAATGTCGGTTGCCCTGTTGTCTACGGCAGACCGTAATCTGTACGAAAGCGTGACAAACGTCTGAGAATTTCAATCAGCGGATTGTACTCTGTGCCACGTCAGCCACATCGCTTCGGCCATCGACTGCATCGGACCAATGCGACTCACCCATCGGCTCGATACGATGCGATATGCATCACTAATTAAAGACATCCATTACAGACACGTTAACATTTAACTTTTTCGATCTGAGCTGATAACAAAATCTGAGGCAAGTACAGTTGTATGTAAAAAAATAAAAACGAGCCTAGGAGGCTAGGCCGACCGCCATCTAGGCTTTTTTTGACCGATAGACTCGAAAATGTAAGTTCTGGCAAAAATGGCTTTTATGACAAAATGATTGCGAGTCAAAACTGCGAATCAGATTGTATTTGTATACGCGAATAATGTTGAAACGTGTCAGCATTAGAATTGCGGGCTGAAGTGAAAATTTTACATTCATCGACAAGAATAATTTTTTTCGAGGCACGGCGTATCGAGAGAAAAATACTTGGAATAACTAAAAAATTAGCCATTTTCAGCCAATCAGTGTTTTGTTTCACTGAAGTACTGTACCTTTGTTTGTGATTTTACTTGGAATGCGATCATTTTCTGAACATCTGCTCGGAGACGTGTCACAAAGAGATCAATAAGTAGGAGTACTAATTCTTTATTAGGTTGGTGTGCTAAAATTTAGTAACAGAGAAATTCAAGATGTACGGTAGTCTCGTAAACTCGTACCTTTTTGTTCGCAGAAATAAGATTTTGTCTTTTTAGGTCAAACTGCAAAACGCCGGGCGAAACATATTTGAGCAGAAAAAGAGTGTCACGAAGACATGGAAACACTAAAAGAGCACTACATTACACCTTGAATCGTTGATAAAAATTTCGCCACTCAAAACATTTTTTTCCGTACACACATGTCCGATTTTCAATTTGAGACCGCCAATCGGAAGCTGAGAATCTTACCTCTCAATAGCAAAGTCAGATCCACAATCCGATAAGTGTGTACAGTAAAAAGTTGTTTTAACTGGCTAAAAAAGCATTAACTCTAATAGCAATAAACGGTGTAATGTACTACGTTGCAAACCAATTGAAAATTTAAAGTGGTTTCGTTGTCGTGACGTCAACGTTAAGCGTTTGTCCAGTCAGTTAGAGCGCTTTTTTAACGCTTTCGTAAAAGTTAAAAAAAATCAAAGGCCAAAATGCAATGCAAAGCCACCCGAACTAGTATTTTTTGTTAGGGTACGTCCCCATGTAGGCGATGCTTTGAAAAAGAATTTTGGACTGCAATGAAATGTTCCGCACTACTTTCAAAAGCGTCGTTATGTGCGAAAATGAAATCAGAATTTTGGAATGTGACGGATGAAGATGTAGGTACAACTTGCGACGATTGGAAACGAGTACGAAACTTACTATGAATGATGACGTACGCAAAAACTACGATAGTTGTAAACATCTACAATACACGCGGCAATTGGTGACGTCTCAAAAACTAATGACGGATGTACACGTCTACAATGACAAATGGTGTCACAACTCCCGCGACATCACGTGACATCGTAATGTTGACCGTGACATTGTAGACATTAGACCATAATCAGACCATCACTGTTCAACACACTCCTACCCTGCTACCTCTGTCCAACTGACTCCTTTCCGCCTGCGTGTTTTCACAAAAAGGAATTCTTTACTTCGCAATTTCTTCCTTTTCCACACTTGGAGAAAAGGTAATATGTTGCAAAAAAACTGCCAGGAAACCATTTGCTGAGACGTTTTTACGAGTGCTTTATCGCAATTTATTAAAAAAAAAAAAACAACAATTTCAAGAGCTTTGCATTGTGTGAGACACGGAGCGTGAGGGAGCGTGATGGTGGAAGTGGGAGAGATTGTACGGTAGTTGGAGAGCGTACGGTAGAAGGAGAGAAACTACAATCTCGCAGATTTCACCTTGGTGAAATGACGTTGAAAGCGAAAGATCCCTAAAAAATAAATCATACAGGTCGCAAAGCGACAATTTTTTTTTTTTTTTATCGACCTAAAATTTTCCCACTCGTGTAGCGCGTGCGTGGACTGTTTTTCATTCGCCATTTGCGCGGTACTTTCCTTGAAATCACCTCGCGAGGTGATATTTTATGAAGTTTTTTGACGGGCTGGATTCTCTTGCCCGTGGGTCGAAAAAAGGAAAACGCCCAAATTTGTTAAGATGACGACAAACATGAAGTACATTAAAAGTATCGACTTCACGTTTGCTATACTTTTACAAAATTGAATTTTTTGTACGGTTAAAGTTTTTCTCGTACGGAACTGCGTTTTGGGTGAGAACGACAGAATAAAGTCGACACTTTAACACATGGGGACGTACCCTTAGGTTGTGTCCCCATGTGCATAAGTAAGGGTTTTTTTCTGTCGTTTTCCTGTAAAACTTAGCGTCGTACTGCCTAAGTTCCAACCGTACGAAGGAATTGCAAATTTGTAGATTACAATTTGCGTCACCCTCGAACTTAGGATGTACGAAAAATTGTCGTCTTGTGGGTTTCGACCCACTTCGACGACAAAAAAAGTCATCTTCAACCTTATCTTTAAAACACATGCGCGATGTGTTTTAAAACTAGGGATTTTATGTAAACAAATAGGAACACATATTCGCACGTGCCTTAATTTTCGAAGTATTTCACACGATTTTCAAAGATAAAGGAAAGTACGGCAGTCGCTATGTTTTGTCCGTTTGCATTTAATACGACAAATAAAATTATTCAATTTGTTTGGTTTTGTCCGTTTTCGTCCAGTACGGATTTTTTTTTTTGTAGGGGTCTCGAAATTCTTATGCCATTTCACGTCGACCGGACAGGAGACGCAAAGGTAAAGCGCAACTTCTTCAACCGTGAAACGGTACAGGGTGGAAGGCGGTACGTCTACAGTGTCACGGTAAGACATGCGACGTCACACAAGCAGTTCCAACAAATAACGTCCGACAACACAGATTGTAGACGTTGACAGCCGTCACTGGTATTATCGACGTATACAATCGTCACAAACGTAACTTACGATACCGTTCCCACACATAGGGACACTTTAAAGCGGGTCTGCCGGATCCGCGCTAAAATACAAAGTAAGGTCGCTAAGTTACAATTACATGGGGACATACCCTAATTTAGTCCCCTGATTTTTCCGATGCCCGGAATTTTAGGGCAAAGTACATCGGAATGCCGTACAACAAAACGACGGTCGAGGTTCTGCGAATTGTGGTGCAAACCAGAATTGTCTCCGTGGCCAGGCCCTCCACTGAATTACAAACGAGATCTCGGTTCAAAGTTGATAAAATCAAATTCTTATTACAATTATTGACCGTACGATGGCCGGCACCGGCCTGGAGCTTTCGCTGAAGATGATCACCGAACCCTAATGACTTCCTGATGATCTGCTCGAGTTCTGCAGAAAAAGACAAATACGATGGCCATTGTAACATATGAACCAACTGCCATACCGTTGTTAATGGCGTGAAAACACATGGATCAGGCCCGCCGTTTCCAGTTCCAGTTCGGTCAACACGTGTGAACGCTGATTGGTCCTTCGAAGTGTTTCCGTTCAAGCACGGTTAGTATTTCTCAGCGAGGTAAAATCTGTACGGACCACGTGACTATGTTAAAGACCGAAGCCAGGTGTACCTTTCGGATGCGCCAAAAGATTATGGTCCATGTTGAGGAACCGTACAAAATGCATTTAATGTCTATGACCGACAGGGAATAAAGTCAACGAGACCAAAGTTTTGATATTAAGGGCTGGTCCCAAATAGAGTGACATTTTGATAAAAATCCTGGCTCGTTCAATTAGAAAAAAAGCCAATCGAGCTAAATCCCTCATGATAAATCGAATCCACAAGATCCATTAACTGATGTCATTATATGACGTCAACTATTGCGGATCTCGAGAAATCCTCAAGTAGACTTGATTTTCCAAAATCTTCCCAATTTCGCTGCTCGTGACCTACATAAATTTCCCAAAGCGGGAATTTCGGATCCACTAGGGTTTTGACAGACGGAGCTACAGTACTGTAGTTACGTACTTGCAAAACTGAGCAATTTTATGTACGGCAAAACATTCGCCACCAATGATTCTTTGCAAGAAGTTGCATCGTTAAATTGCTCCGATTGCACAGCTGGCAGCACGCGCTTTAAGTATCAATCTAAATCTGACCGGACGCTGACAAATACAAAAGCGGTTCGATATACGCGGGCTTCACTGTGAAGCCACGTAGCAGCGGCTCATCAATGTGGGCCAAAGTCATCAAAGTTGCACAGTCAGATCAAAACCAAAAAATATATTCGTACGAAAATTCAGTTAGCGTGCGATCCTATACCGCAGAGGTCCCTGAGGATGCATGCAGAAGCTAACCTATGCTGTCATGCTTCTAGCTTCAACACGTGGCGACTAAGGAACATAGGAAGTTAATCCGTTTTACAGGTGTCATCACCGACTTGACCGCAATTATGAAACATTACATCGTAAGGATGTCACGAGTGCAAAAACATGCAGAGCCATCCGACGGCCCAGAGGGGTTGAGCAGAATCTCGCGGCAGTTTCCGCGGATTTCTTTCGCAATTTGGGATTGCCGCGTGGTTTCGATAGATTCGAAAGCTGGAACCGTGGAGCAAAGCTCCGTACAAACGGATGAAATAGTACCATATTTTGAATTTTATTCATCTGTCGTAGCTCATACGGACGAAAGTTAAGCGGATTTTACGTTAAGGTACACCGCCAATCGTTATTAGCGTGTAAGCTTTTTTAGCGTATACGAATAACTAGCGTGGTTTACGCTAATTGGGAATTTGAAAACTTTCGAAGAAATCGTCTATTCTAATTAGGAATTAGGGTGTTTTTTAAATAGTGTGGGTAATTCTATTTGAGAATAAAAAAAAAAAGCGGGACGGAATTAGCGTACACAATGCTAATAACGATTGGCGGTGTAGCCTCTCCAGTTCAATTATTGACAAACGAATTATAGCGGAATTCGCGGGAGGATTCAGCAAAAGTGATGGTACAAATTACGGTACGGTCATCGAGCACTGAGCTATATTGCTGTATCATACGCTGCCACAAAGCGTGAATCGCTACGAGGAGAATTGTACAGCAATGCACTGTACACCGTGAATCGCTATTAGCGTACATGACGCTAATTGGGGTAACCCTTTTTTTGGGGCAAATTCTCAAATAGAATAAAGTACGCTAAATGTTTTTGCACGTTATTTGAGGTACCCCGCTCAATACGGTTCATAACTGTAATTTGGTTCCCTTTTAAATAGTGTGGTGTACGGACTGTCAGATTTGTACTATTTCGTACATTTTAAATTTAATAAGTACAGAAAATATAATAATATATAATTGCGTAAATATTTTCCGGCATACGCAGATGTCAAAAAAACGCGACGGCGTACGATTTGAACAATTTCGTACATCTACATGTTTTAGTGGACATATTATGTGTCGAAAATTTTTACAAAGCAGTTTACAAATTAGAGTACATGATAAATTACACCGCGAATCGTAATTAGAGTAATGAAAAAATTAGAGTAAAAAAACAAAAAAAAACAATTAGAGTAACTGACGCTAATTTATGTGATAGAGCGTTTTCAACTATGAAGTTTACTCTAATTTATTTAGTTATTCTATATTGGGTTATGTCGGCAATAATTATGTGCGCGATAATTATGAACACTAAATTACGTAGACGTACAAAATGTGTCAGTTCGGTATAGTATTGACGTCATTTTGACGCTAATAATATTTGTCGCATTGAATGTCAGTTAATGTTCACACTGACGACGATGATGTCGACAGACGAGAGTTATGCGAACGGCTTTTTTTTATGTGATTGATTTTTTAGTTTAGTGCGATTTCACTTGCGAGCGCGATTCTATTAAATCATTATTTGTACTTTTTTATTCATAAAAGTACAATTTTGCACGGTCAGACGTCGTCCGTACTCCACACTATTTAAAAATAACCTATATTAAATTTTTTTACGCTAATTAAACCTCACCTAAATTAGAATAATGAAAAAATTAGAGTCGATTACTCTATTTGATGTGATAGAGTCGAAATTTCGAGCGACCGAATTAGAGTAATTTACTCTAATTACGATTCGCGGTGTAGTATCATCATATAACCCGAAAAAACACAATTTACCGTAAAATATGCTAATTGTTTCATTACGCTATATTTTTTATTACGCTAATAGCGATTCACTGTGTAGTGTTGTGTACACCGTGTATCGCTATTACACCGTGAATCGCTATTAGCGTGTTGGACGCTAATTGAGGTACCCTGTTTTTTTCGGCAAATTCTCAAATAGATTTAAGCATTCTAAATGTTTCTACAGGTTATTTGAGGTAGCCCATTCAATAGGATTCATGACTCCAATAAAGTGCCATTATAAATAGTGTGGTGTACGGTCTGTCAGAGACTTACTTTTTTGTATTTTTTCAAGTAGAAAAGTACAGAAAATGTATTCACGCTGTCCCGTAGTCGCGCTAACATGTAATTGCGTAAATATTTTCCGGCATTCGCGGATGTCAAAAAAACGCGACGGCGTACGATTGAACAATTTTTGTACACGCACATATTTTAGTGTGGAGATATTCTGCACCGAAATTTTTTACAGAGAAGTTTAAAAATTGGAGTGTACGAAAAATTAGAATAAAAATTATTTCAAAAAAAACGACATTCCCAATTAGCGTAGATAACGCTAATTGTTTCATTACGCTATCTATTTCATTACGCTAATTAGCGATTAACGGTGTAGTGTTGATAGTTTTTTCTCCACTTCAAACATCTTTTCTCCGTACACACGTGTCCGATTTTCAGCTTAAGACAGCCAATCGGAAGCTGAGATGTTGACTTTCAATCGCAACCGTCAGATCCACAATGCGACATGTGTGTACGGGAAAAAAATGTTTTAAGCGACCAAAAAAGCATTAACACTAATAGCGATTCAAGGTGTAGCGCTAACCATTTGGTGATAACCGATATGTTTCTTCCATTTTCCTACCGATAATGGATATATTGGCTCGACATGTCCCAAAAAAAAACATAGCGATGGATTCCCAATATATCGCGATGCAATATCAATAATTATCGGGCCGATAACTATTGACTGTAGCTCCGTACTGAGGTACGGAATGGATTGTGAAAAATAATCCAAAAGCGCCCCCTCCCCCACGTTGATATATCTAGTAGTGATGTCTATCGGTAAAAAACTTATCACCATAACATCGATACCGATAGTTATTGGTTATAAAACGGTCAAAGGTCCAGATATATCGGTCCGAGACCAACAAATTCCATATCGGCGATAACTTATAAAATATATAGTACGCATACTATAGTACTTTATAATATACTGTATTACATTATTTACATTATATAGCGTGGCATACCACGTATAACAATCTATTCCGTATCTATTCAATTGAAAATTATTACGGCCAACAGAGCACGTAAACGTAGACAAATTTAATATAATACTTTATAGTTCTAAAACTATACTATCGAAACGAAAAAATTAAAAAATATTGTAAAATTTGAGAATCAAACTTAAAAAACGAGCAGACAAACAGCGAGCTAACACATCCGTTAGGATGCCGCCAATTAAACCACCACATTTATACGTACGGGTCATACATTATCAGCCATAGTTATGATATGTTATGCTTAATAAATAGCACATTTCGAAATATCCCATATTTCAAATAACACCAATGGCGATATCTGCGTACCAATATATTGATTATTGAGTACCGAAAAAGTCTATTGGTTATCGGCAAACTTACCCGATACACAACACTAATATCTAGGTACTTATTTCATACTTTATTTACTTATAAAAATTTTTTACTCTGGTACGGACCACCCCAAAGATAATTATTGGCGATCATTTTGTCAGTCTCGGAGCGATATATCGAGACCCCTCACCGTTCGATAGCCGATAATATCAATTGTCATCTTTATCGCAATAAAAAATTACCCGACACACAACACCATTTTCAAAATTCATCAACTTGCAACTTCCATTAAAGACACACCCTCACCCCACCCAAAAAATAATTAATGATTTGAGCCTTAACGCTAAAAGTATAAAAAACCTTAAAGCTCTTAAAATTCGTAAAACATTAAAAACCTTCAATTGCCTCGAAATAAGTTAGAATGTAAAAAAAACAATCAAAATCCCATTTCTGTTACTTAACTAAGCGATTAGAAGCATAATTGTACGTAGTACACAAATAAAAATGTTTTTTTAATTTACTTGCAATTTATAAATTTACAACAAGTTTCAAACATCAAACCGGCAATCATCAATATCGCGATATAAAGACTCACTAAAATCGTAGCGTAACGAGTGTCATTTTTTTGTATGAGTAATAGACAATGTGGATCGAAAACTTGTTCGATACGAAATAATTAACCTACTTTACCAAATAGTCTAATGTGATGTTTGAAGGTCGCTCCATGTTTTTTTAAATATAATCTCAACTATAAAAATGTTAGCATAGTATTTTTTAGTATGTAAAACTCACACGTATTGACCGTAAATGTGGGGCTACCAGATCTTCCTTTTAGAACTTGCATTGAAGATGACCAATGGAACATTTAACTTTTTGGTTAACCTTTATATGTGCGGTAAGGGGAAAAAAAATCCCTCTATTATAAAACTTTCCAACTAGTTAATGACGCCCTCACATACACAAGTAAATGTACTCTCGAGCAATGTTGAGAGATTAAAAATATGGAAACATACAAAAGACACCCGAGAAATTCCCTAATGTAATTCCTTAATTTCGATGTACATCGCATTAATGTCGGCACATCTGAAGCGAAGCGGCACATTGCATCGTATCGGTATCAACACATTGTGTCGATATGGACAAATCGTGCGACATTGCAGCGTACCGGTTCAAACTGGAAATTCATAAAAGACCCCATCGGTACATCGCATCAGAGGTCGCAAACGGTCAACCGAAACCGTGACCGACCGTTAACCGACCGCCCGCGCCGGATCCGGAACGGATTCGGTTGCCAAATTTTGGGGGTCGGGCGGTCACGGTGGGTTGACTCACCAGGAAAAAAAAAACGGTCAGTTACGGTCGGTCAAACAAAAAACCAAAAAAAATGAAAATTTTGTACTTTTTTTTTCCAACATTATTGTTCTTTGTACTTTTGGTATCGTGGAAGTACGTGGCATCATGATTAGCGTCGCAAATCTGACACGGTACTGTAGTAAGCTATTTATTTCGCAAATCAAAGGGAACGCGACAAAGCGTCGCAAATCTGACACGATAGTACACTATTCATTTCGAAAATCTTAGGGAAAGCGACAAAGCGTCTCGAATCTGACACGGTTACACAATATTCATTTCGCAAATCTTAGGCAACGCGACAAAGCGTCGCAAATCTGACACAGTAGTACACTATTCATTTCGCAAATCTTAAGGAACGCGACAAATCGTAATTATTGGCTTATTCCGTCGTACATTGATTAATTTTGTACTTTTTCGGTTACGGGCGGGCACGGTTAGTCGCCAAAAATCAAGATTCGGTTAATTTTTTTTTTCGTAAACGACGGTCGGTTAACGGTTAACAATTTTGGAGCGTGACAAAACTCGGTCGGGCGTCGGTTACTCAGATTTTGAAAAAAAAAAAACGGTCGGTTTCGGGTATGATTTTTTTTGACTTTTGCGACCTCTGCATCGCATTGGGTACCCATCGATTTGTAGCGTTTGGTCGCATAGTGTACCCAGCTGAGTCCGTACCGATGGGGATATGATACGTATCTCTATAGTGTACGGCATTGGATTTTTGCAATTATCGAAAGTCGCATTTTCCACGCGCTTTCCAAACGAACTGTTGAAACTGAAGTCACGATTAAAGTTGAAGGCTTGGCCCCATTCGGTCTGTTTTCGACTTTTCGGGAAATTTAAAAGGTAATTCTTGGAAACACGCGATTTGCTATAAAATAGTTGACCTGCGACAAAAGCTTAATGATTGCGATAGCACGTGGAGATCGGGTGTACCTTTTAGAGTTTTAGTTCGTTACGTGCGAAATATTTCATAAACTGTTTTTAGCCGTCGCCGGAAAGAAAATTGGTTCGCGTACTTTGGGAGTTCATCCCAAACAAAATTCTAGGCATTTAAAGCAGCCGTAGAATTGTAGAAAGAAAACGTATCACATATTTTTATTCTTTTCGTACTTTTAGTGCATTTTCTTCGTACTTTTCACGCGCCGCATCCTGCGTGGCCGAAGCCAACATTGCTGAGTGTACGACTTCCTATCCGAAGGATAATGATAATGACCAAGTTTGAAAACCCAGCCGAATCTGACAAACCGTACGGAAATAATGTCCGACAAGCAAGGAATAATCAATAGACAAATTTTATAACTTATAAGGACTTCATAAATTGTCAGAAATAAATGCGGCGTATCCATTCAGTGAATCTAATCGGAAAACGAATCCACTGTAAGCGAATCGAAATCAATAACCGTTAGATCATAGATATTACATTGCCGCGCCACGTGATTGTAAGGAATCACTTTGGCCACGCAATATCGGGTATCGGAGACCGACCACGCGGTCAAACCGCGTTAAAACGGTCCAGAAACGAAGTCTTTGGGACCTCCGCCATACTAAACAGGTGAATCCGACATACAGTCTTTTAAATTAGTTTTTTTGTGGGATGGAGGATATACGAAAAGTTGGACCGTCGGTCACCAAGTTTTGGAGTCTTTGGACACGTATCTTCAAAATCCGTACGTAAATGTAACTCGTTTAAAAGTCGTTCAACATTCTACAACAACTACACCGTGAATCGCTATTAGCGTAATGAAATAGATAGCGTAATGAAACAATTAGCGTACTTTACGGTAAATTGTATTTTTTCGGGTACACCATGATACTAATTTATCATGTACTCTAATTTGTAAACTGCTTTGTAAAAATTTTCAGCACATAATATGTCAACACTAAAACATGTTTATGTACGAAATTGTTTAAATCGTACGCCGCCGCGTTTTTTTTACATCTGCGTATGCCTGAAAATATTTACGCAATTATATATTATTATATTTTATGTACTTTTAAGTTTAAAAGTGTACGTAATAGTACAGATATAGCAGTCCGTACACCACACTATTTAAAAGGGCACTAAATTACAGTTATGAACCGAATTGAGCGGGGTACCTCAAATAACGTGCAAAAACATTTAGCGTACTTTATTCTATTTGAGAATTTGCCCCAAAAAAAGCGGTTCCCCAATTAGCGTCATGTACGCTAATAGCGATTCACGGTGTAGTTTTTAGCGTTTTAGGTTTATGTTTGTACATTTATCCGTACAAAGGTTGTTCCGTAAACGATACGCATTCTTCCGTGTAAAATAAAGGGGAACAAATAAAGGAAAAATTATGATGATTCGAGTCGTTTTAGTTGGGTGCAAGCGCTTACGTCAGAATGAACAAATATGAACGAATAGGTCCAGAATACTGTTAATCCAGTAAAAAGTTAAAAGTGTGTCAGGATTTGACGGCCAATACGTTGACTCCCCTTGACTTGCAAATAAAATGTGATGTAACTAGTGTTGTGTATCGGTATGGATTTACCGATAACCGATATGGACCTTTTTCCGAGTACCCGATAATCGATATATTGGTACGATACATTGGTACGATATATCGCTATCGGTATTATCGCCGATAAATACCCGATATTAATCGGTTTTATCGGCGATAACACCGATATCGATAGCTATCGGCGATAATTGTACGGACCGTACATATAAATGTACGGTTAGTACACTCAACTGTACGTGTTATTTCCGGATGCCCCCTTCTAACAACCCCTATATACAGAGGTGTACCAATCAGATCGCACAACAAGTACACAAAAAGTACAGTAGCCACCATGAAATTTGTACGGTTTTGGTACGGATTTAGTAAAAACGATGTACCTATCACATCCGACGCCATGGCTTTGTCCCTTTCTTCATTGGGATCCATTGGGGACCTGCCACGTGTCAATCTGTTGGCATTTTGGCATAAGCTGCCAAAAGAGCCATTCCGAGATGCTGGCACTCACGTTGGCCGTCCGCTCGTATTTTCTCATTCCAAGTTGTCCGTTCGATTCCGGAGGCGTGCATAATGTTATTTTGCGTCCGTTGTACTTTTACCGTTTAATGTTCACCAGTTTGTCGATACAATTCCGTAAGTTGCCGTAAAACTCCTGTTCAGTTAACCGGCCAACTTTTATGTGATGCGCTGTTTGTAATAAACCGTAGTTAAATAGAGACTGAACAGATTCGTATACATGGAATGCCACGCTATATAAAGTAAATAATATAAAACATTATGTTATAAAGTACTATCGTATGCATACTATATTTTTTTTAAGTTATCGCCGATATAGAATTTGTTGGTCTCGGACTGATATATCGCGACCTCTAACCGTTCGATAACCAATAACTATCGGTATCGCTGTTATCGCGATAATTTTTTTACCAATACACAACACTAGATGTAACAATGAACAGGTTAAAATTATCCGCGGTGTGAACGACATCCGTCATATGAAAAAAAACAATCGATGTGTGTTAAAATTATTAGGTTTATATGGTATTTTCTAGGTCTAAATTTAGTACAAATAGAAAAAGGAAAAAAAAGGCGGACAGCCTGCCTCCACCTCCTCTCTCTACCCACCATACTTGTCGTAGTCACTAAGGGATAGAGTGGGTGGCTGAGCCATGGCTGTCCTATCTTAAGCAGGCAGGGCTAAAGAGTGACTTATGTCACCCTCAACAAAAGGTTGAGTCCGACAGGACTCGAACCTTTGACCGACAGAGCGCGGCGTAGCCGGTAGCTCTAACCAGTCTGTCGTAGAAATCCGTTAGGATATATACGGTTTGATAATAATATAAACACTATGAAAACCATGATTCCAATTAACGGGATGACGAATAGAAGAACATAGAACCAATGTTATATAGTGCGAACATTATCTCGCACCAAAACAAATGAATCGGATATTTGTTTTGACGACGGACATTAAATGTTGGATTTAAATGCGACGGCGTATATCACTGCCGAGATCGCGTAATGGTCACTTTGGCGTTTGTGGACGTGGCATGACGTGGCGCCACGCGGAGGGATAACATTTGGCGCAAGAATTATTGCGAATGTTGAAAAGAGGTAATTAATAGTTCACTTCCCTATTTTAGTTTTGCTTTAAAGAAAGAGAGTGAGGATCAAAGGCGCGCCACGGCTGCCGCCATATTTAGAAAATGACAGTTTTTTTGAAGTAAAGGGTATTTTACTAAAATGATGCCTAAGTCTAGATTTGAACGTGTGACCTCTAGATTATTTGTAACCTAACGCCTTAACCATTAAGGCGTTACAAAACGATACACGTGACGGGTTTCATAAATATATAAACATTAACGCAACAACTAAATAACTGCAGACTAACCAAAAGGAGCAATTTCTGCATGTACGCGAATCTGAACCGTGTAAAAAATGTTTTGATCGGACAGCCGGCATTATAGCCGCCACGCGAAGTGAGATTTTGGCGGCATACGGAGATAGCGTCACGCGGTGCCACGTGGCGCCACATTATTTGATATTGGAGAAGATGGGAGGAGGAACTATGGCTTCTGATTTAACAGGTGTCACCTTGTAGACCTTGTGTCGTACGATAAGTACATTGAAACTCTGAGACCTCCATAAGTCCTCAGAGTGGACAGCTTCCAAGAAGCCTCTAGGATAATCCTGACCCCTTTGTGTTTCAGCAAAAATAACTGCCACCCTGGCAAACAAAAACCCTGACTACCTGCACCCCTGTGAAGGCAAGACTTCCCTGAGTCGATAGCACAAAGAATCTCTGAATTTGCTCCCCTGAGCAGTAAGTTATGGAGGGTCAAAGTTGACCTTTTGTACAGAAGCTCTCTGGGAGAGAGGGTCCTATCTTCTAATTTTTCTAAGTCCTATCTCTCTCACAGACTCTATCTACTGATGTACGGACCAATCAGATTACAGTTCCGTACGTAAAAGTACAGCTGCCGGTGTACTTTATGTACGGACATTGTACGACATGGCCTAAATGTCCACACGTGGAATATCCGGATTCGCTCCTCTAATCCTCGGAGATGCTGCGCTCCAATGTTACATCGCCACGTGTCATACGATGTGGCGCTGCCTACAAACCGCCGAATTCTCCTTCCGCGATCTCGGCGCTAATTCCGGCCGTCCGATTAAACTCGCATTTGATCGTAGCCGTAATAAATATATGCGCGGTATTTGTTACGCTTACGAAACAAATGCGTGGTATTGATTTTCTGTCCGTACCGTAATCCGTACTTTATATATTACCAGATCTATGTATCCCGTAATATATTATAGTTAAATGAATAATTGTATGTATACATGTTTAAATAAATATCGTACTATATGCTATGTAACAGTACCTCTAGACTTAACGACTAAGGCTACCAGCTATCTACTATCTGTCGGCCGGCAGGTACCAGGATCAAATCCTGTCGCCGGCACATACCTTTTAGTAATTAATCCCTAGACTAATATAAATTTCCCGTAAACCTGAAGATAGCCTAGGTAGCCATGGCTCTAGCTTCCTCTCCAACTTCTCAGTGACTGCGACAAGTTTGAGAGTTGGAGAGAGAAGTTAGAGGTAGACTGCCTCGGCTTCTTTGTTTCTATTCAGACCTAGAAAATACTTAAAACCATTAATTTCTACACTCCCCTTATTTTCTAGTCAATCTTTAATTTCAGACCACACTTCTCCCTGCAAAAAATTAGCTTAGGGGAAGGCACAGGTTTGGTCATCATATCTGCTACCATCTCACTATCTGGTCTGTATTCTAAACTGATTATTTTGTTTTCTACTTTTTCTCTAACAAAGCTGAGTCTGATGTCCATATGTTTGGCTTTAAAATGATGTTTAGGATTGGCAGAAATAGCGATTGCTGCCTGATTATCACAAAACATTTTCTGCACACCACTCTTAAAGTGACCAAGCTCACCAAGCAAAGACTTGACCCACATCAATTCTTTTACAGCAGAGCAACAGGCCATATACTCAGCCTCCATGGTGGACTGAGCAATAACCTTTTGCTGTTTGCTACTCCAACAGCAAGCCCCATCACCCACATATAATACATATCCAGAAGTGCATCTCCTCATCGGAGCATCACCATAACTGGCATCACTCCAAGTAGTGATGTCAGTATTCTCCCCACCCAAATGCAACCATAGATCCCTAGTTCCTACCAAATATCTAAGGACTCTCTTAGCTGCCTCCCAATCCTTCTTAGTGGGAGCATTTAGACTTCTACTCAGCACTCCTACAGCTGCAGATAAATCCGGCCGGGTACAATTCATAAAATAGATTAGACTTCCCACTACTTGCCTGTAAGGAATAGTTTGCATGAACTTATGTTCATCAGGAGATAACTCCTCGTCTAAGACTATGACTCCTTCCTCACTCCCCTCACTTCCCTTCTTCAACTCCATTGGAGTTGTGCAACTATTAGCTTTATCCATTTGAAAATTTTCAAGCATGTTCCCTATTGCTTCCTTTTGAGTCAGTCTTATAATTTTCCTTTTTCGGTCTCTCTCTACTTGAATTCCCAAAATATATCTTGCTTCTCCCATATCCTTCATTTCAAATCTCCCCTTAAGATCGGTTTTCAGTTTGTTAATTTTTTCCATTGATTTACTTAAAACAAGCAAATCATCAACATAAATTGCAATAAATATAAAACCTTCCTCATCTTCGAAAACATAAATTGAGTGATCTGAGCTGATCCGAATATATCCCAGACCGGTAAGAAACTCATCAAGTTTCTTATTCCATTGTCGAGGTGCCTGTTTCAAACCATAAAGAGATTTAATCAGCCGGCATACCTTACTCTCCTCTCCTTCCTCCACAAAACCTTCGGGTTGTCGCATGAAGATCTCCTCTTCCAATTCTCCATGCAAAAAGGCTGTCTTGATGTCCATCTGATGCACTTCCATGTCTTCCGCCGCTGCTAAACTGAGAAGTATGCGGACGGAGGGAAATCTGACCACCGGGGCAAAGTTTTCCTCGTAGTCAATTCCTTCATTTTGTGTAAATCCCTTTGCCACTAATCTGGCCTTGTAGCGCTCGATTGTGTTATCTGGGTTCAGTTTCAATTTGAAAACCCACTTACAACCGATTGGTTTTCGGTTAGGTGGACAGTCCACCAGCTCCCAAGTATCGGCTGCCATGATTGAAGCCATCTCCTCATTGATGGCTGTCTTCCACCGGTTTCTTTCTGGACAAGTCATCCCCTCTCCATAAGTTTGAGGTTCATCTTGATGAGATAGTTTAGTTACCTTGTTATTAACCTGTTTTTCTTGCAGTCTTTTGCTACTTCTCCTCCCCCCCTCAAAATCTGAAGCCGGAATAGATGGTTCTCGTGGATTCTTTCGAACAAACTCGGCTTCTCCCCTATCCCTTGGTTCCGAATCAATTTCCACCACGTCTTCCGCTTCGAGTAGAGTTGTCACTGGAGTTTCCACAGCCGAGTCCTTTTCGGTCTGATTTGTTCCTGCAAGAATGTCATCTTCTCTAAAACCTGGATAGTTAGGAAGCTCAAAGTCATCGGAATTTTCTGACTCAAATCTGATTTTTACTGAGTTCGTATATTTGAAGGGATCCACAGACTTTCCTTCATCCATAACTACTAGATGCTTTACTAAGGTTATATCTTCCCTTTTTAGATCATAAACTCTATATCCTTTAACATCTTCATCATATCATAATAAGTATCCCGATTTTCCTTTAGGATCTAGCTTCCAATTGGACCGATCAGTATCTAGACTGAACACTTGACTGCCGAAAACCTTTAAGTGAGATATGTTTGGTTTCCGGCCTGTCCATCTCTCATAAGGTGTTTGATCTTTTATAGCTGAAGTAAGAACTCTATTCTTGAGGTAATTAGTACTGTTCATTGCTTCTGCCCAAAACCTTTTTCCTATCTTTTTATCTGACAACATACTTCTAGCACTATCACTTAGTGTTCTATTTAACCTTTCAGCTACCCCATTCTGTTCCGGATTTTCTGGAACTGTCTTTTGATGTTGAACCCCATCTTCCCTCAAAAAATTCTCAAACTGGTTAGAAGTATACTCTCCACCATTATCACTCCTTACTCTCTTGATTGGAGTTTCATGGAGTTTTTTGCTCCATGCTTTATATTGTCTAAAACAATCCTCAGCTTCGGACTTGTTTTTCAAAATATACACTCGAGAATACCGAGACCAGTCATCAGTTATAGTCATCATAAATCTCTTCCCCCCCGGTGAGGGCACTTTAGCCGGTCCCCAAATATCTGTGTGTACTAGATCTAGAATTTTTTCTCCCTTATAGGTGGCTGATTTAGGAAAGGGTAATCTGTGTGCTTTACCTTGAGCACATCCACTACAATCACTTATATTATCACTCTCACTGAACTTAATCCCTTCCACCACTCTCGTCTTTTTCATCTCTCTTAACTTATCTAGATTCACATGCCCAAGCCTCTTATGCCACATCATAATATCATGAACACCAGCATAATAAAGTTTCTTCATTTCATTACTTAATCCTAGCCTGAACATCCCATGGCTACCTTTCTCAGCAATGAAATAGACATCCTCTTCAAAACTGGCATTAAAGTCTCATTCCCTAGTGCTAGTAAAAAAACCCTTATCATCTAATACGGATGTAGAGATGAGGTTTTTGTTCAGCTCCGGGATAAACAATACATCGGAGAATGTTACTATGGATGTCTTTCCTTCTACTAACACTTTCAAATCTACAGATTCTACAAGAGTAGTGGTGACAATCCTCCCATCCCCGTACTCTATCTTTACGGTGGGAATATTTCTTATTTTATTGAACAGGTGCCTATCTTTACACATGTGCATGGAGGCTCCTGAATCTACAATCCAGCCTGCTTCACCTTTCAATCCATCAAAAGCACATTTTTGCCTTTGTGGAATTTCGACCTCGTTTTTCGCCTCCAACTCCTCATCTAAAAAGAGCTCATCGTCCTCGTCCTCGGATTCCGCCTCATGTACCTGTGTCACAAGGGCCTTTTTCTTTCCTCTCGGGGTACCACCGGTTTGCCCCTCCTTTGACCTCAGCTCGGTTAGCTTAGTGCACACTGCCATATAGTGCCCAGGTTTCTTACAAAATTGACATAAATCTTTGGGAGCCCTTGGTCCAAACTCGTCGGTCTACTTTTTCTGCTCCCTCCCCCCATAGTTTCCGACCGATTTCCGAGAATCCTTGTTCCTCCAATCGGTCGCAGTTGCCAAGGCTTGGCCACTCTTTCCTCCCCTTCGGATCTCAATCGTATTCTCTCGTACGAGAATCATCCCTACCACTGAGATCCATATCCACCTTGAGTCCGGCAAGTCCTGCACACGGTTAACTATGTTCTCGAACTCATCGGGTAACTTCATCAATAAACAGTTAACCTTTTCTTTTTCACTAAAATCTTTTCCCGCACTCTCTAACTCCATGAAGAGTGTAGCAAGCTCATTGCAAAAATCCAACAACTTCCCCCCTTTGTATACATACTATTTAACTTTTTTATTAGCCAACTATTGTTGCTGAATCGTACCACTTCGGTACATCTCTATGAGAGCCATCCAAAGATCGGATGCCCTTTCTACCTGCAAATGAGGACATGCAAGTCCTTGAGTGAGATGGCGTAGGATGAAGTGCTTTGCCGCCATATTGTTGAAGTCCCAGGTTTCAGTATCATTCTCCTCGTTCCTCGGAATAGGTGACATGAATGCCGAACCATTTGCTATAAGTGTGGTCGTCTCCTTCTCCTTTCCTTTGTCCACCACCTCTCCTTCCTTTGTTTCCTCCGTTGAAGGTGGATCCTTTTTCCTGGTGAATCTGCTTCCTCCAAACCCTGGAGGGATTCCAAGAGTTGATGGACGCCCCAACTGTCCACTCACTATCCCCCAAAACCTTTTTTCGCATAGAGCTCCTATCATCATACTTTCCTAGTATATGAAGCCAGTTCCATTAAAGATTGGTACCCTAGAGGGTAGGCCCATAACCTGTAGCTTTGAGACTTCCATAAGTCCTCAAAGTGGACAGCTTCCATGAAGCCTCTAGGATAACCCTGACCCCTTTGTGTTTCAGCAAAAACACCTGCCACCCTGGTGAACAATAACTCTGACTACCTTCACCTTGTAAAGGCAAGACTCCCTTGAGTCGATAGCAAAAAGAATCTCTGAATTTGCTCCCCTGAGCAATAAGTTATGGAGGGTCAAAGTTGACCTTTTGTACAGAAGCTCTCTGGGAGAGAGGGTCCTATCTTCTAATTTTTCTAAGTCCTATCTCTCTCACAGACTCTATCTACTGATGTACGGACCAATCAGATTACAGTTCCGTACGTAAAAGTACAGCTGCCGGTGTACTTTATGTACGGACATTGTACGACATGGCCTAAATGTCCACACGTTGAATATCCGGATTCGCTCCTCTAATCCTCGGAGATGCTGCGCTCCAATGTTACATCGCCACGTGTCATACGATGTGGCGCTGCCCACAAACCGCCGAATTCTCCTTCCGCGATCTCGGCGCTAATTCCGGCCGTCCGATTAAACTCGCATTTGATCGTAGCCGTAATAAATATATGCGCGGTATTTATTTCGCTTACGAAACAAATGGGCGGTATTGATTTTCTGTCCGTACCGTAATCCGTACTTTATATATTACCGGATCTATGTATCCCGTAATATATTATAGTTAAATGAATAATTGTATGTATACATGTTTAAATAAATATCGTACCATATGCTATGTAACAGTACCTCTAGACTTAACGGCTAAGGCTACCGGCTATCTACTATCTGTCGGCCGGCAGGTACCAGGATCAAATCCTGCCGCCGGCACATACCTTTTAGTAATTAATCCCTAGACTAATATAAATTTCCCGTAAACGTGAAGATAGCCTAGGTAGCCATGGCTCTAGCTTCCTCTCCAATTTCTTAGTGACTGCGACAAGTTTGAGAGTTGGAGAGAGAAGTTAGAGGTAGACTGCCTCGGCTTCTTTATTTCTATTCAGACCTAGAAAATACTTAAAACCATTAATTTCTACATACATCGCCCACTGTACCTTCTTGTACTATATAGTGTTCCTATTAGACTAGGGTTTAGTAGTAGGTAGTCGTGAGTAGGCAGACCGAGACTTAGTAATATTTAGGTACCTCTCTCTCTAAGAGAGCTTAAAACTTTAAAGGTCATCTTTGACCAGCCATAACTTAATGCTCGGGTGAGCAAATTCAGTGATTCTTTTGCGTTTGACTCAGGGGAGTCTTGTCCTCACAAGGGTGAGAGTGGTCAGAATATTTGTGTGCCTGGGCGGCGCTTATTCAGCGGGAAAGTAGAAGGGGCAAATATTATCCTAGAGGCTTTACATAGGCTGCTCATTCTGTGGGTCAATGGAGACCACAAAATTTCAGCGGACATAAGGACAAGTTAAAAGTGGACACGCGTCCACTCAATGGCGTTCCCGTACATAGGCCGTACCCAAAGTACATCGGCCATAGTACTTTCCTATACCCTACAATGATCTGATTGGTTTGTACTTCAATAGATAGGGGGTGTGAGAGGGATTTAGGACTTAGAGAATTTGGTAGATAGGTACTTCTCTCCCTTTGAGAGTTTGTATAAAACTTGGCATTTTTGCCGACTCATAATTTATCGGCTGGTTGGCCGTTTTCAATGATTCTTTTTGCTACGAACTCAAGGGAGTCCAAACTGCAAAAGGGTGCTGTCAAACTCTCATTTTGCCTCCCTGGACAGCAGTGGTTGTGGATTGAAGTGGGTTAGGATAGCAGTGGTTGTGGCTTGAAGTGGGTTAGGTAAATACTATCTAGAGGCTTCCTGTATTCTTTGATCCAATGGAGGACACAGAATTACAGGTTATGGGCCCACCCTCTAGGGTACCCACCTTCAATGGATATAGGTTCATCTATTGGGAAGCCATGATGGTGGGAGCTTTGTGTGAAAAACGATACTGGGGTATCGTTAGTTGACAAGTGAAACGTCCACCTTCGAGAACTCCACCATGATTTGGAGGAGTAAGGTTTCCTACAGCAACGGCTGCCTCAGCGGAAGAGGGCAGATGATGGGGATAGCAGTGTGTCCGAAAAGAGGAAAGGGAAGAAGACACCCCTCACTCCTATTGCCACAATACCAGAGCGGCGACCGTGAAGACCGCGGAGAACGATACTTAAATGTGGGAGGATGTAAACATGGTTGCCAAGAACTTTAAGGGCCTCGGTCCTCCGGAATGATCTCTTTCCCCTTTGTACGGTTTCTTTAAGTCAATCCCACATCGGTCCCCTCTTGCTGCTAGAGCTTGAATGCTCTTTCCTCCTCTTCTAAGCTCCATTGTGTTTTCCTGCACAAGTATCATCCTGACCACTGTGTTCCATTTCCATGAACTATCAGACATTTCTTGTACACGGTACACTATGTTCTCGAACTCATCTGGTAACTTCATGATAAGGGTGTTAAATTTCATTTTTATTGTACCTGTCCACCCGGCACTTTCCATCTCCATATACAAACAAGAAAGATCATTACACTAATCTAACATCTTTCCTCCTTTGTAAGTGTAACTCACTAGCTTATGCTCAGCCAACTACAGCTCTTCAATAGTTCCAACTCTATAAATCTCCACCAAACTCACCCACAACTCCTCGGCCTTGTAAATGTGAAGATGAGGAGTGGCCAAAGCTTGAGTGAGGTGCCTCAGAATAAAGAGGGTCTTTGCCATTTTTGTAAAAAGCTAGGACGCTTTATCGCAGATTGTGTCAAGCTATCGGAGCTTAGGCTCGAAGAGAACTGTGAAGGGGGTTCTTCTAGAGGGAAAAAAAAGACACTTGTGGTTACAAAAGTGACAAGAGAAACCGAGGATGAGTCTGATGAGGAGGATGGGGAGCTTCTTCCTAACGAGAGGCTGGAAGAGAAGGAGATCCCTCGGAGACAAAAGTGTGCCCTTTGAGCAATTCGGGAAGCTCCACAAGGAGGATGGATCATCGACTCAGGTGCATCCATGCATATTTGTCGTGATAAAGAACTCTTCACTAAGCTAAGAAAGATCCCTACTGTAGAGATAGAGTGTGGGGATGGGAGAGTGGTTACTAGAGATCTAGTGGGATCAGTAGATCCAAAAGTCTTAGTGGAGGGTAAGACTTTTATACTTACATTCTTAGATGTACTCTACATACCTCAGCTGAGTAAAAATCTTGTCTCTACGTCTGTGTTAGATGACAAAGAGTTTCTTACCTTCACTAGAAAAGGAGTCTTTACAGTTTAGTCTGGGGAAGAAGTTTACTTCACGGCAGATAAGGGTAGCCAAGTAATGTTAAGGCTTAACATGAGTGATGAAAAAAACAATGCTTACTATGTTGGTGTTCCTAAGTTGTTGATTTGGCATAAGCGGTTGGGACATGTGCATTTTGATAGGTTGAGGGAAATGAAAAAGCTTGGGGTAGTAAAAGACATTCAATTTGGAGATAATGAAACGATGGGTGATTGTAGTGGCTTTGCTCAAGGTAGGGCTCAGAAACTTCCCTTTCCCAAAGCCTCCACATATAGAGGTGAGAAAGTTTTAGATTTGGTCCACACAGATATTTGGGGACCTGCAAAAGTACCTTTGGTTGGAGGAAAGAGGTTTATGATGACAATAACCGATGACTAGTCTAGATACTGTAGAGTTTAATTTCTAAAATCAAAGTCTGAAGCATCAACTTACTTCAAAGAATATAAAGCCTGGAGTGAGAAGTTGTATTTGGAGAAAGGAGGTTGGTTTCCATGAAAACGTCCAGGGGTTTATAGACACACCTGGTTTAGATTTTGAAAGAGTGGAGATATACACCTCCGAAACCCTTTCCCTTCAAAGACTCGGGATGGAACTCGTTTCGGTGATGTTAGTGGGTAGCAAAGTAATAGAGGTTTAACTTACAGAAAATGATGGGGTTCGAAAAAGTAAAGGGAGTTGGATAGTTTTACGTGTACAGGGTTGGCGAATACGGTTTAGTTG
>JBBHKE010000567.1:0-27454 GCA_037447655.1 Zygnema cylindricum | reverse complement strand
AGCGGCATAAAAAGACTCCCATTGGAGTTTAAACAAAGAAAAAGAAATGCTTGATGCATCCCCAATAAATAACCTCGAGTTATCCCCCATCTGGAAACCGTCCTCAAAAGGCAATCAGAATCCTCTATTTTCCAAAGTAGTGGTATCAAAGATAGGAGAAATAGGGTTCCCCAAAGACGGCACACTCCAAGTTGGTGAAGGAGGATCGGGTGGCTCCGAAAGACTATATGAATTAGGAACCAATGACGAGGATCCGGGATAAGAAGGTAAAAAAGAGTGGAGGGTGATGAAGGAGTGGAATAAGATGAATTTGATTTATCTATGATGTTACCTCCATCACCCTGTCGGTGTAAATGTTTATCACTAGGTGGAGGATGTGAATGAAAAGAGTGAAAGGTGGGATTAAAGGGTAAACCTTCTATAGAGGGAATAGGGGAAATGGGTGAAGATGGTGTAGAAGAGGAGGTGGAGGAGCTAGAAAGAGAAAGAGGAGAACGAGAAGGGTTTTTTCTTATTTGGGGAGTGATAAAGGGTATAACTATAGGTGTGGTTGAGAGTTGTTGCAACCTAATTTCCAAATTTTCTTGTACATTTTTTGAAATTTCTCCTTCAAAATCACCCCTGGATCTAGTCAAGGTCTAACTCTTCGATTG
Source organism: Zygnema cylindricum (assembly GCA_037447655.1). Taxonomy (NCBI): domain Eukaryota; kingdom Viridiplantae; phylum Streptophyta; class Zygnematophyceae; order Zygnematales; family Zygnemataceae; genus Zygnema; species Zygnema cylindricum. The sequence goes on along the minus strand of JBBHKE010000567.1, from coordinate 26,801 downwards.
TTTGTTCTATTTGGTGATGAGATGGGTGTTGATTTCGTCCCCGTCCTTTTTCTGTACCAATGCATCAGATCCAAAAATAGTATCATCGGTCTGTATAATCCCTTGTGGTCTCTTTCTTAGAAAATCGCCCAACCCTCAATGGATCAGCTGCTGACCTTGACGATTCCCCTACTTCCCTTATAATTTTCGTGAACTCTCAAATCCTAACCTTTTATTTCCCACTCATTCCTAACTCTCTAGGAACATCCCTCTCTACCCCAATGTTCAACTTAGCCTGGATGGCGGACATTAACCCGGTTAGGTCAAATCGTTGGTGTCCCACAGAACGCATAATGGGACGGAAAAGTGGATCAATAGGAGGAGAGGTTGGAACAAGATGCTCGAAACGAGAAGGAATAGGTGTTAAAATCTTATCTATGTCACGAATCTGTTCCAAAGGTGCTTCTTTTGGATTAGGAGCTCTAGCAGACTTGTATCGAAAAAAAATGGAGTGTAGTTTCGGATTGTTGGTCGGAGAAAGTACCAATGATGGAATTGGAACTAAGTCATCTCTCGGCCCTGTTCCACCCACAACTAAATCCTCCTCCACTATAGCTCCAATGCCTAACTATTTGTTGGAGAAAAGACTCCAATCTCGTTGTGCAACCACGGGTGCAAGTTCTCGATCCCCTTCTCTCATTCCCTAAAAAACGGTTCACCGAGTGTTGCTATTTTTCCCTCTACCTCAAGTAACTCTAAAATCTAGACCGGTAAATTAGGTTGTATATCTTCTACAACTAATTCCGAAACTACCCCACCTTGCTCTTGATTCCTCCCCCCCCCCTTGTGGGTGAAAAAGAATCAACAATTATTCCCTCTTTCGACGAAACCCTGCCAAATTTCGGAGAAGGTGATGAAGATGTGGGAAAAAATCAATGTTGAGGGATTCCCTAGGACCAATATATGCCCGTTAGCTGTTTAATCTCTCGCGTTTCGTCTTCGATAACTACTCCCCAAAGTAACGAATTTGGCAGACAAAAAATCAGAATGTGGTAGAGGAGACATCTTCAGCTTTTCCATCCCCTGTCTCCTCCATGATTCTCACACGTCTGCTCTCGACCTAGCTCCTCTATTACTATCTTTAGAACCTCGTGATCACGGGATTGTTGCCCATAGAAAGCCCTAAGCTTGTTCCTCCCAACGCTTTCATGTAAATCTGGTGGTGGAGTGTCACGCACGATAATGTTTATTGCCTATGTAGGAATTTCCACCTTATTACGACTTCATTGGATGCGATTTCGTACCAATTTTGGAGTTAGTTATTATCGGGTCGGCAAGGCACCAAAAGCTATTTTTGAGGGACGATTTTGAGAACACCATTTATTTTTTTGCTCTGTAATCGAACGTCATATTAAAGTTATGTAGAGTAGCTGATAGAACTAATCTTCACTTAATTTGGATAATTAAGCTACGAGATATGTTAGGTCAAAGTAGTCTTTTGGTGCAGTTTTTGGAAACTTTGATGTACATTAACTTTTCAAAGAATCATTCAAATACGCTGAAATTTATATTGGTAAATATAACATTTTAAAACCTTTTTCAATAAGATTTGGTTTTTAGTAACCTTATGGATATTTAGAGAGATATGGCAATTTCTGTAAACTACATAATATAGGTCAATTATTGACTTTTTGAAGTAATGATTGCTTTTGCTGGTTGGAAATTAGTACAGGCTGTCCAACCAATGGTTCATAAGTCAAATGTTCTGACGTTTTTCGTAATTAAACTTAGGATGAGTCCCCTAGTGTCTGTTTTTGATGCTAAGTATTAGTTCTAAGTGTTTTAGGTTGTTGGAACTCAATATTGCCTTGGAAATGAAGGCTCATAACTATCTCTCAGTTCTGTCGCCTTCCGAAACCTGAATTCATCAGAAAAGAGCTATTTTGCGAGCCTCACTTTTGCCATCTTTGGATCATGTTGGGGTTGCCTTGCAATTAGCCAATTAGTGTCTTGTTTGGCAACAATGATACTTAGGGCTTTCTGATTGCAATTGTCATTGGGAGTCTAAAGGAGGGAGTCGGACAGATCCCTGATTTGGAGGGATCTGTGGGTTTTTGGGACCTTCGGTGTCTGATCATGAGAGTTTCCGTGGCCTCAGTTCGCTCCTTTGCGTGGGTCAAAACCCTTATTGAGTTAGCATTCACTGACGCTTGGATGTTACTTGTTTTGTGTTTAATTCTTTGTAATATGTTTATGTATAGTGGAGAATGGCTTTTGATTGAGTAGGTTAAGAGGCAATATTGTTAATTCTGTAGAGATCACTGTCATAAATGTTATGGCGGTCTAAATTATTTCTATTTTGATTTGATTTGTTAATTCCTATGATTAGGGTTATGGTTGACTCTCTTTTGCTTAAAGTTGTTTGCATACCCCTCTGACCTTGTTGATATTAAAGCTCGCGGTTAGACTGAACTGAGAAACCGTGCATTGTTGTGTTTTATAAGGTGCACTTGTGTCTTTGATTTCAATTTATTTTTAAAAAAATATAGATGGGTGTTCGAATAGAAGAGAAGGTGGGAGGGCACCTCGTAGAGACATGTTTAGAACCCCGAAAATAGGTGAAACTAGCTCTTCCTCCCGGAGGGTAGGCCAAATTTCTGTAGATTCGGGGATGCCATCGGTGCCATCGGTTTCTCCTACAGGTGGAGGACAAGACATTCCAAATCTTCCAAGTCGTTCCCCTATTTCTCCTCTTCTGCCACTCCTCCTATTAGGATGTCAACTGAAGATTTCCCCACTCTAGTCGAATCTGTCGAGCGAAGATGTGCCTCTCGGCCATTTCCACCGATTAAGATAGCTTCACCTTCTCATCCCCCTTATTCGGCTGCTTCCACTCACTCTCCTATAACCGGACCAGCTACACGTGCTAGACAACCTCACCTTAAATTCTCGACTCTTGTGGAGCCCATGGCTGTGATGCTTCATGCAAGAAGAATAATATATAAATTTGGCGACTAATAACACTCTGCGTGGAGAATTCCATACGTCGAAATACAATGATCATCTTGACAACATTAGTGCAGACATATAGATGATAAAAACAATAAAAAGACAGAAAAGTTACAACCCCATCCCAATGTTAGGACTGTCGTGTTCACTCCATAATCATTCCCTTATTGTTTTTGGGGGAAAATAGGAGGAGGGTTGGGGAGATTTGGAATGTCTCCTCCTCCACTTGTAGGAGGAACTGATGGCACTGATGGCATCCCTGAATCTGCAGAAATTTGGCCATCCCTCTAGGAGAAAGAGCTAGTTTCACCCATTTATTCAGTTCCCAACACGTCTCTACTGTAGAAACTAATGGTTTTATTAGTATTTTCTAGGTCTGAAAAGAAATATAGAAGTCGAGGCAGTCTATCTCTAACTTCTCTCTCCAACTCTCAAACTTGTCGCAGTCACTGAGAAATTGGAGACACAAGTGCATCTTATAAAACACAACAATGCACGGTCTCTCAGTTCTGTCTAACTGCGAGATTTAATATCATCAAGCTCGGTGGGCTATGCTAACAACTTTAAACAAAAGAAAGTCAACCATAACCCTAATCCTGGGAATTAACAAATCAAATCAAAATGGAAATAATTTAGACTGCCATAACATTTATGACAGTGATCTCTGCAGACTTAACAATATTACCTCCTACCCTACTCAAACAGAAGCCATTCACCACAATACATAGACATATTCCAAAGAATTAAGCACAAAATAAGTAACATTCAAGCGTCCCCGAATGCTAACTTTATAAAGGTTTTGACCCACCCAGAGGAGCAAACTGAGGCTACGGAAAAACTCCCGAGATCAGACTCCAAAGGTCCCGAAACCCCACGGATCCCTCCCAATAAGGGATCTGTCCAACTCCCTCCTTTAGAATCCCAAGGACTATTGCAATCAGAAAGCCCCAAGTATCCTTGTTGCCAAACAAGACACAAATTGACTAACTGGAAGTCAACTCCAACATGATCCAAAGATGGCAAAAGGGAGGCTGGCAAAATAGCTCTTTTCTCGTAAGTTCGGGTTTTGAAAGGCGACAGAACTGAGAGACAGTTCTGAGCCTTCATTTTCCAAGACAATATTGAATTCTAACAACCTAAAGTACATAGAACTAATACTTAGCATCAAAATATGACACTACGGGAATCATTCTCTGTTTATTTCCCGAAATAGTCAGAAATTATGACTTATGAAAAGTTGGTTGGACAGCCTGTACTAATTTCCAACCAGCAAAAGCAATCATTACTTCAAAAAGTCAATAATTTACCTAGATTATGCAGTTTACAGAAACTGCCATATCTCTAATAATTTCCATCTGATCAATCCAAACAAACATTCATTAGAAAGGTATTAAAAGTTCTATCTATCAATATAAAATATAGCATGTTTAACTTAGCCGTTGAAAAGATATTGAACGTCAAAGTTTCTACAATCTGCACCAAAACACTACTTTGACCTCACATATCTTATAGCCTAATTATCCAAATTAAGTGAAATAAAGTTCAATTAGCTATGCTATATAGAATTTAATAGGGCGTTCGATTACAGAACAAAAAAATAATATTTGTGATCATAATCATCTCTCAAAAATGGCTTTTGGAGCCTTGCCGGCTCAATATTGACCAACTCCAAAATTGGTCCGAAACCCCATCCAACGAAGTAGTTATAGGGTCGAAAATCCTCCATAGGAAATAAATATAATCGTGCATGACACATGCCCCAACCTTTTATGCCAAAGCATCATCTCATTTGCACACTAGTAGAGAACACTCTTTTCATTGCAAAGAATAATTTTGAACATTCCTTAACTGCCCTTCTTAGCTATGAAATAAACCTCATTATCAATGCTTGTTCTGACGATTTCCTAGTTACAATTTCAAACTCCTTATCATCTAGGAGAGCTGTTGAGACTAGGTTCTTGCTAAGCTGTGGAATGTAAAGAACGCCTGAAAGTGTTACAATTGAGGCCTTTCCATCAACTAGAACCTTCAAGTCAACAGTTCCAACAAGACTTGTGGTTTCTACTCTACCATCTCTGTACTCTATCTAACCTGTTGGGATCTTTCTCAGTTTAGTGAACCACTGCTTATCTTTGCACATATGCATTGAAGCCCCTGAGTCTATGATCCACCCATCCTCGGGTGGATCCCTCTTACCTCCAAAAGCACACTTTTGTCTCCGTGGAATGTCGACATGCTTTTCAATGTTTTTCGGATTAAGAAGAAGCTCCTCAAGCTCCTCTTCTGGTTCAGTTTTTCCTTCCACTTCCTCATCATGAACTTGAGTCAGGAGAGCCTTTTTCTTTCCTCCATCCCTTAAGGTTCGTTCACCATCTTCCAGTCAAAGATCTGCAAGTTTGACACAATCTGCCAAATAGTGTCCCGGTTTCTTGCAAAAGTGACATAATCCTCCTCGAGAAGTTCCTCTCCCCTGTCTATCAAATCTGCCACCTCCTTGTCCTCTTTCACCAAATTTTTCATAGGGATCTTTCTCTATCTCCTCATCACGTTTCCGCCAATCAGCTCCTGTAGACAATGCTTGAACACTTGGACTCCCTCTCCTAAGCTCTATGGTGCTTTCTTTCACTAAAATCATTCCCACAGTGTCATCCCAATTCCAATTGCTATCTCCTATGTCCTGCAATCGGTTAATGATATTCTCATTCTCTTCAGGTAGTTTCATCATTAATGTGTTCACTCTTTGTCTCTCGGACCATGAGTTACCTGCACTCCCTAACTCTCCAAATAATGCTCCTAAATCATTGCAATAATTATTCATACTTCCTCCTTTATAAGTATAAGCTAAAATCTTATTTTTTGCCAACTGTTGTTGCTGCAATGATCAACTCTTATATTTGTTAACTGGTGATATCCAAATCTGAAATGAAGATTTGACATGCATAAGGGAAATGGCAATGCCCTTTGCTACACTTTTAAGAATTAAGAACTTAGCAACCTTGTCTTTTTAGTTCCACCTTTTATACTCTGGTCTTTCGATCTAAACCTTTGTCGTCGTTGCTAGTAGTGCTGCTGCCGGTATCGCCTTCGGCAATGGTGTCACTTGAGTTGCAACTCCTCCGTTTTCTCCTTCTATGACAATCTCCTCTCCTTCCTTGTCTTCATCCTCGGTGATGGTGGCAGCTGTTCTACCAACTGTAGAGGAGGAGGTGCCAGAAAAACGTGTCCCTCCAAACGTAGGTGGAGGTGGGCATCGAATTTGTTCAGACACTATGCCCCATAGATGCTTCTCAAATAGTTCTCCCTCCATCATCATTTCCCAATAAAGAAAGTCTGATCCACCAAATATGGGCACTATAGAGGGTGGGCCTATAACATAAAATTTTGTGGTCTCCACTGACCCACAGAATGAGCAGCCTATGTAAAGCCTGTAGGATAATATTTTCCCCTTCCACCTTCCCACTGAATAAGTGCCACCCATGCACACAAATATTCTGACAACCCTCACCCATGTGAGGACAAGACTCCTTTGAGTCAAAGGCAAAAAAAATCACTGAATTTGCTTCCTTGAGCAGTAAGTTATGGCTGGTCAAAGATGACCTTTATAGTTACAAGCTTTCTTAGAGAGAGGTACCTAAATCTCAGTAAATCTTGGTCTGCCTACTCACGACTACCTACTACTAAACCCTAGTCCAATTGGAACACTATATGGTACAAGAAGGTACAATAAGAGATGTACTTATTGTACGGCCATTGTACGACATGGTCTAAAAGGTGACACTTGTGAAATCGGGAGCCATGGTTCCTCCTCCCATCTTCTCCGGTATCAAATAATGTGGCTCCACGTGGCACCGCGTGACGCTATCTCCAAATGACGCTAAAAGCTCACTTCGCGTGGCGGCGACAATGCCGACCGTTCGATCAAAACATATTTTACACGCTTCAGATTCGCGTACATGCATGAATTGCTCCTTTTCGTTAGGCTGCTGTTAATTAGCTGTCGCGTTAATGTTTATATATCTTTGAAACCCGTCACGTGTATCGTTTGGTAGCGCCTTAATGGTTAAGGAGCCCGGCTATAGAGAATCCAGAGTTCGCAGGTTCAAATCTAGACATAGGCAACATTTTTGAAAAATATCCTCTACTTCAAAAACTCCCACTTTCTAAATATGGCAGCAACTATGGCACGCCTTTGATCCTCACTCTCTTTCTTTAAAGCAAAACTAAAAAAGAGAGGTGATCTATTAATTACCTCTTTTGAACATAATGGATAGGGATAGGGGGAAGAGGATAATCAGACTTACTCAGAAAAAGGCTATAGGTAATATGCTGGAGAAATTTCAGATGGAGAATGCTAAGAGTTGTACCCCTCCCATGGACTTGAAGAAAGTAAGTAGGGAGTTAGGAAATGAAGCCAAATAATGGCTAGAAATCAACAAGTCTATTCTCCAGCATTAAAATACTTCTGAAGACAAGACCATACAGCTGTTGGATCCTGTAGGAGTCTTGATCTGGGAAGAGGCAGCCAAGAGAGTAATGAGATACCTGGTGGGAACTAGGAATATGTGGTTGCATTTGGGAGGGGAGCACACTGACATCACTACTTGGAGTGATGCAAGTTATGGGGATCCACCTATGAGAAGATGCACTTCTGGGTATGTATTGTATGTGGGAGAAGGTGTTTGGTGTTGGAGCAGCAAGCAACAAATAATTGTTGCCCAGTCCACTATGGAGGCTGAGTATATGGCCTCTTGTTCTGCTGTGAAAGAGCTGATGTGGGTGGTCAGCTGCAGGGGTATATGGAGGGAGTGGTGGTGTTTTGTGGAACGGGTGGGCCAATGAAACGTGAACAAGCTGGGATAGGGTGGGAAAGGAGGGTGGGAGGTAGGGGAATGGTGGGTGCACAAATGCAGCTGAGAGAGAAGGTGGTGGGTGAGAGTGGGCCGGGGGAGGAGTAGGAACAGGGTCGTCTCCAGCCATCTGCAAGCCAGGGGCTGGGTCGCCTGGCAAAAAAATTGATGCAGGGGACTAGAGACCTTCGACAGTGCGAGGCGTAGCCGTCAACCCTTACCAGACTATCTCAGTAGTCCGTTAGGATACATGAGGTTTGATAGCAATTTAAACAATAGATAGGCGACTAATCCGATTAACGGAATTACAAATAGAATACATAGAAACTAGTTGGAGTTTAAGTGCGCACAAAACCAATGTACCAGACATTTGTTTTTGAACAGGTGTCATTTATAGTCCGTTTGATCCGACGGCCCGCACCATTGCCAAGACCACAAAATGGCCGCCTTGGCGGTTCGAGGTCATGACATGACCTGGCGACATGTGGCACGACGTCATTGAGAAGAGGAAATCTCGGAGAACATGAGAACAAGTCTGAAGGAGAAAGGCGTCCACTCCATGGCCTTGTCCTACTCATGCCGTATAAAAATGACATCGGTCGTAGTACCTTTCTGTACTGTACAGTCTTCTGATTGGTTCGGTACCTCTGTAGATAGGAGTTGTGAGAGGGTTTAGGTCTTAATGGATTGAGAAGGTAGCCGCTTCTCTCACAATAAGCTTGTATAAATATTGCCATCTTTGCCACTCCATAACTAATCGCCTGGTTGGGCGTTTTTAGTGATTCTTCTTGCTGTGAACTCAAAGGAGTCCAGACTGCACAAAGATGCTATTAGATTATCTATTTGTCTACTTTGGTGGTAGTTTCTCTAGTTGAAGATGGGTTAGTTGTAAACTACCTAGAGGCTTCCTCAATTTTTGTGCAAATGCGGGACACAAAATTGCAGTACAATGAGGGTTGGCGGTCTCCCAGATGAGGAACCACTTTCCTTGTCCCATCGGCCCATTTACGGAGAAGAATGCCTCAATCCCATTCATACGCCGCCATTCGGGTTTGAACACGGGACAAGTGAATTCCGGCCACGTGGGGAAAAGGGGAGCCTTTTTGGATGGACTGAATGGAATCGCTATCATTCCAAATATCTCTGCGGCCAGCTCCAATGGGAGCATGCCCATTGATATCTGCAGCAAAAGTTGACAGTTCCCCTTAAGCACGCAGAGGAAGTCTAGATAAGACCTAGGCTAAGCTTCGAGTCTTCATCGTGCCTAACTCAATAAAGTTTGTGGTGGAAGGGTCTGGATTCCTACTGAGTCCGTCTGCATTCCCATGAATCTCCCACGTTTGGTAGAAGATGTAGAAATTGAATTCGTGCAAGATGAGAACCCATCTAGCCAGCTTGCCGGTCAACTTTCTGTTCTCAGTTATCCATTTGAGGGGTTGGTGATCCGTAATTAGGGTGAAGTGTACTCCATAGAGGTAAGGCCTGAACTGTTTGATTGCCCATATTGCGGCAAGTAATTCCTCTTGATAACTGATGTTATTCCCCTCAGCTCTGTTATTGCTCAGGCTTGCGTATGCCCCTACTTACTCCGCCCCTGCATTGTCCAATTGAGCTAGCACTGCTCCCAATCCGAACCTGCTCGAATCAATATAAAGGAGGAAAGGTTGATGGTGATCGAGCATCCTAAACATAGGATGCTACTTGAGGGAATCTTGAAGAACTGGAAAGCAATCTGTTGTTATTCTGCCCACTGTCACTCGTGGTCCTTTCGCAATAATTGATTTAATCGCTAGCGTGGCTACTGAATTCCCGAATAAACCTCTGGTAATAGTTAGCTAGTCCTAGGAAAGTGCGAAGGGTCGAAATGTCTTGCGGGGGTGAAAAGGCGTCAAGGGCTGTCACCTTAATCATGTGGGGACCCACTCTTCAGGAGTCACCTCATGACCCAAATAAATATTATTCTGCACCCCAAAGATGCCCTTCCTTGGATGACACTTCAAGCCCGCCGCTTGGAAAGCCCTGAGAACGACTTGTATATGCTCCAAGTGTTCTTCGAATGTCTTGGAGAAAATGATCACAACGTCGATGTAACATTGTGCGCAATCAATTCCCCGGAGGGCCTTGTCCATAGCCTGTTGGAATTTGGCAGGTGCATTTTTGAGGCCAAATGGCATGAACAGCCACTCATACAACCTGGATCCTACCCAAAAAGTTGTCTTCTCGCGGTGCTTTGGCTCCATTGCAATCTGGTGGAATCCGTTCTTCATATCCAACGTGGAGTAAATGGTGGCCCCAGCCAGAGAGTCGAAGATCTCTTCCGGGGTGGGCAAGGGGTAACGGTCGAAGACAGTTGCCGCGTTGAGCATTCGATAGTTCCCACACATCCGGAAATCTACAGTTTTCCCGGATGAGTCTTTCTTTGGCGGGATTACTATTGGAGAGGCAAACCCCTGTAGCCTTGTACTTTCCTGCACCAAACCCGCGTCCACCAAAGTCTGCAGCTTTGCAGTGATTAACTCCTTCTCCTTGAAGCTTAGAGGGTATTGTTTTTGCTAAACAGTTGTCGTCTCTTCGGTCAGGTCAATGCGAAAAAGGGTCACCTTATAAATCCCTACATGTGTGTCAGACCAAAAGAACACCTACCCATTCTCCTTTAACAGCTTGGAAAGCCGGGCCCTCTGCTGTGGGTCTACCTATTCCCTTAAAGTCCAATCCATCTTCCCGGGTTCCACTGCAGCCCATGCCTCCGTTGGTCGACCCCAGAGAGAGATGTCAAATTAAAGTTTTACCTGTGGATCTGTCCCTTGCTCGGCTGCCAAGACGCTGCTACTGACCACTTTCTGTTCTGAGCCTCCGCTCCCCCCCCACTAAGGAAACTCTTGGGTGCAATTTGGTGAATTTTTCCCTTCTTTCCTCTCTCCTCCCCTCAAGCTGTAGAGTAGCTTGCATGGCCAACAATTGTGGAGCTTGAAGGTATGCTGCCCGTGACTTTAGGGACTGGAGGTTGGAGAATGCGAGAGAATGTTGCAGCACCGAAGAAATTGCATTCAAATCCATACTTTGCCCGATCAAACTGCACCTTTTTGAAGCTGAGATCCTTCAGGCTGCTGTGGTTGCGTGTTGAAATCCCATTGCTTGTTCCCGTTCCTCAATACTTGGTGTTGTCCACGTAGCGGCTTTCTTGTCAAATATCATCATTGGTGCACCTTTTCGGTAAGCATGGCTGTTAGGAAATGATACCAGGGTTGGTAGAGCCCTACAAGTTTTTTAAATACGTGTTCAAATTTGAGTGGTTCCTAGTAAGAAAGAAAATGAAATCTTTAAAATCGTCAAAGATTTTAAAACCGACCATTTTCGTATGGAATCCGTACTTGCGTATTTTGTGCGTGTACTTCGCAAGTATACCGTATCAATGTACCTCAAAGATCTCCTTCACTTTGCTGACTTTTAGGAAAAAACCGTATTTTTTTTTCGGCAAAGATTTTACGGTCACCTTGTCCCAAAGACACGTGACTTTGGAGACCTGTGAAATTTTTTATTTTTTATTTTTTTAATGATATATTGTCGATATATTGGCGATATATCGCGATATTTTTATTTTCAATATATATCGAAGCGATGTATCGATTATCGGGTACTTGAAATTCGATATATATATCGAATATGTGCAAAAGGTCCTCGATACCCAACATTAGTCATTGGATATCAACACGATTTTCAGACGGACTGCATAAAATGTCAAAATCATGGCACTTAATCATTAAGCAGATAAATTTGGCCATAATTTGCGTGTATTTTTTCTATTTTACTCCAATCTCAATTTAAAACTATCCAAATCCACATTATAATGTGAACTTGCCTAACTGAAATTCTATGGGCTCCATTGCCACATATAGTTCGCAGATCAAAAGAAACTAATCAAGATAGTGCCGACTCCAAGTTTATATAAACCCAAATGATTGACCCCTTGACAATCAGAACCCCGTAACAACTTCACCCTAGTGAAATAAGACTTTCTGTGTCCTCAATTCCACCATAGAATGCAAAGCTAGAATATGAGATTTGGACACATTCACCCACTTTGAATTTCCCTTAGAAATGCACCCACCCTGGCAAGCAATAACTGTGACCGACTACACCTCTGTGTAGCATGGACTCCCCTGAGTCGGCAGCAAAAAGAATCACTGAAAATGGTCACCCGAGCAGTAAGTTATGGCTGGTCAAAGATGACCTTTATAGTTACAAGCTCTCTTAGAGAGAGAGGTACCTAAATATTACTAAGTCTCGGTCTGCCTACTCACGACTACCTACTATTAAACCCTAGTCCAATAGGAACACTATAAAGTACAAGAAGGTACAATGGGCGATGTACTTATTGTACAACCATTGTACAACAAGGTCTACAAGGTGAGACCTGTCATATCGGAAGCCATGGTTCCTCCTCCCATCTTCTCCGGTATCAAATAATGTGGCGCCACGTGGCACCGCGTGACGCTATATCCGTATGCCGCCAAAAAGCTCACTTCGCGTGGCGGCTATAATGCCGGCCGTCCGATCAAAACATATTTTACACGGTTCAGATTCGCGTACATGCAGAAATTGCTCCTTTTGGTTAGTCTGCTGTTAATTAGCTGTTTCGTTAGTATTTATATATTTATGAAACCCATTGTGGATCATTTCATAACGCCTTAATGGTTAAGGCGTTAGGCTATTAAGAATCTAGAGGTCTCAAGTTCAGATCTAGACCTAGGCATCATTTTAGCCAAAATACCCTTAACTGCAAAAACTGCCACTTTCTAAAAATGGCGGCAGCCATGGCGCGCTTTTGATCCTTACTCTCTTTCTTTAAAACAAAACTAAAATAGGGAAGTGAAATATTAATAACATCTTTTCAACAGCTTCCGCAAAGCTTGGAGTTATGTTTGTTCCTCTTGGTTAAGAGAGGATTCCCCCGTGAAACGTGCGAAGTAGGCTCGCGCCTTGCTGGTAACAGCCTTTTCTCGGGCCTCGCTGTTTACAAAATGATCATATAACTTCATAGCAGCCAATAAAATTTCTTGCGCCGTGGGATTCTTGTCATTGATTACCTGACTGTCACTCGAATTGTCGAAAGCGGCTTGTCATGTTCGTCCGAACGAATTCCGAACAGCGACATAATATTTCGTGGCCATGTTTTGTGTGTCAATGTTAGACAGCTTGGTCTTTTGACAAAGGCTCAAGAGGCGGTTGAACAACATCACAGGAGTTTCATTTTTCAAACATCGAAAGTCCGTGAACTCCTTGATTGCAGTTTCGTTCTTTTCTGTATAAAAGAGTCTATAGGCGTCCAAAATAGTGGTGTAGGGAGGTGGATTGGCAACCATCAGGGGGGCTGCCTTGGCGGCTTGTACAGCTTGGAGATGGTTGACATAGACACTGCCTTAGGCCTGCAGTTTCATGTCCATATTGAAAATGGTGGTAACAGGGATTGCTACAACGGCAGCCAGGTCAGCAGCTGCGTCTAGGGCTTCAGCGTCAAGCACACGATCTAAGATTTTGATTTTATGATCCATGAAAGAGGGTTGACGCTCCATATAGTCTGCTTAAGCTCCTTCGGCTAGATAGTTTACCATCATAGGAAAAAGAGTGGTCTCAAAAAACTGTGTGGATGGCCCCTCCCCTATATTTGTTGACTTCGGACTACGTGAAGGATTTCCATAACAGTTCAAAATCAGAAAAAAGCAATTCCCAAGTTGTCCCCTATGAAGATCCGGATATCCCCCGTTCTCTTTCCTCCTTTGTGGGGTTGGTGAACCGTGATGAGGCCTATTCCGTGGGCCTTACAAACTGTGACTCTGAGACCTCCATAAGTCCTCAGAGTGGACAGCTTCCAAGAAGCCTCTAGGATAATCCTGACCCCTTTGTGTTTAAGCAAAAATAACTGCCACCCTGGCAGACAAAAACGCTGACCAACTTCACCCCTGTGAAGACAAGACTCCCCTGAGTCGATAGCAAAAAGAATCTTTGAATTTGCTCCCCTGAGCAGTAAGTTATGGGGGGTCAAAGTTGACCTTTTGTACAGAAGCTCTCTGGGAGAGGGGGTCCTATCTTCTAATTTTTCTAAGTCCTATCTCTCTCACAGACTCTATCTACTGATGTACGGAACCAATCAGAATTGAGTTCCGTACGTAAAAGTACAGCCGCCGGTGTACTTTATGTACGGACATTGTACGACATGCCCTAAATGTTGACACATGTCAAATCCGGATTCGGTGCCATAATCTCCGGAGATTCTACGATCCAACGGAATTTCGCCACGCGTCATCCGATGTGGCGATGGCCACAAACCGCCGAAATCTTCCTCCGTGATCTCGGCGCTAATCCCGGCCGTCCGATTAAATTCAGATTTAATCGTGGCCGTAATAAATACATGCGCGGTATTTATTTCACTTCCGAAACAAATGCGCGGTATTGATTCGTAATCCGTACTGTCATTCGTACCGGATCTATGCATCCCGTAAATCGTAACAGTTAAATGAATTATCGTACGTATTCTAATTTATATAATTATCAAATTATATATCACGTAATACCACTGCTAGATCTAACGGCTAAGGCTACCGGCTATTTCCTGTCTGCCGGCCGGTAGGTACAAGGATCAAATCCTGCCGCCGGCACATTCCTTTTAAATAAATAAATAAACCCTAGTATAAAATTCCCGTAAACCTCAGGATAGCCAAGGTAGCCATGGCTCTAGCTTCCTCTCCAATTTCTCAGTGACTGCGACAAGTTTGAGATTTGGAGAGAGAAGTTAGAGGTAGACTGCCTCGGCTTCTTTCTATATTTCTATTTAGACCTAGAAAATACTAATAAAACCATTAGTTTCTACACAAACTAAGCCGGTGAGATTGCTCAGGGATATATTACCTCGAGATTTGAACCGGCCCCTCCTCCAATAGGACGGACGGTAGCAGCAGCACTGGTCCCCCCCCCCCACTGAGGAAGGTCTTGCTCTTAAAGAAGATGGTTGGTCGTCTGCTCCTCCATATTTGAAGAGGCTTGTTCTTCCCTGAGAACGGTCTCCACCAAGGGGATGTGAAGACGAGGTCGAGGTCTCCGGGGAACAGATGGCGCCGGAGACGATGACGATTAGAAGCTTAGAGAAGAAGGTGTCTGTCTCCTAAAGGGTGTCTGTTTCTTGGGTCGCCTCTAAGAATCCTCGAAAGGAGGAGTTCTAATACTGGAGGATAGGGATCGCCTGTGAGGAGGGGAGTAAGCGGTGTATTTTTAAGGTGAGACAGGCGGATTTGGTGACTCACGGACTTCTGTAGCTGGAGAAAAGGGTGGCGAAGGAGAAGAGGTAAGAGCAGGAGATTGTGGAGGTTCTTTGGCTGGAGAAGAGGGAGGAGTGGATGCCTTCAAGGGAATGTGAACTCATTCATCTGGTCGTAATTTAACCAACGCTTCTGCTACGAAGGCGTCTTCCACCGAAAAAATAGTTAACACTCCTCTAGGAGAAGTGGCAATGTCAAGAAGTATATCTGCACCCAAACCCTTCCTATAAGGTCTTGTGGTTCCACCCCCTTCCCGCTGAAGAGGGGTATCTTGGTCAGTCTCCGAAAGAGGAATCCCTATTGGCGTTTCCGAGATAGATGTGGGTTCCTGAACTGGTGATCCGGGGTATGGTCTTGTCCCAGAAGAAGTGAGAATCTACCCACTGGGAAATCCACGAGACCTACTCCTCGCTTCTTGTATAAGGTTCAACTCCTGTTCCCATAAAGCCCGTCTTTCATTTTCTAAAACCTCCCAATCCACCGTAACTACTCCACCCCTCCCGGGAGACTGACCTTGTGCCTTCCCTATTTCCACAAACTCGTGAGTCCTGCTAACCACCTTAATCAAATCTGCAATCCCCATGACCACAACTTCTAGATCAGTTTCCATGGTCCTCCATAATCCTCCTGGAGGTCGAACGATTGGGGCAACTCGAAGAGGTTTTTATGGTGCGGTTCGCCCGGTATGAGGTAACTTTTTTTCGTTAACAACCGATGTGAACCTGCCTTTACTATCACGATGGTCGAACAAGTGCACTCTCTTGGGCTTTGGTAACCCCCATTTGCTGGTTCCTTCCCCTGCCCGGTCCCGAGAGGTCGCCTTGCTCCTCAACGGTCTGCTGGTGGTTGTGTCCTCAGATCCGATAGGCTGCTGGTGTGAAGTCGAAGGAATCTCCTGTTGCTCCCAGATTGAGGTTGAAGAGCCACTCTCTTATGAACTGCTCAATATTTCCACTACACCTCCCACTAGGCGTACGTTTGTGGCTCGATCTGACCTTGCTACCGGCTGCACCAACTTCTTCTTAACCTTCAACACATGCAGATTGTGAAGTGCTAAGATTTCTTTGCGACTTGGCTGGTTAGGATCTGCTAATATTTCAGGATCCATGTGAAACTCTGAGACCTCCATGAGTCCTCAGAGTGGACAGCTTCCAGGAAGCCTCTAGGATAACCCCTGACCCATTTGTGTTTCAACAAAAATAACTGCCACCCTTGAGAGACAATAACTCTGACCAACTTCACCCTTGTGAAGGCAAGACTCCCTTGAGTCGATAGCAAAAAGAATCTCTGAATTTGCTCCACTGAGCAGTAAGTTATGGAGGGTCAAAGTTGACCTTTTGTATAGAAGCTCTCTAAGAGAGAGGGTCCTATCTCCTTATTTTTAAAAGTCCTATCTCTCTCACAGACTCTGTCTACTGATGTACGGAACCAATCAGATTACAATTCCGTACGCAAAAGTACATCTGCCGATGTACTTCATATATGGACATTGTACGACATGGCCTAAATGTTGACACATGTCATTTCTGGATTCGCTACCGTAATCTCCGGAGATACCACGATCTAATGTAATTTTGCCACGTGTCATCCGATGTAGCGATGACCACAAACCGCCGAATTTTTCTTCCGCGATCTCGACGCTAATTCCGGCCGTCCGATTAAATAATCATTTGATCGTAGCCGTAATAAATATATGCGCGGTATTTGTTTCGCTTACGAAATCAAAACGCGGTATCCATTTCTAATCCGTACCGCAATCCGTACTTTTACACTACTAGTTCTATGTATCCCGTAAACAATTACAGTTAAATGAATTATCCTACGTATTACTGTTTAATTAATAATCGAACCATATAGTACGTAACACTAGTTCTAGACTTAACGGCTAAGGCTACCGGCTACTTACTGTCTACCGGCCGGTAGGTACCAGGATCAAATCCTGTGGCGGGCACATACCTTTTAGTAAATAAACCCCTAACTAATATAAGTTTCCCGTAAACCTCTGGATAGCCTAAA
This sequence comes from Zygnema cylindricum, assembly GCA_037447655.1. Classification (NCBI taxonomy): domain Eukaryota; kingdom Viridiplantae; phylum Streptophyta; class Zygnematophyceae; order Zygnematales; family Zygnemataceae; genus Zygnema; species Zygnema cylindricum. Next base: position 9,637 of record JBBHKE010000567.1, on the reverse strand, counting down.
TAGCTATGGCTCTAGCTCCCTCTCCAATTTCTCATTGACTACGACAAGTTTGAGAGTTGGAGAGAGAAGTTAGAGGTAGACTGCCTCGGCTTTTTTCTTATTTTTATTCAGACCTAGAAAGACTTAAAAAAGGACCATTAATTTCTACACCATGTACATCTCCACTATCGGAGCCTTAGATCTCTTATGGCGTCCCACTGCGGGAGGGTGACCCGGGACCAATTCCTTATGTGCGAAGCCCTTCCTACATGATTTAGGGGATAATGTATGTCTCTCCTCCTTCTCCGCGTCCCTAGATCTGGCCGCATCGAACAAAGTTGGAAATTCTTGAGGAAAAGACTGGAGGAGGTGGAGGAGAGGATTGCCTCTCTGGCTGTTTCGGAGGAGTCTCGACTTCAGCATATTCAGGCATCATTCCCTTAAGAAACTGCTCTATGTTTAAAGCTGAGGTGAAAAAGAGTGCTTCCTCGGGCACTTGTGACTCTTCCTCTTGTGCCACTGCTTCTTGTCTCTCCGTTCTTTATAACTAACACTAGAAAGATCCTTATCTTCAGCTTCTCCTCCGTCCATGACTTACCGGAACAGAGGAGCTAGTTCTCTTTTTAAAAGTACACCACCAAAAGCAGCTATCCTCTTTAACCAATAGGGGACAGGGGGCTTTTTCAGTACTGTGCTTATCCACCGGAAGCCAGCTAAATGCTACACCCCCGACCACTCTCTAAAGAATAGAAAGGAAATGCGAGTTGTCTCATCCGGCCCACAAGAAATCCAAACAAAAATCAAAGACGACAACAAGAATGTGCAAAAATCTCCCACACATAAATATAGAAATAATAAATATCAGCTTTTTCAAATTAAACAATATCACCTTGACCAAGAGAATGGAAATAAATGAAAATGAATGAAAATGGTGAAGCGAGCTCACATACCCCGAAGTACAAAGATGACCAAACTTCAGAAGAAGAAACTGAAATTATGTGGTCTCCATTGACCCACAGAATGAGCAGCCTATGTAAAGCCTCTAGGATAATATTTGCCCCTTCTACTTTCCCGCTGAATAAGCGCCGCCCAGGCACACAAATATTCTGACCACTCTCACCCTTGTGAGGACAAGACTCCCCTGAGTCAAACGCAAAAAGAATCACTGAATTTGCTCACCCGAGCAGTAAGTTATGGCTGGTCAAAGATGACCTTTATAGTTACAAGCTCTCTTAGAGAGAGAGGTACCTAAATATTACTAAGTCTCGGTCTGCCTACTCACGACTACCTACTATTAAACCCTAGTCCAATAGGAACACTATAAAGTACAAGAAGGTACAATGGGCGATATACTTATTGTACAACTATTGTACGACAAGGTCTACAAGGTGACACCTGTCATATCGGAAGCCATGGTTCCTCCTCCCATCTTCTCCGGTATCAAATAATGTGGCGCCACGTGGCACCGCGTGACGCTATATCCGTATGCCGCCAAAAATCTCACTTCGCGTGGCGGCTATAATGTCGGCCGTCCGATCAAAACATATTTTTCACGGTTCAGATTCGCGTACATGCAGAAATTGCTCCTTTTGGTTAGTCTGCTGTTAATTAGCTGTTTCATTAATGTTTACATATTTATGAAACTTGTCACGTGTATCGTTTCGTAACGCCTTAATGGTTAAGGCGTTAGGCTATAAAGAATCTAGAGGTCACAGGTTCAAACCTAGACGTAGGCATCATTTTAGCCAAAATACCCTTAACTGCAAAAAACTGCCACTTTCTAAATATGGCGGCAGCCATGGCGTGCCTTTGATCCTTACTCTCTTTCTTTAAAACAAAACTAAAAAGGGAAGTGAACTATTAATTACCTCTTTTCAACAGAAACTCTTCCAATGGCCCCAAAGAGAGGTAAAAGTCTCCCTCACCCCTCGGTTCCGGAGTTCAGATTTGACTAGACTCTTCTAAGTTTCGAACAACAAAAGTCCAAACTGCTCAAAAGAGAGGATAGTGCCAACTACCCTCCCGAGCTGCGGTCTCCACAAAAGACAATCCAAAACAAAGTTGGTAATAGAGTCCACGACACAATGCAACAGTTATCCAACAAAAAGATTGATTTAATTCTCTCAAGGTTTTCTCAAGAGACAATAATGAAAAGCAAACTGTCTCCTTCGGCCCCAAGTGCCGTATACCACCAAAGTTTGTCCTATTGCAAGTGCCAAAGTCAAAGCAATGCCAAAATCCAATCAGCAGCTAGCAATTGTTATCCTAATGACATAAGACAAAACAGGGTGTACTACACTCACGGCAAAAAGTTAGGCGACTGGCTCCGACTGAATTGACAGCCAAAGGTCCCCTTATGGTACACTATTAGGCAACAAAGTTCTGAATTGACGTGAAACGCCTAACTTTGACCCTACGTCATAAATGCTCTGCTCGCCCGTTGGGCCGGAACTAAAATCCTATTGACAGCTAACAACAAGATCTACGGGAAAATCCTAAAGGTTGCGTGCTGTTCCACAATGTACCCCTCTGCTAGAGCAACATAGAACGGATTCCATGTAATGGAGTCGACAACTTTGCATCGGACTAACTTCGCAGTTCGACCTCCGTTAAAGGTGAACTAAAGTGCGTATTGCTCCTAGGTTAATATACAAGTATCTGTTTTGACTGGTTGTCCTCCCCTTCTCCGTACGCTGGAGTCCGTACAAGGTGGGATGAGGCCTCGGAACTCTTGGGAGTGCAAATGTGCCAAAAATGCACACGAGCTTGACAGTACGATTACATAAATTCATTTAACGGCACGAACAAACATGTAACATAGACACAGTTAAAATACACGTACGACGTAAGGTACTTCGCGAAATGAATATTGCTCATTTGTTTCGACGGCTAAACAAATATTGCGCATGGATTTTTGACGGCTATAACAAAAGCCGGTTTTGATCTAACGGCCACGATAGGCGCCGAGATCGCGGAATAGGCGCTTTGGCATTTTTCGTGCTGCCAAAATGTTTTTCCGGCATGTTGGCACTCAGGCATGCCGTCCATTCGTAATTCGGCGATCAAAGTCGACCGTTCGATCTTGGCGGCGCACCGAATAATGTTGACCGTTGAAATTCTCGGTTGTCGTCTCGTGTTGACAATTAAAATTAAGGCTACTATGCGAATCGTCGATCGCGAATCGACATTCGATTTTGTCCGTTAAAACTAAATGTCGTTTCATTCATTTTGTGCGTTACACTATTTCGTGCGGTATTGTACGTTTCCATGTTTCATTTCTTTCCGTAAGCCGCTCAAGGAAATGTGTCGCCACGTCATTCTTTGAATATTTTTCAAGTTCCATATGCGTATCGATTCATCAAAACATACCGGTTAAGGCGAACGGCTTTTCCGTACGACTTTCATCCAGAGGCCAGAAGATCAAATCTTCACCTTAGCAGTACATATCTTGTAAAGGTTATGTTTTTTGCATGTCTTCCTCTTTATCTGCCTGAGACAGCCATGGCTGCCTTCCAGTTCTTAGTGACTGCGACAAGTATGAGAACTGTAGAATAACCATAGACTTAACTAGAGATAGAATGCAAAATACCCTTTTTCAACATCACCAGGAAAGTGAGAGGAAAATGGAGAGAGTGATGGGGAGAGGAAGAGGGAGAGGACGGGAGATAGAGGGGAGGAAGAGGGAGAGGGAAAGAGAGAGGTAGAGCGAGAGGGAGAGGGAGAGGGAGGGGGACAGGGAGAGGGAGGGAGAGAGAGAAGGGGGGGAAGAGGGATGGGTTGTGGGAGTGAGGGGTCAATATTTTGCTAAAATTATTTGTCGTTTTAAGACTCTAAACCTTTGAAACCTCCTTAAATCCTTCAAGCCAGACTTCAAGTCTTCATTTATCCCTTCCCTTCCCTTACCTTCCCTTCCCTAACCCCAACCCTCCCAACCCCCCATACCTTACTTGTCACAGTCGAAAAGGGACAAGAGGGAGGGGGAGAGGAATAGTTAGAGGGAGAGAGAGGGAGAGGGAGAGGAAGAGAGATGGAGAGGGAGGGGGGTGAAGATGTAGAGGGAGAGTGAGATAAATAGGGAGAGAGAAAGGGGAAGGGAGAGGGAGGGGGAGGGAAATGGAGAGGGAGAGTGGGAGAGGGAGAGAGATAATGAGAAACAGAGGGAAAGGGAGAGGGAGGGGAATAGGGAGAGGGAGAGGGAGAGGGAGAGAAATAGGGGGAAGGAGAGGGCGAGGGAGAGAAATAGGGAGGATGAGAGGGAGAGAGAGGATTGGAAGAGGGAGAATGAGATTGAGGGGGAGAGCTAGAGGAAAAGGGAGAGAGATGGAGAGGGAAAAGGATGAAGGGGGAGAGGGAGAGTGAGACAAAGAGGGAGAGAGAGGGGAAGGGAGAGGGGAAGGGAGAGGGGGGGAGAGGGGTAGAGGGAGAGGGAGAGAAAGGGAGTCAGACAAAGAAAGGGAGACGGTGGGTAAGTGGGAAATCGAGAGGGAGAGAGTGGGAGGGAGAAAGATAATGAGATACAGAGGGAGAGGGAGAGGGAGTGAAATAGGGAGAAGGAGAGGGAGAGGGAGGATTGTAAGAGGGAGAGTGAGAGAATGGATTATAGAGGGCAAGGACGAGCGAAGGGGAGAGGTAGATGGACAGGGAGAGGGAAAGAGAGGGAAAAGGAGAGGGAGGGGGAGGGATAGAGGGAGATGGGAGAGGAGAGAGGGAGAAGAGAGAGATGGAGAGATAGGGAAAAGGATAGGGAGGGAAAGGGTGAGCGAGAGGAAGAGGGAGAGGGGGAGGGAAATGGAGAGGGAGAGGGAGAGAAAAGGCGAAGGAGAAATAGAGTGAGAGGGAGAAGCGAAAGAGGGAGATGGAGATGGAGAGATTGAAGTAGAGAGATAGGGACAGGAGAGGGAGAGAGGAAGAGGGAGAAGAGAAAGAGGGAGCTTGAGATGGAGGGCGGGAGCGAGAAGGAAAGGGAGAGGGAGGAGGAGAGAATGAGGGAGAGAGATGGAGAGGGGAGGTAGGTTGGAGGGAGGGGGAGAGGGAGAGGGAGAGGGTGAGGGAAAGGGAGAGGGAGAGGGGGAAGGAGAGAGAGAGGTAGGGGGAGAGAGGCAGAGCGCGAGTCCGAGGGGGAGAGAGAAGAGAGAGGGTTAGGGAAATGGAGAGAAGAAAGGAAGTGGAAGAGGGCGAGAGAGGGAGGGTGGGAGGGAAAGGGAGAGCGAGGGAGGAGGTGATAGAGAGTTAGAAGGATGGGGAGGGAAAGGGAGAGAGGGAGAGGGAGGGGGAGGGAGAAGGAGAGAGACTGAAAGGGAGAGGGTGTGGGAGGGGGAGAGGGAGAATGAGATGGAAAGGGAGGGAAGACGGAGAAGGAGAGAGAGGGAGAGGGAGAGTGAGGGCGATAGATAGAGGGAGTAGGATAGGGAGAGGGAAAGGGTGAGGGTGAGGGATAGGGAGAGGTTGAGGGAAATTGGAGAGGGAGAGGGAGAGAGGGGGGGAGGAAGAAGGAATGGGAGAGGAAGAGGAAGAGGGTGAGGGAGAGCGAGAGAGGCAGGGAAAGAGAGATGGAGAGAGAGGTTGAGAGAGAAGGATAAGCGTAGGGAGAGGGTTGTTGGGTTTGGAGAGGCTGATGCAGAGGGAAATGGAGAGGGACAGGGAGAGGGAGGGAGAGGGAGAGGGAGGATAAGGAGAGGAAGAGGGAGTGGAAAAGGGTGCTGGAGGGGGAGAGGGAGGAGAGGAAGAGGGGGAGGGAGAGGGAGAGAGAGCCAGAGGGGAGAGGATGATGGAGATGGAGAGCGAGAGAGGGTAAGAGTGAGCGAGGGGGGAGTAGAGGGAATGGTAGGGGACGGAAGGAGAGGAAATTGGAGGGATAGAGGCACGGGGAGAGGGAGAGGTAGAAGGTCAGAAAGAGGGGAATGTAGATGGCAGGGAGAGTGAGAGATGAGGGAGAGGGAGAAGCGAGTGAGAGAACGAGGGTTGAGGGAGAAAGATAGGCGAAGGGAGAGGGAGAGGCCTATGAGTGATAGAGAGAGGCAGTGGGAGAGTGTGAGAGGGGAAGATTGTAGGAGAAGGAGAGGGAGGGAGGAGGAGTGGGGAGGGAGGAGTGGTGAGGGAGAGAGAAGAAGAGGGAGACAGAGACTCAGTGGAGAGGGAGTTTTTTAGGGAGGGGGGAATGGAGAGAGAGATGGAGACGTAGTGGTAGAGGGAGAGAGAAAGAGAGAGACGGGGAGAAGAGGAAAAGCGATGGAGGGTGAAGGAGAGGGAAAGGGTGAGGAAGGTTGAGGAGAGGGAGAGTTAGGGTGAAAGAGAAAATGAGGGAGATGGATAGGGAGTGGAAGATAGAGAGGGATAGGGAGGGGAAACAGACAGGGAGAGAAAGGGAGAGAGATAGAGGGAGAGGGAGAGGGAGAGAGAGGAGAGGGAAATGGAGAGGGAGAGTCAGAGTGAGGGGGGAGGCATAGGTTGAGCGAGAGGAAGTGGGTGAGAACAAGGGCAATTGAGAGCGATAAGGAGTTAGGGAGATAAAAGATAGGAGATAAGGAAAAGTGAAGGCGGGAGAGCGGGAGAGGGATTGGGAAATGGAAAGGGGAGGCAGAGGGAAAGAAGGGAGCAAGAGGAGGGAGAGGGAGGGGGGGAGGGGGAGAGGAAAAGTGAGAGAGGGGGGGAGGGAGACAGAGGTGGAGGGAGTGAGATTAGTGGGAGAGGGAGGGGGTGAGCGAGAGAGAGGGAGAGGGAAAGGGAAATGGAGAGGGAGAGAGAGAGGGAGAAGTAGAGTTAGAGGGAGTGGGAGAGGGTGAGTTAGTGAGAGAGAGTGGGAGGGTGGGGGGGGGGGAGAATGATGGAGAGGGAGAGGGAGAGAATGAGGGAGAGGGAGAGGGAGGGGTTGGGGGAGAGGGAGAGGGAAAGGGAAAGGGAGAGGGAGGGAGAGAGTGGGAGGGAGAAGTATAGAGAGGTACAGGGAGAGAGAGGGATAGGAAGACGGAGAGGCAGAGTGAGGTGGAAGTGGGAGAGAAAGGAAAGGGTGAGAAAGAGGGAAATGGAGAGGGAGGGATGTTGGGGGAGAGTGTGAGGGATTGGGAAATGGAGAGGGGAAGGGATAGGGAGAGGGAGTGTGAGGGAGAGATGAAGAGAGGGAAATGGATAGGCATTGAGAGACGGTGAGGAATAGGGAGAGGGAGAGGGAAATGGACAGGGAGAGGAAGGGGGATAAGGAGAGGGGGAGGGTGAGGGAGGAGAGGAAGAGGGGTAGAGAGGAGAGGAAGAGGGAGATGGAGATGGAGGGTGAGAGCAAGAGTGAGAAGTGAGGGAGAGGGAGAGTTAGACGTAGGCGGATAGAGAGGGAGAGAGAGAGGGGGAGAGGGAGATAAAGGGTGAGGGAGTGGGAGAGGGAGATAGAGGTAGAGGATAGGGAGAGGGAGGGGGAGAAGGAGAGGGAGAGGGAGAGAATGATGAAGATTGAGTGGGAATGGAAACGGAAGCCTGAGAGTGAGAGAGCGGGGGAGGGGGAGAAGTATATGGAGGGGGAGATGGAGAGAGAGGGGACGAGGGAGAGAATGAGGGAGAGGGAGACAGAGGGAAAGGATTTGGGATTTAGATTGAGAGGGAAAGGGATAGAGAGTGAGAGGAAGAGGGAGGGAAAAGCGAGGAATAGGGTGAGGGAGAGGGCAAGGGAGAGGGTTGGAAAGAGGGAAACGGAGTGTGATAGGGATAGATGGGGTAGATTGTGAGGTGTTGGGAAATGGAGATTGGAGGTAGTGTGAGAGGGTGGGGTAGGGGAGGGTAAAGGGGAGTGGGAAGGGGCGTGGGAGAGGGAATGGTTGACGGAAAGGGAGAGGGGGGCGAGTGGCGACGGAGGACGAGGGAGAGGAGGGAGATTGAGAGGGAGAGAGAGTAGAGGGAGATTGAGAGGGAGATTGAGAGGGAAAGAGAGGAGAGGGAGAAGGGGAGGGAGATTGAGAAGGAGAGGGAGGGGGAGGGGGAGAGGGAGAGGGAGAGGGAGAGGGAGAGGGAGAGGGAGAGTGAGAGGGATAGGGAAGAGGGTAAGGGATAGGGAGAGGGAGAGGATGAGTGATAGGGATACAAAGAGGGAGAGTAACTGGTTTGTGCTATCTTTTCTTTTTCTTTTCATTATCGATGTAACACGTCGTTGGAGCCTCTATTTATTTTCTGAGTTTACATTGGCCGTGGTAGAAATCTACTCTAAAAAACCCTAAAAACCCTAAATCCCTGAAAAACCGTGATAAACCCTACTTTAAACGGAAAATCAATTATGTCAACGTTTGTATATTGTGTGTTTGGGTGTTATATTTGTACGATTGTCTTGTGCCTTACATGTTTGATTAAATTTTCTTTTGAATTTAAATTGCCTTTTATATATGTTTAATTAAGATGTTTATATGATCTTTTTTGCAGTCGTGGGCATGGTGTCCGAAGGGTATGGTGGATTTATGTGGATGGTTCACATTTTGGGTGTATGTGTATGTGTGTATAAATACTTATAAGAGTGTGTGAGTGACAAGTTAATACAAGTTCGTATAAGTCAATACAAGTTAAGAGAATAAAAAGTTACGAAATCGGTAAAAAGTTGTTATGATGTATTATATAGGTGTGTTCGTGTACATGTATATATGGGCAGGTACGTGTGTGTGTGAATGTACATATAGTGTCAATCCTTGTTTTCCCATTGAATGTGTGTTTGTGGGGAGTTTTTGTCGTTTTTAAGAGAAATTGTTTGTGGAGACGGCATTGTGGGTGTATAATTTGATCTTTGAGGTTGTTCGTCTGCGAACAATTTTGATTGCGACGAAATTCCCTAAAACCCTAAAAATCCCAAAAAAACGCTAAAAAACGCTAAAAAACCCTAAAAATTCTTGGTCAAATATTTGATGATTGTAGGAGTTGCGATTGTAAATTTGGCGTTTGTTGTTGTTTTAAAGGTGTGGATTGAAGGGTGTTTGCGTAGGTCTGTGAGTGTACGCCATCTTAAACTTTGAATTAAATATTTTGATGGATTCAATTGGTCTTTTTATGGTTTTAAAATAGGCTATACTATCATCTTGTATGTAGGCATGTGTGTGAGTGTGAGTTTGTGTTACGGTGTGTATATTGTGCGTCGGTTGGGGTGTATTTATATATGTGTGTACGTATAGATGTGCGATCGAGTGCGTATGAAGAAGTTGAATTGAAACGCTTAGTTTAATGTTTTTGTTGATTAGTTTTGCAATATTTTTGTTTTGGTTTCTTGATTATTGTTTTTGGATTCAATTTTAGGGGTCAGATTTAGGATTTCAGTGACAATGCTTATTTTGCCGTTTCAATGGTAGAGTTTCGTTTTTGGTTTCCAGTTATAGAGTTTCAATTTCGTTTCAGTTTTAGGTTTTGGTCTACACTTCAATTTTAAGCTTTAAGTTTTAGAGTTTAGGTAGAGGATTCCAAATTTAAATTTTCAATTTTAGGAATTTTTGTTTTAGGGTTTAGGTTTACAGTCTTGTTGTAAGTATATGTGAGTAGAATTAAGTTGTGTTTGTTTCTATGAAAGTTTTTGGATGTGGGTATTTTGTAGTGTTGTGTATTCGGGAATTTCTTTTTGTGATAAATTCTATATTCGATTAATCGAATATCAAACGGTCAAAGGGCTCGATATATCTCACCGACCAACAAAAAATTATTGCGA